>CM030369.1:98981810-99554795 GCA_003604175.2 Clonorchis sinensis
TGTATCAATCCGTGAATCCGTGAATGCGCCCCGTACGATCCAGCCCTACATCAAGCCAACAAGTACAAGCAGTACTGACGCCTCTGTGAACGGATATCACAGAGGCACGTTGTCGGAGACTGTGCCACTTCAATGTCACACTCAGATGGGAGAAAGAAAAGACATCCGACAAATACTTTTGGACCTAATCAGAGGCACGTCTGCAGCTATCGACCGTCATGTCCCTCTGTAGACACGGCTACGCATACCATCGTACATAAAACTGCTGTAACTCCTACCATCACAACCGAGGCAGAAGCCTCGGTCGCACCCTTATACAGTTTATACTCCTGTATTGCTTTTAGAACCTGGCCACCGCAACTTATTCAGTAGCTTCTAACGTCGCAGCTCCCAAGCCTCCTTGCTCTCCATCAATCTTGAATACTGGCATCTAGCTTTATCACCGGCGACCACTGTGTTAGGTTTTATTACACCCTTCCGGTTCAAAGGCGAGGCGAAATCTTCCCTGCCCGGAACTAGGGCTGCAGAAGAGTTTGTTGGCATATGTCCTCTCCGCAGACCCCTCGTTTTCCATCCAACATGGTGGATTTTTAAATGCAAGGTCTCATTTTCCGAGCTTCCTTGGGTAGCACTTCCTGCTCCACTGCAGCACCAGAATCTACCTGAGTTATTCATCGTATAACCCGACTCCACTCCAGGCTTTTTGCACTTGCACCACAAGCGCGTCAAATCACGCATGAAAGGCGCCTTTTTAAACCTCGAACTCGCAAAGACGGGCGGTTACCTTTGGCACCATCGGCATCCAAACCCCAACCGCAAACTTTTTGCCTGTGGACGCCTTTTGGCAGCGAACTAGCCCCTCATCTGTTAATTGTAGTGGACTACATCCTTCACTCACGCACTCTCTAGTGAGAGTGGCGACAGCTCGTCTTTATCTTCCAAGGACGCTTCACACGGCACGTTTTGCATCGTGCCTCATTTGGTGTCATAGGATCAGGTCGCTCTTCACCTCTTTGTCTTCAATGTAAGTGGGACAGGACGGACTAAGAACACGCGCTTAGTCAGCCGTATCCCCCGCACTCCAACCTCTCCTACCCGAACTCCCTTAGTGTCACCCTTCAACGTGGGCTAGGTTAGCAGCCCCTCAAAAAAGATTAGCCTGCTCTTGGGCCCACCGGTAAGGCAGTGTCCATTCACTACCTCCAAAAGTTCGTGATCTCCGAGTCCTCAGCGTCGGTGTACTGTCAAGCCTGACCAAACTATGAATCTTGGGTGACGCTCTTGCCAGGGAACTTGTACCTCTTGCCATTAGGAGGAGAGCCCGCGGGAGCGGAGGTTGTGCCACTAATTTCACACTGGAGTTTCGTGCAGCCCAGCCTTAAGAGTCATCCCACAAAGGATTCCAGAGACCATCTACATCTGTATAGACCTGCCAAACTGTACTGGTGGGTTGCACTCATATTCCATTAACCTACACACCTGCTACTGCTGCCTACTTGTCCCGTATTGCCTTCCCCATAGGCCCCCTCGCCCCTCTAGTTCACCGGCCTGCTTGATACCTGGTCATATAACAAAGGAATTAGCTGTTACGCTTCGCTGTTCTATAAACTTGATGGTTAGTCTCAGACTGTCTGCAGTTCCACTGGTGGCCCACAAACTACGGACAGAGTATTCCTTACCCAAGGTTTTCTGCTTACAAATACGTTTCATGGGACCACACTCCCTTGTGTCGTTTGTAGCGGTGTGGTCTCTGGTGACCCACGCTCACTTTCGAGCCCTGGCTTTCCCACGTCACCTCTCCAGATATTCCACTGGCATATACTCACCTTAAGGTTTCCCGGGACTCGGACGAATTCCATCCTCTCATGAATGCGTGACACATTCTCTTCCTCCCGCTGACTGCTCCTTAACTAGATTATCCCATGAAACCTTTTCACCATAATACCTATCGTCATGAAAGGCTGGCTGGTAGAGATTGCAGTGAATTCCACGATTTCCCACCACACAGCCCTCAAACAATAAGGTCGTCTGGCGTTTGGTTATCAAGTTTACTAAGGACAGCGCTATCCCCGGTGCCTCTTTTCGCTCTAGGTTATTCAGTTTGCCCGTTCTGAGCGCACGTTACTCGCAAACACCAATCGATTCCGTGCCTCAGGTTTACTGATGGATGTACCATCAACAAACAAGGCGCTAAAACCGACTGCCCAAGCATATGCCTTGCTGGTGACTACTGGCCCTTTTCGCCTGGGATTCAACCCACAAACTAACACACCTTCGGTCGCTGCTTGTCCGTAGCACAACTCCACACATCTCATCAACTTTACCGTCACCACGGCTGATGCCCCAACCTTCTTCAAAACCTTGACATCTCTGTCCTGTCGGGAGGCGATATTCTCCCATTGAGAAAGGATAAAGTAAATGTTGCCATATGTTGTTTCAAATCTTTTTGTCCAGCTCCCTAACTGCGAAATTCACCCCAGTTTGTAATCCTCCTAAAATGAAATTTGGGCCCAGATAAACGACTTCCGACTATGGTAAAACTTACCATACCCACTTGATGCGAACCATGGAACGTCTGGCCAAGGGAACACTAGCTTCGAATCGTTGAGTACCAATGCCCTAAATGGTGGACAGTAAGGAATCATCACCTAGTTGGAAAAAATCGCAGTGGCCTAGGATGCCGGGCATTTCAGTATAATAGCTCACCTGGAACTCCAAAAGGTTTTGGCCAGGTGTCACAAGCATTATTGGTACAAAACGTAATTGTGTCGGTATCACCTGACACTTTCTGTCGATTCCTCTTTTGTCTAATGGAACTCAAATTACACAATTGGGTGCCAAAAGGTCACATCCACAAATAAATTCATTCGCGAGAGTGCGCTTGGCTGGATTCCTGGCCTACGTATATCAGCGGCTTCTCCGGCGCTGTGGCCTATGTTAAACCGTTTTTCTTTTCAGAAGACATAAAAAGCGCTCGCACATTCCCTCTCGCTACCAAAAGATTTGTTTTCACCAGATCCAACTTGGCTTCAATTGTTTGACTCACTGATCATACGTTCTAGCCGGAATGTCTCTCACCAAGTCGCAAACAGATTCCTGTCGCTTCTTTCTGTCTACTGACACGTTAAAAATCATTGGACTGTCTTTCACTATCTGTGGTGGGAGCAGAGCTCCTGGTCCCAGACTCTCTTATACTTTCGTCCCTTTACACCAAGCCCGGTCTTAAATCACGCGAACAGCTGGGTTCGGGTTCTTAATATTTCGATTCTTCTACATTCTAAACATAAAGATGGCAATACTTGAGCGCTGAGTGTCAGCATCCATGGAGGTTTGTTCCACATTCGCTATCATTTGCCTCCAAAGTTAGAGAATAGCGTTTGGAAATATTCAAGGCTTATTCACTTATAATTCAACCAAAATCGTGTACAGCTTTCGATGCCTAAACCCAACCGTCATACAGCTGGGTTTTAGGCGGCTCTGGTGGTCTATTAGAATGCCGTTATAACAGGGGCAAGGTCCAGTCAAAATTTCCGCCCTCGTAAATTTCACGGCTTCAACAACCTTCTGGTGTGCCCTCGTTCAGCCGAAATATAAGAGTATGGGTCAACATTGAACCACTGCCGTAATCTCCTACCAGCAAGTAGTGCATGGCAAAAGATAGCCAATATGTGCTAGCTGTGAACGCTAGTATTCAGAGAATAATTATGCACTTATATTTTATATGTATGCAACAACTTCCAGGAACTGGAGGGAGGCTCGGTATTATGTCTGGACTTGGTTTGGTAGAACCCAAATAAAATGGAGTTGACAAGAGTTTTATACGTTGATGTTAGACATAAACTTCGCCAAGTATCTTCAAGGTACCCCATGCATTTAAAAAATCGGACGAAAAGACAATTTACTTCTGCCACTTTTTCGTAGCGTTTCAAGATAAATGACAACTGAGACAAGTCAATTCCAGCAGCTACAAACAGTCAGCGGCGCGCTTTGATGAATTTCCATAAATGAAGGCCAGCCTTAAAACTACCGGCAGTGGGCAAAGCTTCTGTGCTACTAACGAAGTGGCCATACAAACGCACAATTTTGCAGCGCAACAGGGCGACCCCCTGCAGGGCGTACCCGACCACCACTCAAGGCTGCCATCACTCATGCGTGCTACCAGATCTTTAAAAAAGCAGACCACCAAGAGGTCAAAGCTGTGGCTTGTGCACGAACAAAAAACTCCAGCTACCAGAAATCTCGTCCGGTGTAGCAGGAAGATAGAGCAGTCAAACACCTCGATCACTTTGAAAAAGCAAACAGTACGCAGCGGCTATAACAGGCAGGTCGCGGAAGCCAGTTAAACGGCCAAGCAAAACTTCTTTTCGCCATTAGAGTTGAAATGAAATGTTTAGAGTGTGTACACTATGGCTAAATGACGACAGACGTTGATGTAAACCGCCATAACAAACAGAGGCGCACCACAATGTTTTGTGTTAAATCCTGAATAAGCTGTGGGGCCAAACAAGAATTTCATCCTTTGCTTATCTTCTGATTGACTATGGTATGTGTGGGCACTGCACGTGTTCGGAAGTTGTACTGTGGGGAATTGTGGCTTTGTTTCCATTTGTACTAGTTGGAACTTGTCGAAGGAAGGCGCCGGACATCAATAGAGCTGATACAGTAGCCGAAGGATTGGACCCGGCTTGAAGGAGAGAGGCATAAGTCGCCCAGGCACAGAAGCTCACAGCCGAAGGCAAGCAGAAATAACAGGGTCAGTGAAATGGACATAAAAGGAATTATGATGGTGGGCGCTAGACGCTCCTGGCAGCAGATGTGCAATTCAGGGAGTAGATGCCGATGCAGTGGAAGTGGAACTTGTGAATAGGAGATAGGTCGAAGAGTGGTTACTGGCCAAGAGCATCAGAACGGGAAGCTGCCCATGCCAGGGTTAACACTGGGTGGTCCATGCTGCTAAGTACACTCGGTTATAGCAACAGCGCAACTTAGGAAGACCGAGGATCTCTTTAAAAGTGTCTAATTTCAGCAAAATGAAGCGCAGAGTTTGCGGATTTTATCCACTTTGTACCATGCACGATTTGAAAGGCCGAATGCGCGGAGATGCCTAGGACCTAGTTCGCCCACTTCAACAGTCTAATGGAAGTAAACTTTCCAGGAGAAGGCAGGAATCCATGCAAAAGGGCTTTCCATTTTGAAACGGAGAAAAAACCGGAGTTAGAGGACCAGGAGGATAAAGAATCCAGAGCAGATTGGATGGTTGGCAATATACAGGCAGGGTCACTGGCTCGGAATGTATGCATCCTAATATCGTCAGCAAATAGAGAAGTGGATCCATACGTGATCGGATCAGCGCCAGCGATGCACATTGAGAGAGCCAAGCGCGCTGACCTGAATGACTCCGCTGGTGGTGAGGAATGGTTGCGAGGAGAAATTCCTAATTTTAGCAACTTCAGTACTTTCAATGAGGTGAGAAACAAACCAACACGGAAGCTAGCCACCAGTGCATGTAAATCGCAATTTATCGGGAGCATTGTGGGCAACTTGGTCAAACGCCACACGAATTTCAAGAGAATGATACACAGTCCGGCATCGTGGGCAGATTAAACGTGATTATATAAACCTACCAGACATATGTTGAGTGACCGCCAGGCTGTCGAAACATATTGCTGAGTGGTGAGCAAGTACTCCATGACTGGGGCTTTAATAAGTCGCTGCAGGCTACAGGAGAGCAAGCAAGTATGATGGATGCCACGATGGCTATTTGGGAGCGTGGTGCACTCCCACCGACATGGAGCTGTGCCAGTGATGAAGAAGTTATTCTAGAGATTAAGAACAGGGGTGGGGGTATTCGGGCCACCAACTTCAAGGATGAGCGGGAGAGTATCGTCAGTGCCTACGAAATTGCAATCTCTAATGTGGTCCAGTAAGAAAGTCAAGTCAGGTAGAGCAGCTGAGTGTGAATAGCCTGGGGTTTGTTTCACTTACATATATAATAATTACGGAACGAGTTGGGGATCACTAAGGAGAAAGACCTGATATAGAGGGCGCAAGGCAGTTGGCGGAGTAGGAGAATAGTGTTTCAAAGATATTGGCAGGGTAAGGATGGGCCCCACAACAGCGACCAAAACACTCAGAATTGCAGAGGAGTTAGAGAAGCACCAACTGTGAAATGGGTGCTCTGTCATCTTAGATTGCAGAGATTCATCAATGGTGGTAGACTCTTCGCGCTTTTCAAAAACTAGTTTTGGGGTAATAACTTCAGGCGTGAGTTTGTTAGTATGAATGAGGAGGGAAAAGTTCTGGGCTCCACGGAAGAACCTACGATACATCCTTAGCTTATAGCTTAGAACAGACGAGCGCCTAGCTGAAAGACAATCAGAGGCACGGGAAGAACGTGTGGGGGAAACTGGACACGGTAATGGACACTGATAATGCATGACCGTAAAAGGTGCCAGCTTTGGGTGTCACGAGAGAGGAAGTATATACCCCGGGTTTTGTGGCGTAACGAGAATGCAAAAGCTACAGTGATGCTAGAAGGGAGGACGAAAATTTTAGGGAGAAGTAGGAGAACGTGGGTACTCGTCCTCGGCTGTGTGGTGCAATTTTGGACTTAATCAGCAGATGGGTGATGGTATTCGGTGACTAACAACTGCCTAGAGGAAAAAAGACGCATTATGTGCTACTTCTATGAGGGTTGAAGGATATTTTTCAGTGAAGCAACAAACTTACTAGTTCTCATTTGCATCGCACCAGGAACACCCCAGCTTCAGCCTCAGCCTCTAGTTTGATCGGCTAATTTAGATAGGACAGGAAGCGGAGATCGGTGGCAATGCGTCGACAAGAATGAGGAGATAAATGAAGCACAGACTTGTACGACGCACTGCGGGAAATAAGACGAGGGATCAAATTTTGAATTTTTGGGTGCCCACAAGCTTGGCATTTGGACTTTTTACAAAAAAAGACTAACCGGTTACTAAAGATTGCAGCAGATTCCGTTTACAAACGCAAGCGTCAAAGCTGAAATTCGATGTCTAGGAGGAAAGCCCTCAGTTTGCGTGAGGGTGGTAACATGGTTAAAAGTGCGATGGTTGCAAACTATGTTGAGGGCGGAAGAACTGTTGTTTGTTGTGAGTCATGGGGTATGAGTATCCGGTAATAGAGAGTGAGCGAAGTTGATAGCGGATGATTTACTTTATGAGAAAGGCCTCGCTTTACTGACACTGGCAGGCTTAGGCATCATGAAAGCCTAAGTGATCAGGGAAGAACCAGACGGCAGCATGAGTGCATGTATCGTGAGACCGCTCTAGATAAATAATTAATTGCTACAAAAATCGCGTAAAGCTCTATAGAGGGACCGTGCTTGGAAAAAGATTTGCAGCATCTGAACATGAGATCCTAGCTTCGCGCACTTTAGGCCCCATAATCAGCAGCGAGAATGGGTGCGGGCCCTATGTTTACCACAACTAACCAATGAGTACGGTTACGATGACAAGGGGCCGTCGTTTGTGCTAAGTTGGGGCCCTATAATTAGCGGCGCGCATAAACCCGGGCCTGGTTAGTGCGGCAAGCACACAAGGTGATCGACAACGCGTACAGTTATCACGATGAAGAGCAATGGGTGACCTTATTTTTCGGCAACTTCGTTGCGCATTATGGCGGAATCGAGCTCGAAATCGAATTCGGTTCGCTTCAAGTGACTGACATCTCGATAAGAGTTTTGTTGCTTACAATCGTGCCGCTCACTGGAAGTAAATCGTACTTAATTTCTTCACAACCTTGAGGTTTTTGAAATTAAGGATTTCAAGAGAAAATAGTCTAATCTGGTTGCACGTTTCAATGTTGTTACTCGAGGCCCTTTGTTTAAGTGAGCAGAGCTTCCAGATCACAAACCAACGGTGATTTGCATTTAAAAACAGTCAACGAAATGAAGCACGGAAACAAACGTTAGCATATTTTGCTGTTCCGGGGCGTTCCTCAGATGGAGGATGACATCTGTAGGATTTCCTATGTAAATTCCAACTAGGTAGTTAGTTGAATTAAAAGTTTGCGCATTTTAAAATAATCAGGCGTAACGAAGCAGATGATTTCACTGACTGAACTTCGTCACAATGTTGTTTTCGGGAAGTTGCTCATGCGTTCGGCACAAAAGTCGAAGACAACTTGATGCATTTTACAAATGATGCAATTATGCATCCCTGTGGATGATACTCATCTTCAGGTATTAGCAACCAGTCAGGAGATAAGGCAGCGTTTCCAGATACCTGAGTGCAAATTACCACAATCCCTGTGGGATATCTTGCTCTTTTTGACGCAGTACGTCACTCAGCTTGACTATGTCAAATTGCGCAACGACGCGGACGGCGGATAAGGTCAACCATTGTCCCTCATCGTGTTAACCGTACTTGTTGTTGTTGTCCCCTTTCACTACTCTTAGTAAAAAATGAGCATGAAAGTAAGCGCGCCCCCGATTATTAGGCCACAGCCCAACGATTAATGTCAGCGCTTTCTCATCATGACCGTGTGCGTTGTATCTATCCCATGCCAGGGATTGGATATTATAAAACCACCATGGACTAAATATGTATATTTATTTAATGAGCTTATGCAACCGTAGTGGGTGGTCACTTAGTTCCCTTTTCCGTTACCCGTTCTCACTTGACGATGAATCTGAAATGGAAAACGTATATTCGATTTATTCTCCCTTATATCTCCAGTAAAGTTATTCAGATCTTACTGTTGTAAAAGTGAACTTGCTACTTGCTCAGTTGATTCGATTGTCAGTACGGAGAGATCCGTGTGTATACCAATGATGCGATACCTGAGTTTGGTGATTATCTGCATTGTTGGAAGCAGCAGAGTTAAGGATAAAGGGGGCGTACAAGGCAGTCGCACGGTCTTTAGGAATAAAGGATCTCATGCGTCCTCAAAAGTGTACCCATGGATATGGCAGTAGCGACGATCTAGCGGGTGGGCGGTTACTTTGTGTCAAATCCACTCATTTGGAGCACAGAATCCTAGCTTCATTCCACTTCTGCTTCCCAATGCTGCCACCATGTAGCTTGATGGAAAAAACACCTCCGTCATCTTCATTTTAAATTGCCACCATTCCATTCTCCCTAGCTGAAGGCTTAGTTCTTGAAGGCCAATTATCACTTCCCATGCTGTTGGATGTGGACTGACTCTTTTGTGGTCTTCAGCACCGTGATATAGCTGAAAACTCCACATCTCAGGCAGTCCTAACACTTTGAAAGCCATTCACACCTTTAGGTCATCCTGATGCTCCTTTTCATATCTGTCATGTGAAATTGGGTCTTTTCCAACTCATCATTTGTATCAGCGTATTGCCACCTACGTAAACATGTCTAAACTATCCAAATACCTGGGCGGCCGAGACAGCTACTCCCAATAAGGTATTACTGCCCCCGATAATGATAACCCACCTGGGGACTGCTACTTTCATCACCTTTCGTTGACCTATGGGCAGTTATACTTGAACCCACATCCAAGTGTCACACACCGCCTCAATTCCCCAAGCCCCGTTTTTTCTCCAAGAGCTTGATGGACCCTACCCCCATCATCCACTCCCTCAAAGCATCCTGTCTGCCAATCCAACTTTGTCCAAACTGGTCAGGATTTTAGGCAACTAACCATCACTACCCATTCAACAACTCCCTCTGTACCGTGCCCATCCCTCCGGTGTCAAATTTCCTCGGCGATGCGAAGGACTGCACCGTTCACGACACTCGCACCACGTGCATGTCCCTCTTTGAAAGGTCTTTTTTCCCATGTGAAGCCACACACTTCACCTCCTGAAGCGGTGAAAATAGAAAATGTATAAGCAAATTTTCGAACGCAACTCTTTTTGAACGTTTGTGCTTCCGGCTTAGGCGTACCCTGCTTGTAGCACATATCCCGGAAAACCCTTCCATGTATCCAACATAGCAACTACAGAAGAGTAAAAATGCTACCTCATGTGTAGGTTACCAAATACTCACTAAGAGGACGCGGTGCACTGGTGCACTTCTTTTCGTAAAGTCTTAACCCTTTAGGCGGTAACATTTGACTCATATAGCAAACGTGCAACACTACCAGTACTGCACGCTTTTCTCCGGCCTCTTGTCTTCGAATGGCTCAAAAGATTAAGTCATCAAGACCCATCGAATTTCCAGGATTGGTTAACACATCTTTCCGCGGAGTTTGTGGTACCGGAAAGCCATCCATGTCCCCGTTCGGCATGCTAATGTTCACCGTAGCCCCCAACTGGCAGCCTGTCTTCCACTGCAGCTTTCCCGCCCATTTCTCGGAAGAGCGCTACTTAACTGTTCCAGAAACGGTAGGCGATGACTCAGTGACTCCTTTCTTCGTCCCACCACCCTCCGTTACATGGTAATCCTGCCTCTCAAGTTGCTTGTCACCTAATCATCTCCCTTTACACGAGCTAACAACGGAGTCACGTACGCTTTATCCACGATTTTGGAAAACATCCACTCATACCCCCACCCTTCCTACCAGGCTTCGTGGATGATTACACGATTAACCACAAGAGTATTTGCACCTAAGTTAGCTATAGCACTTTCCTCATATCGACATACGGTCGCACCCGTTCGCACCGGACGCATACCTCAATTCACTATTGTCTCCAGCTGAAAGTCGCTTATCATTTAGGAAATTATGCAGTGTCGCCCCACTAGAGTGTTTTGAAATTGCAACCATCATAAGCTGCTCGCTATTTCGGACCGCAATCTGGTACCATCCAGCAGACAATTTTGACACTTTCGCATTTTCGGCCTTCAGTCAATATATGGCTGAGATATCGACTCGTTTGAACG
Source organism: Clonorchis sinensis (assembly GCA_003604175.2). Taxonomy (NCBI): domain Eukaryota; kingdom Metazoa; phylum Platyhelminthes; class Trematoda; order Opisthorchiida; family Opisthorchiidae; genus Clonorchis; species Clonorchis sinensis. Next base: position 98,992,640 of record CM030369.1, read on the forward strand.
ACAGTAATGAGCAACCTTGTGCACTCGACTGACCCAAGAATGTTCATGGCCCATGTTTGTCCTAATTTATCACAATTCGCATGTCAACCAACTACCCTGACAACCCCTACTGATTTGCCCAAGATGTCCACGTACGGAGCTGTCCACGGACCCATGTAGGAGGTCACGATGAAGGTACAGCGACCGCCGAACCCAGTCTGGAGGCGTCGCCTGTAGCTAACCATACCTCTACTATTTCCCGACCGAAGGTGTTAAATACGCCCATAACATTATCTGAGTCCGCTGAATCTGTACCAGAACTAAAGTGCCGGCCACCCGAAAGTAGTGTCTGATGGTGCTGCCTACAAACACATTACTTCCTATAACACTGACAAGAACTCCGCCTATCAGTGAAGACAAAACGTTGCCGTGCACCCGATACAGTATGTGCTCATTATCTTGGAAAAATCCACCAAACTAACCAGCTTCGATGAATTCATCGGCTTTGTTTGGCGAGGATAAAAGGATATGAAACCGCGATAGAATGGAGGTAGGTTTGAGATTATTTTTGGTTTGAGAATATATACAAGAAAATGCAACAAGTTTGCTTGGAGATTTTCACTCCAACAGCAAAGGTTCTGCAGAAAAGAGCATTTCCAGCCAAGGATAGGCTTGTCTACCCTGCCAACGATTAGACGTTCGATTTTCTAGTTAAAATTGCAATAAGGTTCAGATAAAACATCAACCCCTGGCTTCAAAATTCTTCGTATGACTAGATCAGTACAACAAACAAGGCGGTGCACTCCTGTGGAAGCGTGTATACTAAAATGAATAACTGGCTGATCGGAAAGCTTTGAAGCGATTGGCTCAGGCTCATGATTAGTCACCTGTCCCACAGACTCCTATGCCAGAGTACCATTCGTGCAACCAGAAGCGAAGTTAAGGCTATATTTGCCGGCAAATTACGCAGTTTATGCTTCCAGCTCGCTGATTTACCCGCGGTTTGTTTATATGCACCGATATTGCCCGAGCGCAGTAACGCTCACGCGCCGCACGGATTAAAGACAAGCAGGCGACTTAAGTCACTTTAGGACGCCCATCCAGATCAGGTAAGGGAGGAGTTTAGTCGGTTGTGTCCTTCAAGGAACGGTACTAGGAGCGTTGTTGTTATTATTCGGTTAAGTGGCTTTCCGGTCTGTCTAGGATTTATCCTGCCGTCAAGCCCATCTCTGTGTGCCCGCAGATCGCACCTACCAACGAATAGTTTTTAAAAGCTCCACTGAAAATAAAATGGATTTGCGAGAAATGCCATTCAGTATGCTGTGGACGACGGCGAGCAGCGAGGATACAGTTACAGTAGGAAGCGGAGCACCACGGATAAACCAATCGCCGAAATTGAGGGACGGTTCAAAGACGAAAAGCCTTCACAACGCTTCTAGCGAGAAGAGGCTGGGGTGAGTAAGCAAACTTGTCGATGACTCTGTGAAGTCTTCGCGAAGACCAAAGCCAGGCTCCAATGATGGAGAAAGGACGGCAAGCGGGAAGGAGTACTGGAGGGGAGGTTGCGTCGCTCATCTTACGTCGTCTTGCGAAGGTGCGTGAAGAAGAGACCCGGGAACAGCAAGCAGGATTCCGGTCAGGAAGAGGCTGCGTGCACCACATCTTTACGCTCCGCCATTAGAGCAATCGTGTTCGTAGACTTAACAGATATGTTCGATTCTGTCGACTGGTTATTTCTTATCAGCAGGCTTGCGCGACAGATTATGACGCGCAACTTCTGAATATCAAGAACTGCCTGTATGCAAATACTTTTGGGTGTGATGGTGTATCGGAAGCTCTGCAAAGTTTTTCTACCAAACAGCCGTATCCAATAGGGGCGTGCACACCCTCCATTTTTATTCAGTTTCGCCATTGATGAGGTGATGAGACGAACTATAGAAAGCCTCTGAGCGCAAACCCCATCGATCTGGAGCATGTGGACGACACTGTTCTCATTTTTGAAAAGGACAGTAATGCGCAAGTATTACTACCAAAGCTGACCAAACTTAGTCAGCTTGGATGACCTAGGTCATCCAGTCATCGGGTAAGTGTTTCTCGCTCATTGCGAATTCATACCTCGGGAAGTAGTCTTTGGACGAATTCAAGGAGTATCACTGGAAATTCTATAGAGCTATGCGTACCTGAGGAGGTCCTCATCATCATCATCATCGACAGTATGACATCAGTGTTCAACACCGATGCTTCGTTGCCGTGCATTAGATCAGCCGGTAATATAGCGAACGAAGTTACTACACGAATCTTAAAGGCCAGAATTGCGTTTGCTAATTTGCATCATTTGTGTCATCAAAAAGGCATATGGCGCATGTCAGACTGCATTACTGGTTACATTGCTCTACGGCTGCGAGACTCGACCACTTCAAGTGGAGGATCTAAAATATCTTCGGGTCTCGGACAGCCGATAATTCAGAACCGTAGCTGAAATCGGTTGCAACCGGCGAATTTGCACTGAGGTGGTCAACAAATAGGTCTTTGGTGAAGCAGAAAGTACTCCACTCAAAGAATGCACCCATCACCTCGAGTTAAGTGGGCTGAGTCATGGGTCACGCGACCCGGATTACTGGCTCCAAGGGGCAGGATTTGATATGGCATCATCATCAGAGACAGCAATATCAGTGTTGATATTGATGCTTTATTGTCTAACAAAGAAAACTTTTACCCTGTTATATTGGAAACCTTCGCGTGAAAAGGACAAAAAAGTAGGTGAGGGCAGGGACCTCACACCGTTCTGTCACAAGCATTCTCAGGCGCCTACACCTCCGAGCGTTCAATCAGACGATCAGGAGAGACATTAACTGCACGAACGCCACTGACATCGATTGGGTGCTATTTCTTGCAATTCCTCGAGCTGACTGCAGGGAGGGGGTGCATGCAGAACCCGTCCTGGAATGCGAGTTGCACAAGCGACCAAACTCTTCGCAATCTCTTCCCCACTCTTATGCCAGATCATGCGGTTTGCACCACTATGAAGGAGGCACAGAGAACAACGCCCGTCTTGGTAGACAATGTTTCGGCATTCGTAGCACGTGACCGGGCTACCGCAGGCGATGGTGCTGGGTGTTTTCTGCGGAAGAAATACATGCTGCACAACCGAATACCCGGCTTCTAATTATCTCATCTCGAATTCGCTGACGCCATCCGGTACTAGCAAAGCTTCTTAGGTATCGATGCTCAGAAACCTGAAGATGCCTCACATGATCTGTCTTCAGCGGCCATGTTTCATAATCATACAGCGATGCATCCCATACTGTAGCCTGTAGCGGCTACCCTCCTATCTACTTACCCTTGGAACTGATTTTATTAGTACATCCACATAGACTGTCTGTTGTCTTGTTTACCCCACAACCACGAACATCACACGACAACATCTTGACTTGCCTGCAACCTTGACCGAATAACGTTCACCTCCTGTTCGTACGCGTTGAGGCGACTCTATGTGATTTCACATTGTTAGTTGTCTTGTTTACCCCACAACCACGAACATCACACGACAACATCTTGACTTGCCTGCAACCTTGACCGAATAACGTTCACCTCCTGTTCGTACGCGTTGAGGCGACTCTATGTGATTTCACATTGTTATTTTTCCACGTCACAATTTCACCCCGACACACACGCCTCAACGGATATATAAACGAGTACACAACGCGTACACAGGACACGAAACGAGAGAACAGCAAAGGCTGACCCAGCGTGGAAACGCGGAGTCATTAACACCCAGGCCACGGACAATTAGAAGGTGTAGCAGTTGAACCTGTAAAGGAAACACCACCTGCGTCCGCACAAATTTGGAGGAATTACTGCGACTCACGTTCAAAAGGATAAGTCAGCCTGTTTTTGAACTGTTTCATCCTGACATTGTAATTTGTCTCAAGGTGTACCTATTATCGTACTTTGTTCCCACAACATGTATTTTATTAGTGCCTATAGTCTTCTGATTGCCTAGTTGATTTTGTAACGTAGTGCAATAACAAGCCTAATACACATGTTCCTTGAGACCCAGTGATATGCATTTTTACGCCGCAAGTGACGCAAATTAGCAAACGTGATTCGTGCACTGACTTCATCAGACACACTCCCGTCAAAGCTAATATAACTACCGAGTGATGTAAAATTCTTCGCAAACCCCAGTGATTCTCCCTGAATAATAAGGGGTATGTTCTGAAGCACGACTTTGCACTTTGAAGGTTCAAGGCACATGCTGAAAGATAGCATGAGGGTGGCCAGTTTATTCAACATGACTTGTGCTTCGCTTTCGTCTTCAAATGTGAGGGCGATATCGTCCGCGTACTCTAGGTCGGCAAGGTTCTCACCAGCAACGATTTGAACATCGGGGTTTCGGAGACCTTCCAGCGTTCGCCCTACTGTTTCATCATTGACGAGTCTTAATGTGAACGGAGAGAATAGACATCCTTGTCCGACACCACTTTTTGTAGGGCATCTTTTGCAGCTCGCCACACACTCACGCGCCCAGTAGTGAGCGAATATAGAAACCGGATTATATTCAAACTTCTGAAGTCTACCCTGTTGAGCGAGTTTGGTTCACAGCTGATTGGTCTGTTTAGATTAGGGACTGGTTTGCTGGTGGGCACCTCGATGTCAAGCACTTTCATCTGTTCCGGAACTGGGTACTGCAAAGGAACAGTCTGTGATCGACACACATTTGAAACAGGTGCTCTCCCTTGTCTCCAACCTAGGACGACCGCCCAATTGGGCCTCAGCAGCGCTCAGTCTACTTACCCGAATGTCCATGTTACCAACAATGGCAGAAGGGAATGAATGACATTACGAAAAGTTTGGGTGCCCTTGGTGCTGCTCGCCTTTTGGGGTGTGGTCCACGCGACCCTTCCTGCAACTGACGAGTTACAGAGCGGTATGACGACCAACCGACGTCGGATGCGTTCGTGCTGTTAGTTTCTATCCAGGTTGTCCGACTGAGTACTGAGGTGTAGGCACCTCTGATATTTGTGATCCAGCTCCCTGTCTAATTTTTCTCCTCGTTACAGAGCTATGTTCAAATAGACTGACATAGTTGTACGTCAGTGAAACACCAGTATTCTCATATGGTATTGCCATCAGTGATGATCGTGATGACGGTGACGATAATGATGATATCATCATCCATTTTGACGATTTGCTCAATCGGCCGAAAAATCAACTGGGTAGAATGTACTCATATCAGGCTCTGACACTCCAACCAACTTCCATTGGCTCTTAAAAGACAGGGGAAAATGGCCAGTAGAGGTTTGAAACTGGCATCCCTCCTCGTTACGACGTTTGGAAAATTTCTCTAGAGCCACTGGTAGACAAAATGGAAAGGTAAAATGTAGAGGGTTGGGGGTCAAGTATTCCCAGTTTGACAGGAGAAAGATGTATCGCTACTTGAACAACAAGGTAAAAAGAAACACCGGAGCCAGATGGCAAGTACTGGTGTTCCGCCATCTAGCTTCACTACTGATGGCGCGATTTTCAGCGCTGTTTACTAGTCCGTCTTAAGCTTGGAAACGGATGAGATAAACACCCCTGGAAACTGCCACCCGTGAGTTTGATTGAGGTACTTGGAAAGGTCATGGAGAGATGGATCAAAACATTCTCTACCGTCCACATAGAGGCTAACGCATTCTCTTCAACAATACGGTTTCACCAACAGCAGGTGCTGCGCAGTCAAAATACTGCCTCAGTGCGGTCAAGGACGAGTTTCTCCGAAAACTTCACTACCTCGTGGCCTAGTTGTTTTCGCCAAAGTGAAGGGGCCAAGCGGGTGTCAGACGCTATAAACTGGTTGGCGGTACACTGGTTGTCGGTGTAAGGAAGCTGGCTAACCTTTGATTCCAAACCAACAACGGCGAGAAGACAAATCAGCTTAAGTGAGTTGAGCGGATGAGATTACCTTCTAAGTCCAACGGCCATGTTGGAATTGCTGGCCACATGTTCTCTGCATGTTTCCTCCTGGCTTGCAAGGCGCACCTGGTTCTGCAAAGTTTAGACGTGCACCTTCGATCAAAAGCCAAGGCTGCAACCCGGAACAAATCCCCATGAGACTCCAATCCTAATGCCAAACATTTGATTCCATCCATGTTACGGCTTTCCCGGAAAGCAACGCACCCTTTGCGGGTCCAGCATCTGGAGTAGACATAATTCAAGAAGGAAGGAACAACAACAATTGTTTGAACGTTGGTATTTTACTTGGTGCTTCCAGCCAAAGCTAATGCATGCGCACTGTTTACATCTATCGATGGGATATTAGCTGTCTTTTGGAGATCCGGGTTACCCAACTCTAGTACACGGGGAATCCATGTTCCAGGATCAGACATTACTGGCTTTATAGCGGTGCATCAGCGGAGAACCCAGGCACCCATTGTTTTGCGATTGCCGTAAGAAGTCGCACCTTTAATACACTGTCTGGAATCCATTACTCCGAAAGCTTGCGGTGGATCGTTTCAAAGAGCTACCCTTGAAGTAAAGGTTGGCTGGAACGGCCGAATTGCTAGATGAGACGACAACACGCGCCATGTACCCGGACCGTTTTGATTAGATCAGCACTGTGAAAGCTGTGACAGGCTCATAAACATCATCTTCCATAATCAGTTCGTTTTATCAGCACGCCAGAGGACACTTAATGACATGGTGTTCGAACGACGGTGCGCGCACGATCGGTCTCATCGGTGGGAAATTATAGGTCTTTTGGGTGCCGATTCTGGAAACGCAAGAGGCACAGACCACACGCTTGTGTGATCTGCGATCAAACTCCACCTCGTTGCTTCACGAAAGGTGTCTTCCAAAGCGCATCAGCACAGCACCAATCACCCTCCCGGAGAACTAACACAAGCCACTAGCGTGGAAGACAGCATATTTAAGCTTTCAATGGACTAGTTGGTTCAGATAAATGGCCAGTAGGTAGCCTTGAAAATCTCTATGCAACATCCGCGGTAAACCGGCTAGGCTATGCATAACGGCGTCTCAAGGACCGGTTATCTGGGGAAAACATCTCTCCAATCGAAGAAACGAGCCCCTGTAACTAAATTGTACGTTCCGGAGAAAAGCCACTTGATCAGTCAGGGAAGGTTACACCTTGTTCTGGTCGGATATGGCATCCTGCACGGAATCCCCTTTGAAAGCTGATGGTTTTGGCAAACTTTTTCTTCTCACACGCGTGTCTTCATGATACCTTCAGCCTCAACAGTACTTGCTAAATGGGGAGGAGGACTTTGGGGGACTTTCCAACAACCATGACGAGACGAACTGATGGGCGGAATACTCCAAACAACTGATAGACTATCCGTCAATTAAAACGGGATTTCGAGACCAGTACGTCCTTAATAACATATGTCAACTGTTAAGAGCTATGGAAACCGGGGATCGCCGCGATCATCAGAGCAGAAAAGCTACTGAGGCCTATAGGCCCAGCATCTCAGCACTTTTTGAAGCGTTCCACAAGCTGTTTTGTTTAATATGGAAAGCTGAATCTTTTCCGCGAGTTTGGACTACCTCAAGATTATTCAAAAAGTAATCGAACGGTGTTCCGTAATTATCCTGGACTCAGTCTTGTTGATGGTACTGCCGAAAAATTAGCCTCTCTTCTGTTACAAAGGTTCCCCTGAGCACATGAGGCATGCACAAGGCCTCATGCACGGCGTTGGAAGGTGCCGTGTATACCAACTTTTCTCTTTGATGCGAACATTGAAACATTGTTTCCAATTTATGCGACATAATTCAGGTGTCCCACTCCCGTATATTTCACATGGCTGGCCAGATACCAAGTTTGGTTGTGGTGCGGATGTAGGGGTGAACAGTGCCGTGGAGAATAGCGAAGACTTACTGCCTGAAGTCATTGGGCACGATAGGGCGTGGGCGTTCGGCATCACGCCACAGGCGATGACGTCTGTAGAATTTGACAATGAATATCCACCACACGAAACTAGCGGTTCCGAAAAGCAGCGAGGAACCCTAACTCATCAAGCTGAGTCTGGCCATGGCGTTGAAGTCGTTTGTCGTCGAAATCGTGAGCGACACCCTTGAGAGGGCGTCCGCCGTCATGTTATTCTTATCGGGAATGCATTTGACATCAAGGCACATTGTCAAAGTCGCGAGGTTCTCGAGGAGAGTAACGCTCCAAGGGGTTTCGAAACATGGGCCGAAGTAAACGCAACTTTTCGGGCTTCGAAAGCGCATTGTCATTCGCGCGACCATTTACCCAGTCTGTAAGCTGACGGACCAGTTTAGCGCAGTTAGGGACAAAACGACGATAACCCACCCTTCCATGGAGGCGGAAAACAGTGCTGAATGTCGGAGACTGTGTGAAGTTGCCGATGAGCTGAGTCGTCCAGTGGACGAAATCCATGTTGGTGGATAAGTTGCCCATGGTAGTCAGCGACGAATTGCTAAAAACTGCATTGTTGTGGAAAATGATGACTTGGTGATGGACTAGTTGCTAGGATAGGGCTGCTGAATGGACTTCATGTACTTCAGAAGCGCTAATCACTAGCAAATCGTCGATATCGGGTTAGGTACCAAGTCCAAGCCCCCCCGGTGACCGCATTAATGCAGCCCAGGAAGTTCATGCTGCTTTTCGAAGGCCAAGCGGCATATGTAGAACCTCATATAGACCGAAATTCTTAATGACAGTCACTTTTTTTTAATGCGGATTGATCCTGAGGACTGAATACATCATGCTTAACCGACACGAATGATCTTCAGGGTCCCTCACTATTCACCTTTCGGGGAATTGTTATTGAGAAGCTCCCGGAAAATTATTTTCAACCTGTTGGTCTCAGGCGCTTTGTAACACATTTGGTTAGCTGAAACGCGCCCATTGACTGTTAGAGCGCATTATTCATGCCTTGGTGAATACCTTTTGCCTATAACGTATTCGGCATTAATGCCCCTCCATTTGGTTGATAGTTGCGTGCTTGTAATACATACCTGTTTCGTTTCAGCTTCCGTCCAGAAAGCTATAAACATTAAAATGATTGAATTTCTATCCAATCATACAAAATTCGCTCTGTCGCAGTTTTGAATTTCGAAAATGTATTGGTAAGTTCTGGCGACAAGTTCTTTGTTGATCTTCCTTTGGAAGACCGTCAATAGACCTCTGACCCACTTAAACCAATCAAACACCAACTGCTTTGCTTACGGGTTGTGCGGCTCGGTAAGCAGCTGATTATTTTGGACGATTTATGGATTGAACATCGAACTGCTACTTTTGTGGTTCGAAAAAAACGTACGTGACCATTTTAATGGGAAAGAGTCAATACATATATGGCCACGATGTTTTTCACCTTCCTGTGATTGACTCAGTGTTAATTATTTTGGTGACGAGCAGCAGGCCATCGGTCGAGCACTCCGCATTACCTTTGAGTGGTCTTTTCTTGCAAGCCAGATGGATTTAGTCTTTTTCTGCTGTTTGTTTTTAATACTCTCTGATTGCAGCTATTCAATACCATTCTTGGGACTCAAAAGTTGGACTTCAGTTAAATTACTTTACTTTAGTATACCAAAGTAAAATATCTATAACTCTAGTTATAACCAGCTCTTGGGCGGAGGGTGGCAAAAATAGTTCTTTGTACTCAAATGTATCTAAGACATCATTCTTGTTCATCACCACACTCAAAAACCTCAATAATGGATACCAGTGCTAAGCTACTGAACTCATTAAATCGGTGGGGTGATTTTCTCTGATGATGAAGTGACTCTTACTAACATGAAATCTGCTATCTGACACCCGAATTTTTAATTGTGATTAAATGCATTTCGCCCCGTTACTTCAGGCTTGCATTATTGAACCTCGTGTATTTTTTTGGGTTGTTATCTGCTGAGAATATATGCAATTGGTGTTCGAAATAGGCATACATTCTTCTACGGATATCCAGTATGTGTTTCATGCCGTTCGTATTCCTTCATGATTCGGGGACACTGTGCTTCGATGTAGTGATGTGCCACCAGGGAATAAACTCGTTAGGTAAACAACCTTCGATACTTCTCATATTTTCTGCAGAAACTGGACAGTTCCTTTTTTTCTATCTTGTATTTTAAACACACTCTAGAGGATAAAAATCGACAGGATATCCGTAACAGAGGGACCTCTGAGGAGATGTAAAAAGGCTGTTCTAGGTAAACTAGTGGAATCATGATTTGCTGTCAGAAATTCCAATATCCACTCAAAACATCTGCTGAGCTCAAAATGGCTCAGTGATTAAAGCACGAACTTACTGACTGGAAGGCCCGGGGTTCGAACCCAACCCAGACATCCTGTCTAGGCTTGGGCAACCTGACTGCATCTTAGCCCCCGTGCTTCTTTCGAACTGAATGGTCAATGTAGGAGGCCGAAATAAAGCACCAACCCGTTAGCACCGTCTATTCACATTAGAATGTTCCGGATTTATGTTCGAACAAATGTGAATTGAACTGAACAATGCTGTGAAGCAGCCGTTTCACTCCAATGTGGATTTCCAACGCTCTTGAAATCCACCGGTCTTGTGTCAGGTATACAAAAGCCTCATTTGGGTGGGCCACTTACTTAGAATGTCCATGAAGTCAACTCATCCCATGTTTGTGGCACCACACACTGCCGGCCTTTTTTAGTCAGTGATCGTCTTTCGAGACAAGAGGCCTAACCGCAATTTATATTCGAATGTACCATGGAACACATCCTTCTCGCAGTGTTCGCTTGTTACCCTCCTTTGGACCACCGAGGGTCACCCTAACTGGTTAGTGGTCAGGAAAACAAAAAGTGCCTCACTGTGGCACACTAGACCCCGAATGTTACTATCATTTTTAAAACAATTTCCGGCGTTCGCAATACAGAGGCCGCACTGTGCATGACCTTGGAATGCTCGAACATCAATAGACAACTCTGTGGCAACCGTTTACAATGTCTGCACTGAAATACAGCTTTGCGCGCACTCTTAGGAGTCCATAAACGAGGTATGCATCAAGCACATTGCGACAGGGACTGCTGAAACTCAGTGGAGCGATGATAACTGTTCTGCGAACCGTATGGCAGCTGCGTGTATGTTTGGAGAACCTGAACAATACTCGATGGTATCACCCCCTGCGCGAACGAGACACAGGCCACACGATTGATGCGTCCGTGATTGTTACAAGGCCGGTGCAGACAGCCGTCAGACTGATGACATTGAAACGGAAGAAACAACTGCGACATCACTGACTTCCCAAGATGAACCGGTTTCATCTGACATGACAGAATACAGGTAGTGATGCTGTATGGGTATCACGATTATGGTGGCAATGGGGATGTGCACTGCTTGAATACAAAATGTCGACAAGTAGTGGCCTGTGACAGAAAGGAACGTTTTCGGACTCTTGGCGGAATACCGATGCATTGGCAAGGTTGACAACACACACAACGTATTCCCACGCTTTTTTCGTTTGAGCTTCCCCACGACGCATGCTAGAAGTTCGAAAGTAGTATGCGGAAAACTTCAATGTGCAGTAGAAGATCATGCGGAAACTCCAATTTTGACGGTTTGCTAATCTGTGTTGATTGTACTGCATCAGTATGGCATTTTGGCGCATGTTGAGTGCTGATTTTCAGACCATAGAAACACATTTTCCAGCTCGAGGCAGCTCAATGGTTAATGCGCAAACTCACTGACCGGAAGGTCAGTGGTTCGAGTCCAACGTGTGCTCGTTCTAGGCTTGGGCAACTTGGCAGTACCTCAGCCCTCATTCTTCCTATGGGTGGCATGGCAGCTATGCGCCGAAAGGGTGTTACAGCTGAACAGTTATTTATTATCAGTCTGCAAACCAACTGGCCAGCCCACACCGTAAGTAACCTTTATCCTTGTTCACAAAACCACTTCAGGTAGACGTTGCATCTACCCTGGTCCAGGCGATCCGGTTATTTATTGTGTGCCCCACATTCAGGATCTTTTCTTTCGTCTATTCATTACTGATCTGATGCCTACCAATCAGTATCATCCCGCACAAACTGTCTTCACCTATTATTAGCCAGGAAATCGATACAACTAACCCCACTGTAATGTATCTGGTGCATAGTCCAACAGCATTGTAGTCGTATTTGATTTCTTCATCTGTCATTGATAACAGGAGTTTGAGTGCTGTAGGTCAATCTACTCAAATAATCTAATATTTCGCTCGCATAGCACAGCTCGCCAATTAATAATGCTGAGGAATGGGAGCGCTGGAATCATGATACTGCACTGCGCATGCCGAGTGTAGACCAATTACAATTACCGTTTGGTTTAATGAAGTGGCTTGAGGCGCTCCGCAGTTCTTCCTCATGCAGCGTGGTTTTATACGAGTTCTCTGTATATCGAATCGTCATTAATAGTAATAATTCAATGGACGGAGCTCCGTTGGATGATGTGTTCACATTGGAGTGTCCTAATTTTTAAGGTTAAAAATTAAAAAAAGGCAGCCATATTGGTGTTCCGTACACTATAGTCAATATGGAACCGGAACCCACTGCATGCTTGGTGTTCGCATTTAAGTGTGACTTAGTTTATTTTATTGGAGATTTCGCCCTGCTTGGAGACTGACTCAGAAGTAAACTGTGCCGATGGCAACACATTCTTGGTTGAACACAAACCACTCGGTGGATTGTCATCTATTGCTAAGTTCACTTCCAGCTACTGAGAAGTATGCTGTTACCAATCAAGTGAAAACTAACCAGGACTTACTGCACAGCTAAAACACCTGTTGTAACTAACTGCAGTCCCCGCTCCAGTGCCTTATTGTCGGAAAAAGATTCGCTAATAAGGAACACACCATCTTCCTTGCGAAAAAAACGCGTGCCAGATTTACAAGGGACCTCACGGTATTCAAAGCGCACTTTCGACCTTGATCCAGGCTGTCTCATCGGCGTTGCGCGAACACCCATCATCGATCGTGTTTCCATGAGATGCCTGACCACTCGTCGGCCGTTTCTGAATTGATCGACTGTTCGAGCGTTCAATCGGAAGCTGGTTTTTCTGACCTGGATGCTTGACGGCCTCCGTAATGCAATTTTGGTGGGGTTTGAGTGTCTCAGTAGGTTTCGGGCATTCTGGGACTATTCTCCTGACAGCACCTAACTTCATTGTGAAAATAACATCACGTCCTGTAACTTGCGTGGTCACTCAACTTGTATGGGTTAGGGCATTCTTTCAACTTCTCCCAAAACACTTTAGATATTAGCCCCAAGATTGAATATTCGCATCGATAAATTCAGCACTGAGGCGTTTCTGAAAAATGTTCTTCACTGCTTGGATTCAAATCATCATTCCTATGTATACGTCAATCATACGTGATTTAATTAGAAACTACGTTGTGTTTTGCGGACATCGGTTTGAGTCACCTATGCCTCCAAGCGTAATGGCCAATTTATAAAAGGGCTGCTAAAAACAGCCTAACAGACCTTGTTTGATACTTCCGTCTTAAGAAGCGATTCACTAAGTCAGGAATTACTCTATGCTCCCAACGAGCACTTTTGAGCCCATAGGCTACCAGTGAACTCGACAAGTCGGCAAACCACAGGATGATCGAAAGTGCACCGGGTTTGACAAAAATCTGTCCTCGAATGTCACTATACTGTTGTACACTTCGAATTGGTGTGTTTGGAACAAAGCTTGTGCCTTTACGTAGTTCAACGTCTGCGCTTCCTATACTCAGTTGACACTGACAACCAAGTGACAGCACAAATATCATTATTTTCGGCACGAAGTCATATCTCCCGCCAAGCTCATCAAGATCACCGTGGCTCTGATTTCATTCTGGTGAATTTTTTGTTTGCCATGGGACCATTTATTCATGGTCAAAAACTGGGTCCGATTCTCACAAACCTGCTACTTTTGGTACAGTTTGCATTTTATAAAGGGTACATTTATGAGCTTTCGCGATCCTGTGGTTTTAAAGGAAGAATCCTCAGGCCTTAGACTTCTTGATGTGAAGCGAAACTGGTGCCTGCAAGACCAAACGACTCACATTTAGTGCACTCATTTATGCCATATGGGCATCATACTGCTTTTATTTGTTTGGTTTTCATTTTGGCAAACCTTGCTGCTTTTGCTTTTAAGCACTTAGATGTTCATCTCCCTCCTCCGCAACTGTCACTTTATTCTAGAACATGATTTCAAACGTTTCTGGTCCAATCCCTACACACGAGGTCTACTTCGATGGGCCAATCCTTCAGGAACAACAAAAGCTTTTGAATCCCTTCGAGCACCTTGGCATCCTTCAGTGGGAATCGAATGCATCTTCTGTGCCTACTAATCGACCAGTCACAGCCTCGGGTTTGTTGCTTGACTAAATCACCATGATTAACATCATTCTGAACTCACGCGAGGTGATTCCATCTGCCGTAGTTATATTCAATGATGGTATGATAGCTAGGGCGAGAGGCGCATCCTGATCATACGTACAATGTCACTCAGTTTCTTGGCCTGAGTCTATTCAGGGGCTTGAGACGATAGCGGGTTATCATTCGTGCAGACAAGAAATAGCATAACACCTTCAGTTCCTCACCCGTGAAGTCCTTTACTGGTGTCGTCCTTTGGTGAATCAGTAGTCTTTGTTATAAGCACCCAGTTCGAGTCCTGTCCTCTTAAGCATTACTTAGCAATTTATATCCTCGGCTGCACAGGGCTCTGAACTCCGACGATATAGCCTGAGAGTTGAACGTGTTACTACGCTGTGCAATCACTGCACCACCCTGGTGGTGGACACTAGGTGCACCTTAAACATCAGGTCTGAACAGGCTAACAGATTCCTTTGGAGATACGTTTTTTGTTGGCTGGATGCACCGGAGGATGAGGAAAAAATGTATTCAAGAGTTGAAGACTGTTTTTTCTATCAATAATAATCGTTCCTAATTTTTCGTCACCGACTTAACACATTCAAGATAACCGATTTGCTCAATTTGTTCTGTGTGTCTGGTCCGATCAGATTCCGTTATGTGGGTTGAACATTGGTTGTCAGTTAACTTTTAATCCTTTTGGTTTTGCGTTGTTCATCACCAATTGGACCTTCGATTTTGCGGTTGACCTTCTGGTTGGCTTTATCATCGCCATGTCGCCATAACATAACCCTCAGACTTTTCCCTTTCACCGAGTAGTTGGCTACCAAGAGGTAGCCTTAGAGCTAAGCACGGCTTCGGGGGATAGAAGTAAACCACCTATTACACGCCGTTATGTTGTGTAATTTCTGCTGCTCTCACCCGAAGTAGTGCATCGAAAAATGTATCCTACAAAAGTGTGTCACTTACATTCAGCGTGATTGTTGTGTTCACAAGAGTTGCCTTCAGGTTCCCAGTGTGATGGTTCAACAGGAACACCCCACATGCAACACCTTTTGCAAATGATCCAGGTGTGCCTATCGTCTCTAGAGTTGAACAACCTATTCCGATGTTTCAGCACGGGTTGCTGCTGAATTCTTTTTTACTTGACTCGATTACACATTAGCTCTCTGTTTTGCGTTGGTTGGTAGTTTGAGGAGACTTGAAAATCCTAATCGAGGCGTTGTCCTGAAAATGACGTCAATCCATGGCGATAGGCCAAGAAGCACTGTACAACTGTTTCATCCTTATTGGATGAATCTCATGAATCCCTAGGGTAGTTCGAAACCACCATCTCCAGGCTAGTAGCTGAAGACTAAACCGTCCGGCCATGATTGAATTTACTCGTACTGAGGCCGAATGCGGCTGATGAGGCGTACGGTGGCTTGTACACACTGAGACTGCAGATCGAATGTAACGAAACAGAAAAATTTAAAAACAACGCACAATAAGTCAATGTCTATCTTATTCCTAATAAATACAGTAGTTTGTTAGTATAGCCGAAGGCTTCGTCCTACAGCAAACTTGTTTATGGTTCTGAACACAACAGGTATTCATGCCAGGAGCTCAAGACGGTGGATTTGTTCTGAGGTCATCGTCTTATAACTGGAAGCCATAGGAGCACATGATCCACCAGTCCACGTCCACCCAATGAATTCCAAGAGGAACGAAAGTCCCCACATAGCTGGGCTTTTTGGGATTCGACCACACGTTTACCATAGATAGAAGCTGACATGGCTCACTGTACGGATGATTTCGTATGTTTCATTTACGGATACAGGCTTCTACTGAACATCCGAAGCATTCGTTTTGGGAAGAGCTTAATTATCATCTTACACCTGGCCAAACATAGCAGTGCCACCAAAACTTTATCGCTCGCGTGGAAAGATCTTAGCCACACCTTTCACTGTCGCTGCACAGTCCGAATTGAGTAATCCCAACCATCCTAGAAACATAGATGCCTTCCCCCTTCTTTATATTTCTGTTGAATTAGAGTCCATGGGTGACGATAAACCGAAAAAATACGTCTTTTTGGCGATCTAGCTCACCGTCCTTGCTCGAAAGGCAACTTCAAAACCGTTAAATTCAGTGAGCCAGAGGAAACCTGCCAGGTTACTGGAGGCAACTTGTATGTCATTGCTGCATGCTTAGCGGTAGACTGAACAGTTGGGGGTGAACACCATTCAGTATATCTAACAGTTTATCTGTCCTCGCAATTCACTAGGTCAACGTACATCAAAACGCTAGCGTTTGTGCAGGTTTTTACCAATTTATTGCAATCGTGCTTGCTTTGATTCTCTAGCACTCGTTGGAAAAGACTATATAAGAGAAAATATTCGCCGAATCAGAGACTATCAGAGATATGGCGCGCGGAGACATTTGCAAGGCCCTATTCAACATTTCAGAATGCACCACTCTCCACGTCCATCATCCGCTGGCTCCAAATCTTCTCAGCACTTGCAAAAGAAAAGGCTGAAGGTGACCAGGCTTTTTGTTTATTACCTTTCTTGTTTATTGGTATTGTGCAAAGTCTTGAGCGTGGGCAATAGAGTATGCTGTATACTTGTCACTCACCTATTCCTCTTCAACTCCAGCATACACTCCGTAATATATTTAGCCCAATAATTCCCAACCTACTCCTTAACACCGTAGGTAACTCGTTAAATCCGAATACGGGTACTTGTGTGACAGTAAACACTCGTTTGCAAACTCAGAAGACTCAGCAAGGCTCCCATTCTCTTACACTACCCTCGTGTACGCAGATGATTTTTTATCGCTAAGTACGTTCACGTTTGCGTTCAAGTGCGAAATAAGGTTGATATAAATTTGAGAAATGGGTCCGCCTGATGACCGCGTAACCTGTAGTGGACTCTCTCGAGTCTTTATCGACCCTACGAGTAGTTTCATGTGAAGGGGTTGGGTACGTTTGGTGTTACTGTTCATTATCAGACTGCATTTAACGAAGGTCGCAACACTGATGGAAGTACGTCATCCGTAGTGTCCAAAATAAACACAGTGCTGAATAGTGTCTAAAATAGTATGTAGTATGCATAATATATGTTAAATAGTATATTGTTTATAGTGCACGCTGCTGTTTAATTTGCAGTATGCATATTATATTGTATACGTCCGTAACGGCATACAGTATTGGGTATGTAGTGTGTGCATATATTGTGTAGACAACTTGGTCGAACTCCGTAAGTAGTAACCAATCAGTCTCTATATTGAATGGACCCTACCGGGTTTGCATGGTGCAAGGGCACTGAATCAATCTTTCCGTCCTTAAAACGGTCATTCTCTCTGCAGTCTGGAATCTTTGCCACAAGGGACCCATGTAGGCCTTCTGTAGTGGATTTTTGTTAGTCTTCTCACGCTACTCACAGCTTTGAAGTAGCTTAGGTTTTCCTGTGCATGGATTGTCCACTGGCGACCCAAACCAGTAGACGAAATCAGTTTTGGAAGCTCCCACGTGGCGTGCAGAAGCATATTTTCGAGGGTAATTTCAAAGTCTAAGTGAGGCTTTCAGGTACAATTGTTTATCTTCATACGACCTTCCCACATGCTTACAGTCCCATGTTTCAACAGCGTAATTATTTATGGCGTCTATTCAACAAAACGTTCTTGAGCGAAGCAGACCTCACTATCCCAGATAACTAGCGTCAGTATTCCACTCTTTCAGGATCGTAGTCGTTCAAGGCTGAAACAGCCCGTCCATTTACTTTATACTTGAAGTTTTACCGATTGCTTGATAATTGCAATAGGTATTCTCATGTTCCAGTTTTCAAAACGTATTTCACCAGACGCTTCGAAGAATTCCGAGGATTCATTCAATCATCTCCAGGAATTTTGTACACGTCTCTCACCCAACGTGTCGTAACTACGTTGACTCATTACTTCGGCCCGATAGTAATGTTTCCGGTTTTAGCATCAGCCGCAACAAGATCAATGTTTACCTGGAAAAAAATTGTCGGCACAATTATAGCGTGAACAAACACTCTTGTTCTCAAGTAAATCCTTTAAATGGCATAATCAAACGAAAAGTTTACCGCTAGACAACGTGAACCATGTCCCTCATAGTCTTCTCTTCCTGGACAGCTTGACGAATCCCACATTCAAAGCTGTTCCATTTATCTTGTCAAGTCGTTTAGGTTACCTTCAAGCGTCCTCGTTACTGAAGATCACTTTAGCTAAGCCTTTATGCAACTTGCTTCCATGGTGACGCTGGAAGCTCCTTGTGTTGTTTATTAACCACAGTATCCATTGGTTAAGTGTTTGCGGTGAGTGCAAACGTGAGGGGGAACACATAGACATTGGTTATTTTGAGAGGGGGACACTCATCGGACCACTCGTGGATATGAGCTCTCTTCTACCAAATTAAGCGCTTTTCGAACGCTGCAGTCTGGTACGTTGTTGCATCATGTAAAGTAGTCAGTCTATAGCTACAATGTATTCAGCCATCCAAGGTTCCCACGTTTCTGAGTACTTCACTGCGTTCTCTATACCAACTGAACAAGAACGTCATCGACGTCGGCTACCAGCCGCACCTTACGGCTCTTCCAGCAAACCACCGAAAGCATAGTACTAGTATTTTTCCATCTTTATCCCTAAATCAGCTGTCGTGCAAATTAGCAGATCATCATCATCATCAGCTAAAAGAGCCACGTACTTAGTGTACTGTGGTTATAGCTGCCACACTTTCGTTCACCAATGATTTGGGGAAATGAGGTAGATATCTGTGCATTGAAGACGGTAGCCGATAGAATTGATGCGTAAATATAGGGTTGTCAGTAGACTTTTCATTGGGGAGATTAGGAGGGGAGCTATGCATTGAAGGCAATAGCCTGGATGCACGGGTACCACAGAGAGCGCGACAGGAGCCTGTCTGACAGTGTCTCTAACCATTCATGTGTCCCGTCTCAGGGTCCCCATCCAGGGAGTCGGCAATGATCAGCTGAGTTTGCCGGTAATGGCTTACATACTTCGCTACCAATTCATTGTTTGACTTCTCCTGGTTTGTTTCAACACTTCACATGCAAAAAGAGCCTTTTGAGTAATTCACTCGAATGGCATACGGAGCGCAACCTATGGAGCGTGATCAGTTCATCTATCGTGGGTGAGTTATTTCTTCCGAAAACCCTCCGACGTACTTCAGCAAAACTGATCTGGGGTGTTCTCACCAGACTCGGGCAATGCTCCGAAGACATCGATGGTCAAACGCTGAAAGTCTTTTAAGGTCTACGGCGCGCAGCGGCCAGGTTTCGGAACCGTAGTATTGTTAACTCGACCCTTGACGGATAAGCTAATGTCATGCCCACGCCACAGGTGATGCGAGTTCACAAAAGCTATTCTGGTCTTCCAAATCTGGATAAAATATTGTCTTTCGCGAGACAACCGGGATTGATACAGCTGCCCAGGTCGACATAGTTTTCTAATACCTCATTCGCTCACCCACAACCATGAGGCTAGGGTTCGGGTCCACCCAGTCTTGCAGAAGCACCGTGCAGGTGTGAAGCGCGTGCGAAACTGTGAGGTAGAAATATATAGATTACGTGATATTTCTTTGCATTACGACGGCGTCAGATCCAAGAAGAGCTATGTCGTTAGCGTACTCGACATCTAGCAAATGCTTAGGGAGCACTTCAACCCCACAGGCATTAGAGGCCGATAGTGAGTATTCCATAATCGTATCAATGAAGAAGTTGGGGAGGAAAATTGAAAGAGGACAGCCTTGCCTGACACCATTTGACGCGGTGAACTCAGGCGTGAGCTTCCCGTAGACTTTCACACGGCTGCGGGAGTTGGCGTACAACGCCTTAAGGAGGGTCAAGAATTTATGGGGACACCTTTCCTTCACAGACACTGTCATACTGCTTGACGGTCCACAGAGCCAAAGGCACCTTTTAAGTCAAGGAACGCAATCACTGTTGGTTGCTGGAAATAGTATCGCTGTTCCAGAATCTGTCGGAGGGTGAAAATGAGGTCGATGCATCATCTTGCAGGACGGAATCATGCTTGATTTTCTCGGTGTTCAGTCAGCCTACGAAGCATAAGACCAGAGGGGACATTCAGTGCCACAGCTACCAGGCTGATGCCACGGTGGTTTTCACACAGAGTTCGCGTACTCTTTGAAGACAGGAATAACTGTTCACATGCCCCGTTTTGCAGGCACTTCCTCTTCACTTCGTATCGCAGAGATGAGCTTTGTTAAATATGTCGCCTGAGATTCCCCTCCTTCTTTGAAGAATACTGGATACAGACCGTCTGGTACCGATGCCTTCTCACGTTTCAGTATGGTCATTTCCGACGGGCATTAAGGCCTCTACTCCATTCGCTCGTATGCACTATCTTCAGAGGCTGTGTTACGGGAGGCCAGCTAAGCTGTTCTTCGAAGTGCTTGGTCCAGCTTTTCACTTAACGGCTTTGTGAGTGAATTAATGAATCGCCTTTTTCACTTATCGTTTCATTGACCGTTGCTTTCCTGCGGCCAGTCAATCGTATCAGTTGATATAGTGCACGGCTTTTTCCGGTAGCAAAAGCCTTCTTCATCCCCCGGGCTTTCGATGTCCACCAGAGCTCTCGGTCTTTCCTTAGGATCTTCACCACTCGATGTTTGAGGGATTTGCGTGCGCTGTCGTACTCGTTGCCTGCTGGTGTGGATTTCTTGGCATCAGTCAGGACTAGCGATCTCAACGACATCCAGTGGTCATTTGGTCGTATTGAAGAAGTCTAACAGGCAGCACTAAACGCCACTAGCATAACTCCTTTCACATTTTGCCATACTTCATCCACGTGCTCGCTGTCAGTACAGGGAGAGTTGTTGAGCAATCTCAGGTGGATACTACTGACCTACGGTAGTTCTTCGAAGATGGTGGATTACCGTGTTTCTTGCTGACTTGCGAGGGACTTAAGAGAAGCGAACTGTCAAGCGTGCACGCACCATGGTGTGACGGGAATCAAGTTGAATGCTCCAAAGGGAACGGCGGTCTTGAATTGTGGCTCCACCGCTAGGCGGTAGCCACTTGATCCAACTGAGTCTACAGTTGGTTTGCATTTGGTGGCCGCTGGGTTACGCGATGCGAACGTTTATGCTGAAAATGCGTACCTGCCGGAAACAGTTGATTATCAGCACACAACTGGAGGAGTCACTCTTCGTTGTCCGTGCGACGAGCGTCGACTCCGAATCGAACGCTCAGATGTGATTCCAAGGAGCTCAGACAACAGACTTGGGCATTCTCATCGTCCGCAAGGATCACAATGCCAGTGCTTCTTGCTCGACAACTGAGCCCGGCCAACTCGATAGAAACTATCCTTCTCAGCATCAAAGCTTCAGTCCGTTGGGGCATATACCGACACTACAATCATGCGCCAACTTTTCTGTCGAGAGGCATCGGGCTAGATAACCGGACGGTGCAAAGTCGACTGTTCACTGCGATCCAATCTAGCAAAGTGCGTCAAGCTCTTGGGCTGAGTGCAACCCCCATGCCATATATTCCACGAGTCATCGCCTCTGGATCACGGGACACACGAAGGAAGAAATGTGGGAGAGCTAGGCTTGTCCTTGGCATTTTGATTTGTATAACTGCACTTGGGTCTGGTATGCGAGTTTCGCAGACACAGCTTATATCAACTTTAATAGAGTATAAGGTTGCAGCGAGCATTGCCTCTTTGCTAATTTGACACGGAGTACGGACGCCTTGTCAAACCCACGAGATCCTTGATAGAATGGGTCTATGTTGATGTGTTTATTGATAGATTTTTCTGTGGAAGACCGCACCTCGGCAAACTCTCGTTATCGTTTCGTTCTTGCATGAGCAAGTATTTGGACATTGCTCCAACTGAACTGATGTCCTTCTGTCTTCATCATCATCATCATCATCATCATCATCATCCATGACATCAGTGTTGAACACCGATGCTTCGCTGCCGTACAACCATGATTTATTTGAAAGCCTTATTGTGAAGAAGAATAAACGTGGATGGGGAAGGGACTTGGTGCAAGCTTACTACAATCAATCCGAGGTGCTTACACCTCCAAACGTCCACTCAGGCAATCTGGATAGAAACTGACAACAAGATCGCCACTGACATCGGTTGGCAGCCATATCTTGCAGCGTCTCCAACCAGGCGCAGTGGGGATCACGCGGTCCCCATCCTGGAAGGCGAGTAGCACCGACAGCACCCAAGCGTTTCGTGATTTCTTTCATACTCTTCTGCCAGGTCAAGGGTTGGCCACCTCTCTGCTTACGCCACTCTGAATTGGGCATGGATATAACAAGCGACATCGGGTCGTCTTCTACTGACAAGCTTGTGTTAGTGTATTCTGGTGACAAGTTTTCTTCCAGCCTGGCCAACATAGTGTTTGTCTCAGTCGTTACACTGAAGTTTGTAGATCACGTTCGTCTTCTTCATTGCATCCAAATTTCCTTTCGGTTTCAGGAGGGTTCTCAACGTGTTTATATGCTTGAAGGCGAATGTTATTCCCTGTTGCCGTAAGTGCCTTGCAGTCATCTCCGTGACGTCCGCGTGCTCCCACAAGGCAGTGGGAAAATGTTGGATTTTGTTTAAAGAACTTCCCCGTAGTCTCTGATTCAAACGTCTGACCCGTGAGGCAGCGGTTGTTACGGTTTTCTTGGGGGACTCTTCCCGGAACCGATGATTCATTACTCTGACCTGCTGGGCTGCAGGGGGTTGGCCTAACCCGAGGGCGCAGAGAGTAAGACAGTACCGTCTCATTCCTGATGCGGCTACGCGCAGGTGCCTTCTGAGCAGCATCAGACTCTTTTGTCTTAAAAGTATTTCCACCGTATTGACTAATGCGCCGGCGGTTACAATCAACCGTTCGGCGACCGGAGTGTGCGGTTTTTAGGGTCGACATTTTCTAACCCTGCCTTCCTCGGGGGAAGGCAGCATCGCCGCTTCCATGAATATGGACATGCTGGTCGCCTGCTGGAGAGGCCTTACTGCCTTACTCTTACCGCACATGACAGTACGACTTTACTCCCACACCGCCTCGTATTGCGATTACTCGTAGTACGATGTCTCGGTGCTCTTAGTCTGACTGCTCCCATTTGATATTCCTGGCATGGTTGCACCTTGTGGACCGAAGTTACAGCCAGTGTAGCGCGGGGATCATTGTAGCACTCAAGCCCGACCACCACTTCAAGGTGGCGGCTTTAGGTCGTGGGTGAAAGCAGCCAATCTGAAAGTATCCACCGGCATTCTCACCAGGGCCGCCGAATTCTTGATCTACGATTTTCTTCAGTTTATCACCAGGGCTAAGATCTTTGTTTGTTTGTACATGAATGCCATTGATGAATATACAACGGAGTGAGTTGTTATTAAACAAAGGCGTTTGGTGGGTCTGTTTGTTTTCTTAACCAATTGCTCTCCTTGCGGTTGATTAGAACGCCACGCTGGTCTCGTGAATCCCCGGGAAATTGAATACATCCTGTACTAAAGTGGTTTCCAAATTCATCCACGGTCAGAGTATAGTTGACTCGGTGCGTCACGATGACAAATCCAGGTTCTCTGATTGCGTTAACCACATTGGTTTGATAAGATTGCACCACCTCGTCTTACTTCTCGAAGTAGTCCGCCGGTGAGAGTGTTCTTGCTCCTCGCCCGGTCGATTATCTCGGTTCCTCAACGCGTCGTCATTTGACTGTGTGTTCTTCAATCCCTAGTGATTCAATAATCGGAACGTAGAGTACTGCACGGGGGGGCCAATCTCTGTTATTCTTTCTCAGGCTTCTCGGAAGAGCATCGGCATTTCTATGTTTTTCGTTTGGCCAACTCGTACTGATGAGGGATTTCTGTCCACTTTGTGATCCGCCGCGCGCGCTTCTAAATTTGTGCAACAAGCAAAACGATTGTTTCGTACAAATAACTGTCTTCTGAACGGTTAGTCGGGTGAATCTCACTAAGTAAACAAGTTTACTCGCCTCATTTTGCGTGATACTTCTTCAAACCTTTCTTACCATCACGTTCTTCTTTGGACAAGGCAGCATCGATCGTCATGTCGCCAGCTTCGGTTTCCAGGCTAAATATACTAAACTACCCGAAGTTGTCCAGAAAACCTAAAATTGGTGAAGGACGGAACCGGTTTCTAGCCCTCGGAAAGCAAATTCACATTCCTTGTCCAAACAAACCGCCATCATCCTTTTTCAGTGCATACTGTGCATCCTTCACAACCCTTCTGCAGCTACAAGCTATTTCCGTAAAGCTGTTGTTCCACCGAACTCTGTGGTCATTGCCAGAGGAATAATCGGGCTATTTTTGTTTGGGTCTGTACATGTGCTGTTTGATAAAACTAGGTCTCAGGTAGGCAACTTGTTACCACAAAAGTATAATTTGGAGAATTTTGAGACGAGTCCTGTTTCTGCCAACAAATTTGTCACCGCGTCTCTTGCTGACTGGTTAGTTGATTGATTGATTGAATGATAGCGGTTTTTGCTGCGTTTCGAAATCACAAAATACAACGGAGAAATTAGCATTCAGCTCCTACAAGTGTTACTTTTTGGTCTTTATTCTGCGACAACAGTTCGAAGGAATTTTGTTACAGTAGATGCCTGCCAATTAGACTTCTCCCCTGGGAATTCGTCCACTTGTTGTCTAATTTGAAAGCCGTGATCTTACTCAGTGAACAATGAGTCCAACTCGTATAGAAATAGTCAAATAGCTCAACCGTCACCCTTCAATTCATAGCTAGCCCGCATCCCAAAGGAAGTATAAGGGCTAGGCCTAGGAAGTAAGCAATAGTAAGTAATGGGTGACTTCAAACAACGAACCTTAGGGTCGGGATCTTCTAAATTTCGGATCTACTCCCAGCTCACATTCAGAGTTCCTTGCCATCTTCCACGCGTTGTGAAGGCACCCTCATCCATTTACAGAGTCGGGCAGATTCGTACGGCATTTCGTGACTTTTAAGTGGCAGTTTGGTTCTAGATCTAGTGTGTTCCCTTGTGTATGGAAAGATTTTTAGTCATGTTTGATGTACTAGATAATCTAACCTTATCTGGATTCCCAGTCAGGTGAAAATTTATGAGTATATGTTTCTTGTAGCTGAATGCCGCTTGAAAACCACTTGCTTTTCAACTACCGCAGTCAAATTCTTTTTACGCTCTTTACGCCTTTTTGCGCTTTCTCAGAAGAACATCGAGAACCCTCCAGCTAAGACTGGTTTGGGTGACCAGAGCACGTTGAACGATGACCAATCCACAGAGTGTAGCTTGGATCCGCATTCTTCAGGTTTTCAACCCAATGCTGGGTCTCCAGTAGTGAGTGTATCCAAGAGACAGGAATCCCGTCCACATCTTCAGTGTCGTGCGACACAGTGTTCCATACAAGAGAGAGCCAAAACAGTTTCGCAGGGCGTTCAAGCGAATGCATTTGAATCCTTCCGGCAGGGTAGTTCTTTGCCGCCCAAAAGTCGACAGACACTGCCTAAACGACCTGCTTCAGCTCAAAGTAGTCGGATTAGGGCTGCCTCAGCCGGTCCAGCGAAGCGCGATTTTTTACGTGCCCCTGGCAAGTGCACCTTGGAGGAACTTGGCAACATTCCACTCATCAAACCAACATGGACGCCAAGGACAGAACACCTGAGTGTACCTGCTGCATCGTCCGCTAAAACGGTAGGTATTTAAAAGTTTGGGAAAAAGTGAAAAAATCCGTAAGTTCAGTTATTCGAAAACTTTTTTGCGATGACGACTTTTTGATCAGTTCAAAGCATTTTCCAAGTGTCAAAAATTTATCTCCATGTGAAGCACTGCTTACTGATCACGCCAGCTTCTGTGGTGCATTCTGGGGGGGTGATGTTTCCATTTATAAGATAGCAAAATTAGCAAGAAGCTTTATTTCTTGTTCTTAGTAATTTGCCATTTTGTAATGGCATACAACTAAAACGTCGAAGACGTCTCCACATTCCGAATCAGAGTTTAAGGCAAATGTCCGGCCACACGATCGTGTCCACTGGCTCAGTGGTTAGTGCGCGAATTTACTGACCGGAAGGTCTGTAGTCCGAACCCGACCTCTGCCTCTCGACTTCCCTTGTCTAGGCTTGGGTAACCTGGCAGTATCCTTTCTCTCGTCCTTCCTTTGGGTGACATGACAGCTAGGTACCTAAAGGGTGTTACAACTGAAGGACTGAACGATGACTGGTTTAACTAATCGTGCTTTGTTCTTCAGAAACCATGGAAATTTTATCATGCGGTAATTTGGTTGCCATATTTTAAACCCTGATTTCTTTACTTTTCTTGTTTAAATGCTCATTATCATGTTTGAGATCACTGCAAAGTCACAATTCGACCTTCGACCTCCGTTAGGATGGAGACGCAGGTAGCGCTTTGGCATTGAAACACAACCTAACTATCTCGATTTCTCAGGAAAGCTACTTACGAGTTCTTTTCTCCGGCAGCCATTCGATATTTTCCCGCGTTCTAAATCTCATCCTCCCATCAGATTCCAACAATGCTTCGGAGACATCAAGAGACAAACACCAACGGTTTAGGCACCGAACATATTCTTGAACATGAACGAAAACTTTCATCCGTAAGATTGTGGGGTGTAATTTCCTCTTGGGTATAAAGACTCGCATTGAGTGGCCATTCATTCGGTAGAACAATTGGATGACATTCTTGAACACTTACCAGTTGTAACAATCTCTATCTTAGTGTAAAATACGGAAGCAACGCCATAAGTTTTTATTTGCAAACCAGTACAGGGTCGAAAACCCCTGGAAGAGTTCCTTGTCCAACTACTTGCAAGAGTACTCAGGTAATTTAAAATTCATATCCCATATTAAACGGTTTTACTGTACGCGTTTTGGTCTTTCTCTAAGATTGGTCCAATATATTCAGTGTTTTTTATTTGCACTTGATAAAGGGATATAGTACAGGTTTTTCATGGCTAACGTTCTTCTGTGAAGGCCACTTTTGGCCAGTCCAGTCAAATTCCAAACATTGTCCTAATTCATTTTGTTCATTGTGTAAGGACCGTAAATGTCTATCCAAATTAATTTCAGCCACAGTTGAGTAACGAATCTGATTCACTTAACACCTTAACCACAGCTCGCTCGATTTGCAACAAGTATGGAAAATATACCTATTTACCCCGATTTCTGATTATGCGTAACTGGACGAAAAAGCAAAATACTATCATCTTTCTGACAGTCTGACTTTTCTCGTGTACAGTGTGACTTACTGACTCGCGCCTCACGATGATACCCCCCTCCGAACTGGACATCTTCGGTAGTTTCACGCACTGTAGAGCAAACAATAAACAGTTTACGTGAACAACGAAGTTTTTTGGTGGACTGCAAAGCTTTTGAAGCTGCGGACAGGCAACTCACTGTGAAGTTGAATTCATTGAAACTGATATTGCGTTTCATATTGAGGTGTTCCGGCATTTCGAAAGTCAGGTTTTCCCGATGACAAACTGTCAAACCGTGGCACTGGAGTTTCACGTTACTCAGGACTTTGCAACTCCGAATACAACCATCTGTATGTTTCTACTATGATAGTTCAAAGTTCCTGTTAGGCCATATAGGAATTGGGGCGAGATTGCTCAGTGATTAGAACGCGAAATTACTGAACGGAAGGCCCATGGTTCGAACTCTGCCTCTGCCTTTCGACTTCCTCTGTCCAGGCTTGGGTAAACTGCAAGTATCCCAGCCCTCCTACTTTCTTCTGGTGGCATGGCAGTTAGGCACCGAAATGGTACTACAGCTGGATGAAATACTGAAAGAAACGAATACCTTAGGGATTTTAGCAGCAGAACTACCGGGACCTCTCATAAAAACGTCTATTGTTCTTTTGGTAAAAAGTCAGATGACCTCGAGTTGTCGAGGTATTTACAATAAAGAGGTTCATACTGGACGTTGAGAGTGGTTGGATTCAACGAACTAACTAACTTTTCAAGATAGTTCGATTTATATCCTCCGGTTTTGATTTAAATGGTTTTCTGGAAGCAACTCGGGCCAAAACGTTTACTTCTACGGAGCATCTGCATAATGTCATCCACTAGATAAAAATTCGCATAATTATGGGCGTAGGTGCCCGGCTTGTGACTATCATTGCATGCATACACCTGTATTTCCATTTTCGATGTAACTTATAGGTTCAGCTGATTCGACGCAACATCAACTATGTCAGGGCGAATGCTCATCTGATTGGGATTGCTTCCAGAAATAGTAGTAGCCGTGGATCCAACGTGGCCGGTAGTGAACCAACTTCGCACCTCAGTTCCCCAAAACGAAGCCAAGTCACTCCCGTTAGAGAGCCGCAGATGTGGCCGGAACGCCAACTGCCTGTCGGTGGGCTGCCAGCCTAGTAAGTTTTTTAACTTCCACACACATTCTCCTTATTTGGAGAAGTTCATGAGGTAATAAGGATCTTATCCATGCATGTAGGTAGTGCTGTTGTTCGGATCCTTAACTTCACTTCTGACAAAGAGAGATAACTTGATGAACCATTGCATCAAAGTTCCACATTTGTGTTTTGGACAACAGAATTATGCTACCAGCCCCGTTTGTAATCGTGTATTAATCCTTATTCTATGGAACAGAACAGTTTTTAGTCACGAGATGAGAATACCCTAGAAGAAAAAACATGAAACTGTGCGGAATCTTATTGGAAAGAGACGATTATAGTGAGAAGAGCGATCGCGACGAAATATGGGGCCCTCTCCTCCACCAATTTATGTTAGAACTATGTGCCCCGGGCCCTATACATGGATTTTTTTTACTTTGATTACATGCGTGGATACCATCTTCATCGATTCTATTTTGACATAACGGGGTCAGTTTTCAAGCCATGCTTGTTAGTGAACCTGGTTCCCGAGAGGTTCAAATTCCTGATGAGGTCAAATTTGAAAAATGGCCATTCCATGCCTTGATGCCACGAATCGAGAGCCAGCTCCTAGATAGATAAGGGCTATAACGTGTCGTGTTGTCTCACTGAAGTACCGGTATCTTGCGTCTGGTGGTGACAGTGGGAATGAACAAGAATTGATCAATGTCGAGGTATAAGCTGATTCGCTCATTTTGCACCCTGAGAAGGGTCCATTACCAGTACAAACTACTTTCAGTTATTTATTCGACTGAACTTATTTTCCTGTATGAGTGTCAAGCCTGCAGAAGTTCCGTTCACCTGGATCTTTTGCGCTTTTACTATTAACTCCACTTGCCATGAGCTTCCTCGAAGACAAGCGTTCCTTCATCTTAGACCAGTGCAATTCTATATTTAAGGAATGGCACAACTTAGTGCTTCCTGAGCTGTTCCGACAGATACATCGACACCAGTTCTTATGTGGTCACAGGATTGTGAGTCAGCTATTCCCAGCAGCTGAGTGATGGTCGCACGCGTGGTCAAATATGGTCTTTTTCCGGTAGACTCACCATGGGGTCCAAGCTTTGAGGTGGAATGCAGGACCCGCAGGTTCATGGTCTATTTCTTATGAGTGGTGCTCTGAGCTATGAACCACAATCCAACATTAAACTACCGATTGTCAGAAGTAAAAGGGGATTTGGTAGATCTTGAAGGGAGGAATTCGAGTACAATTGGCATGAGGTGGAATTGAACATTTGGCCTCCCTCACAACTGGGTCACTCAAATTTCATCGTCCCTTCAAATGATGTTGACTGTTGTCAATTGTTAAGGTCTGGAAGGTCTTCAAAACCCCGGTGTTCAAATAGCCTCTGACGAAAACCTTCTCGATCTGGAGTATGCAGACGACATCTTTCTGGTCTTCGAAGAGAAGAAGGTGCGAGTGTTGTTCAATGAATTGACCAAATTCATCCCGTCCTTTGGATATGCACTTTGCATTCACAAAGTGTAAAGTTATGCTCGTGGAAATACAGTCACTGAACACACCACTTACAATTCGGGGAGAGGCACTCGAAGTTGTGGGACATTTTGCGTATCTTGGAAGTTGTATTAATTCTGATTGTAGTGTGATAGATGAGGTTAATGCACGAATCTGCAAGACCCGGGTCGCGTTTGCTAACTTGAGACACCTATAGCATCAAAGTGGTGCATCCCTTAATCTGAAGGGACGTCTGTATCAGGCTACAGTTCGGGCTGTTTTAATGAGTGGCTGTGAGGCTTAGCCTTTTCGAGCAGCGGAACTGAGACGTCTTCAGGTGTTCGACAATCGTTATCTCAGAACCATAGCTCGTGTGGGTTGGAGTCAGCGAGTCCGTAACGAGACAATTAGAAAGCGACTTTTTGTGCGACGGGGAGTTCAGTTAAGGAATGTGTCCAGCACCAGAAGCTGCGTTGGTTAGGACATGTATTACGCATGCTGAACCATCGTTTGCCGAACAGGGTGCTGTTTTTCTTACCCAATTCAGAGAGGTGACAATCCCTTGACCTGGCTGAGGAGTGCTGGGTGCTATCAGTGCTACTCGTCTTCCAGGATGGGGACCGCGTGATCCCCACTGCGCCTGGTCAGAGACTCTGCAAGATAGTATTGCTAACCGATGTCAGTGGCGTTCTCGTTGTCAGTTCCTATCCCGATTGTCTGAATGGGTGTCTTTAGGTATAGGCACCTCGGAATGACTGTAGTAAGCTAGCACTAAGTCACTTCCCTGTCCAGCTTTGTCCTTTTCTTCACAATAAGGCTTTCAAATAAATCATGGTTGTACGGCAACGAAGCATCGATGTTGAACACTAATGTCGATGATGGTGCTGATCTTGGTAAGGTATACTTCTCCGTATATAGTTAGACACAAATCGAGGAGCAGTTATTCTCACCGTTTATCTACATGATGCGAGATGAGATCATAATGTGCGATAAACAGGTCTTCACACCGGAGATGAAATTTCTCTCCAGGTTTTTGACTTTCTTGGAACTAACTCATGTGAAATTTAAGTTCCCCTCTTATTTTAATGAAGTGATCGAATGGACCATGTGGTGAAATCTAGAGAATCTATGATACAAACCTGGTGGAAGCAATATACCGCTGTCTCAAGATGGAATGAATGATAGTTTCGACCTATGAAATGTCACACGAGTGTCACAGATGGGAGACTTACTTAATATGAAACCGTCGGATGAATATCGTCACTAGCCAAAGATCGACACTCCTTATAGATGCGTCGGTTGTGCCCTGGTTCTGTGCTTCACGCTGTTTCGGAATTTGCTCAAACAATCAACTTACGACTTTAATCGGCGACGACCATACAATCCTGTTTGGGGATTGTAGACAAGACGTAGATAAATACCAAGAAAAACGTGCAAGAAAAACATGGACTTCCATGTTGAGATTTCGCAGGGTGCCACAACG
Source organism: Clonorchis sinensis (assembly GCA_003604175.2). NCBI lineage: Eukaryota > Metazoa > Platyhelminthes > Trematoda > Opisthorchiida > Opisthorchiidae > Clonorchis > Clonorchis sinensis. Next base: position 99,024,250 of record CM030369.1, read on the forward strand.
TAGATAGCAACGAACTGCCTGTCTGCCGCCGCTGGACTCGAAAGAATACTGGCGCAATCGCCGTCTTCTATGTTCCGTTTTATGCCTCAAGTCTTCGAACTTGAAAACCGCTCGCCTCGTCGACTATGCCGCTGAATGATCTTGCATCTTATCAGTGTTTGCAATCTGAGCATTTTCCTGTGTATGCCATTGGAGTTATTTCAGCAACGAGACCCAGGGGAAGTGCCCTCTTTTGCGTGTCTTCTCGAACCAGCTTGGGCAAGAACAGCAACACTGCCGACTATGACCAATTACAGAGGTTAAATTGTCTCGAGCGGCTGAACATCAACGTAATTAGCCCTCGCTTAGACATGATATACCGCCACTCATTCTTCAATCAGAGAAACCACATCATTTGGTCGCTCCTCGAGTGAAGACCCCTCAGATGGAACTTTTATCTTGTGAAATTGTTCTTCAGCTGAGCCACGTACAGACTAATGGTAGTGCGAGGGAATTCGGTAATTTTCAATTGAGATATATGTGTGTAACTTCCATCTGAGAAATCGCTGGTCGAGGAGCTAGCGGATGCCTGACCACGTGATGTGGTTTCTGTGATTGCAGGACGAGCGGTGCTGTGCTGAAGTGCAACGGGTCATCCGTCCGGTAAAAGGTCAATGTCCCGTGTCTACTCCAATGGGTGTTTTTCCGCCCATGCTATTCGAACTTTCATTGTGAAAATCATTTAGTAAATGACGGAGATATGCTATTTCGATCAAATTGTGCCCGCTCGCAAACCGCCTGGAATATGTGCATTCTTAACAATACAAGTGATTCGGTTCGCCAAGGATCTAAGTGGACACCGAACGCACTTGCGAACCCGGCACACTGCTTTTGATTATTTACGGTCCTGTCCTCGAAATGGTGGGCTTATCAGACAGCTTCACTTTGTCCGCTGTCAACCGCTCAAATCTCGCCCATCGAGGATGGTGTGAATTACGTAAGATTAGCTATGCACAAAATGTTGCGGTCACACTACATCTGAACACTATTTCCACCTGATGAGCCAGTACAGACGAAAGCGTTCGTTTGTCTGCGTTTTCCAGGATCCGACCACACAAGCCCTATAAACATTCAGTGGGATTCCGGAACTTTGGCTTGATTATTACCAACTCACCCGGGGAGATCTACCACTGTTCAGATTCTGAATGTTCACCAGTGGTCATTCGAGTGTCAACAACCAGCTAGAACAAGAGCAGACCTAAAGTCGAATTCACCAGCTGTACAAACTGATCGATGGACGTCTGGTGTAAGGGTAGCGGACTGGAACTACCGATCCCTTTACACCCACCTGACGGCTCCTATTAAGATGAAAGTGCTCGTTTGGCCGAGTTTTTCTATCACACTTACGTGAACGTTCATTCGGGCGCATCATGTCTTTTGTGCACGTAAGGTTAGCACCAAATCGACCACTCAAATATGCCTTTCTGGATCTGGTCCGGCCGACTTGAGCATTCATATCACCCGTCAAAATCACACTGTTTGCCCATTTACTGAGTGGCAGTGTGACGTAAACTCTCTTCCTCAGATTTGAGGATCCGGTATATCGAAACAAACCTCTTACCATGTTGATTCAAACTGATCCTAAATACCGGGACGCGCCCAGACATGAAAAAGTACATGTGCAGAAAACGACGCGTGCCCAAGGTCATCATCGGTCCCACAAGTTCCGGATAGTAGATGCGTTTGCGGAGCGTACCAAACACGGCTTAGCAGCATGTGACCAGCGGAGTGAGTGTGGAGTTGCTCAGGCCAAAAACGTCGCCATTGGCTGTACAGAATGAACAAGTGAACGACCACATTTGACCCTTTGGTCATTTACGCAGAAGCTCTGTGTTTGTCCTGACAATACAGCCGTGTTCAGGGTTCTCTGTCTTCTCATTGCATAGTCTGGCAAGTTCAGTTCAGGCGTGACCAATAGACCGCCAACCACGATACAACACTAAATGAGCCACGAAACCGGACCGCGTGAATTACAGTCTCGTAAAGTGCTTTTCCTCCCCGTTACAAAGCGCAATTTGAGAGCAGTAGATAGCACAAGTCGTTGTATCGACCCAAAGATCTGGGTTGATCCCAATGGCGATGGGGTCTCAGGTGCGTGTTTTGGAGACAGTACATACGTCGACAAAAAGTAGAAGCAAAATGTGAACGAGAAGTCTGTGTTGCAGGTCTCGCTGGCGAGTATGGATGATAGGAGCTGTAATCTGAAACAGATCGTTTGAATCTAGTAGATTGTCGTTTTTCGTGTAGCATATTATACATATTATAGACACCAGTGAAGCCGATATCCTTCCGCAGGAGTCAACCGCGATAAGAAGTGACAGGTAAGTAGCTGACAGAAAGGCTCATAAATACCCTGGCTGGATGATAAGGAAGGATGGTGGAAAGGGTAGGAGAATGAAGAACTATACGAGCAAGTCCATTATCTGTTTTTCTTCGGAAACATGTTTGAGGTACACCATTTCGAACACAATTTATTTCGCGAAGCCTAGCCCTAATTTTTAATCCAACACTTTATCCCATGCAGAGTACTGGTTTATTTGTTTTACGGAAGGACGATGGTTGCATCATTAGTTTGGCAAACTGATCCTCTCTGAGAGAGCACCTGAAAATGCCATTTAACAGTGGCTTCTTCTGGAATGGGGTTTACCGTTGGAAGGTGTTTTGAGAAGCCAACCAAAAAGGATACTTTGGGGGGGGGGAAAGCGGCGCAATCATATCGGCTTATAAAATAGAAATCTATCAATGAAATGGGATGAGTCTTTTTCTCGAATGTTACGTGATTAATCATGGATTCGTATTCGTCCTCCTTGATCGGCGATGGTGGTATACTAAACAGTTATCATGTGAACCTAGTAGCCTTCCTTCCCGTATTTTTCCAGCTCTGTTGGCATTTGCTTCCAGATCTGATACCTATACCATAGATTAAATTTGTTGTGCTTGGCTAAATTGGTTCTCAGAAATCTTCGCCTATTACTCATGGAGCGTCGTTCTGGAAAATATTCCATACTGCATTTGGAATACTGTATGGGATGTGTCCCACGTTGAACGGGATATGTCCTCTGCCAGTCTTCCGAGCTGTATGCCGCCAGTATTGCCGTCAGATGCAGTGATAAAGTAATACTTTTGGTTTATCACCCTCACAGTCTTATCAAGGAAAGACACCAGGCAGCAGCCGCCGCTGCACGGGAAGCCGCCAATCGGCCTGATCCCGATCAGCCGCCAGGTCACGTGCGCATGTCGGATGCAGATAGAGTTAGCACACTTGAACTTTTACGGAAAGGTAAGTTTTCCGCTTTTTTATTTAAAACAAGAACTGTTCGGGCTACTTTTAACGAGCTTGAAGCCTTTGAGTAACGATGCGATTTGTATAAAATGGGTAAACTACGTGTTATTCCTGCAGATATTTAGCTACAATGCCATGGTTTTCTGATCAAGCAGGGATCAAGACACCTACGTAACGAACATGGGACCCATGACGACAGCATCACTAAGATTGTGGCGCTCCACCTGGAACTCCTCACTCGGAACGATGGCATTTTTTAAATCGAGTGACTTTGTTGGTCAAGGCTTTCACACTTCGTTACAAAATGAGAGTTTCAGTCTAAAAACTCAGTCGCCTTCTGCTTGGATGAGAACTAGAGGAGGATGTGCGCTAAGGCTTGGTGACAGATGTGGGCCGGTCGTTGAAGCTTGGTCTGTTCACAGCCTTATTGTCATTAATCGCTGTAAATCATCTGTGCTCGGTTGTGTTGATGAACGTTGCCAAGCTCGGCGGAAAGACTGACTACGAAAAATGACCTGCTTGTTCGAAATCCCAATTAATCAAGGAATAGCAGGTCGACGTCTGCGAACTACTAAGGCCAACGCTTCTAGTGTGTGGATATCTGCTCATTATTTTCTGTATTGTCGGTAAATGTAACTTTACTAACTGGACCCGTGTATATCAAACCCGGGGAATTAAAAATGAAAGTGAATCCGCTTTCACTCAGTTCTACGACTATCCAGAGGGATTACTGGCATCCTCTTTTGTTGGGACAACTTGGTCTTCACATGATCTCCGAATACTGATGTGCGCGTACATCGCAGCCAATGGACCTTTCCAGGTAGCGTTTGTCTGAGACGTTTCGAAGCCGAGTCATATTGTCCTAGGTCACAGATCATTTGAAATAAGTAAGCAGATGAGCAGGCTGATATCCAAAAGGTCTCATCGTGCGTTGGTCTGTTGCAAGGATCTTCTCGTACCTGCTGTCAGAATGGCGCATGGAGTCGAGTTGGTGGACTATGTTCCATATTGGAAGACTTGCACGCAAAGACATATGTTTGCGCTTATCATTTTAGCCGCACATCTGAATTTGCTCAGATCCTTTCTTGAAACAAACCCGTAGTCCTTCATCTATCTCTGTACCTAGTGCATGCAGGTATACATACATACCATTTGATTGCATTTAACAATCAGGTTGGCCACCTTGAGTTACTTGCAAACCGCCAAAAGTCTAAGTGTTCAGATAGAAGTTTGGCAACAAATGCGATGTAAGCAATACAGTAATAAACTGGCAAAATGGTGACTATGCCGATTCCTCTACACCGGTTCAAGTAACACTGGTTCCAAAAAGAATCCTGTGTAAATGAATTAGGTCGAAAACGATACGCCTAGCTAAGGTTCACAGCAAATCTTTACAAGGTGGCCGTAAGATGATGAAGTTCACGTGGCTGTAGTGAGCTGGGCACGCGATGCCAAGGGGTTAGCATTCGGATCAAAAACAATAGCAGGGGTGTAGACAAAAAACGGAAACAAAACACTAAAAGTCCTGCTGTACACAGCAAGAATTGATGTAGGGAATCAAAATGATGTAGCCCCAAAGGAGAAAGAAGACGATTGATCAATGAGGCTAATTGTACCGGGTCTGTGAACTTTAACGGCTTGTGCTTTGTTTTGGCAAACTCCAGCGAGATGAACAGTACTCGTGTTAAACAGGAACTGATAGTGTCTTTGGGTAGCAGATCATCTGATTTATAGGTTGTTTGCTTATTGGAATCTCATCGCGTTGTCTGGTAAGGTGTCCAGAGATGCGAATATCCCGTAGATTTCAACCGCCGGTATATCTCCAAAAAGAATTTATCGCCCAACGAGATTTGAGAAACCTGGAGTATTTGACACCCTTGTGTATTTTTCTAGCTCCTGTGATCTTAAAATATCTGTGCCTATCGAAGGTCAACGTACATTGAAGCGACGATCTCTAGATACACGAGAAATACGCTTCAGTAAAACGACGCGTAAACTTTATTGACGATTGTTGATCGATGACTCGATTTGCACCCTCTTCATTAAAGAACGTTTGTTGTAAGTCAGATGAACTTTTTGTCCAGCCAGGAGATCACTGCACCAAATGAACGCTCACCTTGTTTTATTATTCCACCGTAGCACACGCGGAATTAACTGAGGAGTGGTTCAAGTTGCCTGTACGGATGGACACTATGCGAATTCGCGCTCGACGATCCGAACTAGAACAACGCCTCATTGAGTTGGAACAGGCTATTAGCATTTTCGACAAACCTAAAGTTTTTATCAAACCAGAATAACGATTGTGCAACTGCCATGCAGGCAACGACGTTTAAACGCTGAGAGATTGACCAATTGAAGACTAGGCCAAGATTTCGAAGTGTCCTGTTTCAATACCAAATGTGTATTCTGTTCACCACTACCGAGTGACCTTTCTGTGTTTGGTATTAATAGTTTGAATCCATACAATCCGAATTTCACACTTGTTTTCTTTAGGTTTTCCCTTTTCCTCTGAATGTGTAATATGATTTTGCGGTTCGTTTATCCATTCACTTCTTCGATTTCTTATTCATTGTTCGTGTACACCAAGATACAAAGAATACCTGGGTCTTCATAGTGGCGCTTCGTAACAGTGTATTTGTTCGCATATCACAGTAAATCCGAAGTAATTTCCGGTCTGTTTCCCGCAAAGTGCAATAGTGGCGAACCCAGAATTACATTTGCAAGCATCCTGAAGTTTACTTAAAAATAGAGCAATACGATAACTTCAAGTCATGCGTGTATTCCAAGCGCACTTCAAAAGTTACTCGTACTTCTTTGAAACTGCCGAATGCTGAAACCGTGACACCTGAGTTCTGAATGCGTGTGCAAAGATGTGTTGACGGAAAGGACAAATCAACCTAGGAGATGAACTCTTATAAGTTCCAGCATCACCTAAAGACTTTGGGACACAGTGTGTCCGATTCTGTGGTTTGCATAGGTGTATGTATAGTAGCGGTGTGTCGTACAGTCGTATGGATGTTCTTCATTGCCCCCTCATAAAAGAAAATGCGTTGTTTCCCCCTCAGAGATAATTTCCAACGCCATTGGATGATTCCCGTTTGTTGCCACCTGAATAGTTCACGATTGTGGTCGGAGGAGAAACGCCAGAGCAACCGTAGGACATGGCGATGAATAGGCACGGCAGCGATTTGGCGGAGACCATCGAGTGAGGATAATATCCGTAATAAATCCCACCTTCCATTAGATCAAAGCGGAGTTACGAGAAACCACATACTACTCGCATGCCTCATCAGTGGTATCCACCGTTACACCAGTATCGAACAAAGTGGTATTCGAGGGTTCAGATTGCCTTTTGCACAAATTTAGGTGGCAAGCGCACTATGTTCGTGAACAAGTTACCCAAAAGACCAAGACGTAGTTCAGATGCACATGCTGAAAACCATTCACATGAGTAAGTTGTTATGTGGAGTAGCGACCAAGAGTTGTTTCCTGATACCCTCAAATCGCATGAAAATCAAGAAATCTGTCTGATTCTCCTACTCCGTTAAGGTGTAGTTATCAAACCCGGACTAAAGTTGAAAGAGCTTGGTCTGTGTAGACCCATTTTAGGAGTTCTGTGGATCCTCGCTCTCAGTTTGAGATTTGACTACCAGCAGTTCACTTACGTGTCCAACTTTCATTTCACTTCAACAAACCTATCCTGACGTTACCCGTTAGCGGAACTCATGGACTTAATACGTGAAATATATCATCAGCTATGTTCGCCCCAGGCTCAAGGATATCGTTTTATGTGATCCCGCATCGACAGAAACACACTAACACCTGTCGGTGTAACTTCATCCCGTGTCTTGACAATCTAATTTTTCGAATTCAGTAGGTTGACCTAAGTAAGTTCGTTACCGTAGAATGCGCTGAGTTACAGACCACTTCCCGTAGTTTTTCACATCCAATGACAGGCTTTTCCATCTTATTTGGGCACAGCAACAGTTGCTGGAAGGCTTAGTGCCAATGTCTTCAATGTCCTTACCTGGTATTGGCCGGCAGACCATAAGTCCAGTTTTGAATTGATTAGCAGAGCTGTAATTACTGAGCGGATTCAATTCATTTGGACAGTCTTCACACCGAATTGATTGTGGGCTTAGTGGTCTTGCCCCGAGAGAGTAGTACTTTCAAGACAAATGAGGAGGCTTTTACTACTTAAGATGTTCCCCGGTGGCACACTATTTCTACAAGAAGAACGTTTCTTACGGTGAAATTATTGCTCTGGAGCACCTTACAGGCAAACTGTCGTACTCACAAGAATGATGGAAACTCGCTAACAGCTCAGTACCGGTGTTGTCTTGTTTGGGCTCGTCAGCTAGACGTAATTCCCGAATTTTCAACACTTTTCTTAGCTGAACATTAAGTTAGATGCATTTGGGGTTAGACAAATTTACGAACACATGGTGCTAATGTGGAACTTCTACTGGATGATAAATACGAAGCGGCAGTGATCCACTGGCAAGTTTTCAATCTGATATCAAGGAGAAAGCCTTCAATAGCTTGAAAAAAGACCTACTTAAACACAGAGGTAGTCATTGCGGCAAATGTTCGGAAAACGCTGCAACTACCCTCACTTCTAATTACTGAGATAAAACAATCGTCAGATGAAGCATAGTAGGATATTTTCAACATATTATTGGATGTAACAGTCAGCAAGAACTATCGTACATACTACTAATTGCGAAAGTAAAATTCTCCAAAACCTGGTTCCTTTTGTCCCAGCGATGAAGTATGAACTACTATCTCATCCCCATATTTGAAAACTTTGGCGTACATCTGCGATGTGTTCGCTTATATGGACACCGATTTTGATAGTGATTTGGGCTTTAGAAACATTCATTACCCGCACCACTCTCGTTGGCTGAGCTATCCGTTTAGATCTTGTGAAACATCTATTGATAGTTCTGGGGGTTCCATAGCGTACCAGCTTCAAACATCTATGGATATGCTCTGCGAAGACTTATTCCAGGCGCGAGTGGCACACAATACTATCGCGAACAATGACGATTCTTCTGGCATCCTGTGAATGCAATCCACTCAACAACTCTCGCATCCACTGGTTGTAGCGCTGACCCCTTACAAAATACACTCATGACAGCAGAATCGGTGAAACTGATAGTGCACTATGAAGGTACGAGTGCTTTCCTTTACTGCTGGTCCCCACGGCGTGCGTTCGTGTACCTCAAATTGACCGATCCCTCCTTCGGCAGAAAATTTGCAGTTTGTTCTGCCGACTCAAACGATCAATCTAGTCTTGGCTTCTAACTGCGTAGCTCTAAAAATACCTCTTTCTCAGTCACTGCTTTTGTATTTTTCAGAGCAATATTTTAAAACTTATCGTCCTCAAGCTCAGCTACAGTCCCCAAGCTCCCACCCAGTAATCGCTTCACGCCACGGAATGCCTTGATGTCCTCCCACCCTTTTTCATCTCCAATTTTTTGACGAACGGGCCGTCGTAGTTCAGCGGAATGTCGGTTATAAAGCACACGATGGGCGTTTGTGCTGTAACCACTTGTACCAAGTACTTCCGGCTTGTGTCTATGCTGGTGGGTTTGTTAAGATCAAACAGACGAAACCAGCCAAATAAATGGGGGCTGCGTTTGTCATGTCTTGGTTTATTTGACACCGCCACCACGCGCCAGTGAGACTCAATCAATCAATCAATTTATCAGCTATAAACCGTGTACCATAGGCACATTGGTTCCAGCTGCTACAGTTTCGATCACCGGAAAACGGGGAATGTGGAAAGTACAACGAAGCCTTGGAGGCGAAGGTATTTTCAGTTTGTTTCGGAAATTGGGTAGCTACGCATTGTAAGCGATAGCTTTGATGCACGAGTGCCACTGACTGCGTGATTGGACCATTTCCGTCAGTGTCACTAACCACTGGTGAGACTGACCTCACGGTAGTTGATACGGCGGAAAACAACTTGTCGTCATGCCTACTCTGCTGCGCGATAGCAACAGGCAGTTCCAGATCATCTTAATGGTTCGGTCCCGTGCTTCGCCGAGTCCGTCTATAACCAGAATTTTTCAGCGCTGTTTTGACGGCCGTGATATGGCACAGTTGACGGACAAGGGCATAGTGGTGACTCAATTTGTCATCTATCCAGCTCCAATGCCGTATTGAATTTACGACGGCGCTTACCTCCAATTCAAATGAGGCAATAGCTGGCGTGACCTCATGCCTTAGCAACTGGTTCAACCCCAAACAGTGGGATCTCGGGCCGATCCGTTACCTCGCCAACGCGTGGTGTTCACTGACACCGACCTGAACGCTGCGTGCAATGATGTGATGGCCTACCATAGTTCGACTGCGTATTCTATTGGCTCGTTTTCTAACCAAAGACGAATTCAAAGAACATGCTTCTCGGATATCCATCTGACCGCTTCGTTTGGACTTCCTTCATTTTGCACAGTCCTAGAAGCACAGTATCCAATGTCACACAGTATGTTAGCTTTTTCTCATGGTACGCCAAAGATTATTACTGAAGTACTCTGTCGATAAATCCCCCTGGAACTGCTGCTGTAAAGGCTGTCCGACTCATGCTGCTTGCAAACGCTTGCAGTTTTGAAGAAAAGTTGCATTTCTGCCAGTGGCACAGGATGAGCTGGCACTTTTTAAGGCACATAAAGACCACCGTAGCTATCACTTGTTCTGTTGGATCGAGCGAATACACTCATTTGCACACCAATTTGGTTTTGACGACAGACTTACCTGGAACCCAGCTGGATCTCCCGTTTATGGTAGAACATGAGGTTGACGGAGACTCGGGGACTGCGCTTACCTGACAAGCCCCAAGAAGGACGAAACCGCTGTCGAAGAGTTCTCAACAACCTTATGAGTAGCGTATTGCGTGTAAACATTTTCCTTGTTCTAGCAGTGTCGTGTCAGTTAACTGATTCGGTTTTACCGGTATGCTGTAGGGCTTGACCTGTTTGACCCTGTCTGTTACCTACAAACTGAAGAGAGGTGCTTCGATGGCCACCGATTCAATAGTCGGGGCGTGTAGATATAGGTGCGAAAAAGAAATCTGCGGATTGGAAGAATTAAGCGAGGTGCTTGGCCTCGTACTAACGGTGCGTCCTACACGACGTCTCAGTGTAGGGGAAACTAACTGCATACTCTGGGTGTGGTATTTTAGTGAACCAATGAGTTTAAGCACTTTGTTTTTTTCTACAGCAGGTAATTTTAGCCAACGCGAAGAATATACCATGAATAGTTCATCTGACAGTACTTTCCAACACCGGAAGTACAATCATCCAATTTGTCTTTTTGACCGATATATCTGGCGCAGTTACAAGTCAGCTGTGTCTGCAGTCCAGCATATGACCTATGGATAATTTTTTTTATTAAGGATATCAGCAATCACGCGCCTCGTCACAAGCTGTCTCCGTTTACCGAAGCCCATCTGCTAGCTAGTATAAACCCTCCATAGAGCTTGCCTCTACTTTTCTACTCACATCATCATTCAAGTACAGGACATTTTTTTCAATTTCATGGTCGAGTTCATCGGGTCACTAATGAGCAAACCTCTTCTGTCCATTTTCTCTGGAACTTCTCATGATTGGACGTCTTTCGCTGTTCCTCTCGCTTGCTCAAAACCTAACTCAGAAGTGACATATATTCCTGTTATTTTTGATTTAGTATGCGTTCACGGGGTTTCATTTTTTACCGGCGATTTGGGTAATCAGATTTCTCTCTCTCTTTAGGGATATAGTAGGTGGACGTCGGGAATCTCAAAATGACTCATAGCAAGAATCGACAATTCACAGTTAGCATCGGTATATACATTTATTTCATTATGCTTATAAGAAGAACAGTCTTTTCTGAGCTGCAACGGTAAATAAGCGGATTACATATTAGTGGCCACTCTGTCTACGTTGTCAACTTTTCGAAGGATGAATTTGAGGAACAATTAATTGCCTACTCTGAGTGCACATTCATACTGAGAGTACGGTGGAAATGGGAAAAAAGGACGATGTCTCTGTTAACTACCACCTCCTGCTTGTTTCACCAATTAGTTTACACCAAATATGAACGTTTTCCTGGTTAAGCTGCTTAGCTCTTGGGAGTGCACTTATACTGCACGAAAGCCTGTTAAGGCTAACAACCATTTTCTTCATTCCACTTAACCAACAGATGTGGCACAATGCAGATAAATACTGAACTTAAGAACGACAAGCAAGTTAGCACAGATCCCTGCCGATAGGTCGCGTCTTATGCCACCTCGACCAGTTTGACAGCATTTGGTAGGCGCTCACACGAAAAACGAGTCTGCTATCCAAAGTGGTCCCATGTTCACCCTCTAAGCCGTGTACTTATTCTTTATTAGAACACATGAATCCTCGCTAAAAATACAAATAACAGTGTTTCTTTTGTCGGGGTCCCATTTAGCTCCGTAAAGACTGAATTAAAATTGCGGAACGGCTGGTGTCTCAGCAACGACTTCCCTACATCGGTACTGAAGCAATTTCTTTTTGGTCCCCTTCCCAAAGACGTTCAGCATGATTCGGTCGCGTATCATGCTTTCGCTCACGCACTCACCAGAGTTGGAATTCTCTGCTCTGGCGTCACCACACAATGACTGATACTTTCTTCAGAAAATTGGTCACGGCTAAATAACTAGTCTGTACTTTATGTAGTTCAGGCGGGACCTTTCTCGTTTGCCAGTTGGATCTATCGGGTCTTTCCCTCCCTTTAAATGAGGGTGCACCATGTTGCTGGCTGGATCATAATGAAAATGCTGGTGGTCATATTGAGTGATTCTGATCGACATTTCTGACTACCGAGGATCGTTTTCATCAAAGCACAAAGGACTGACAGTAAAACATTACTGTGGTTAGTCAAAGACTGGTAGTACCACTACTACCATACGTGTTGTGAGTAATGTGAAATTGATGTGTGTCATACCGCCTGTGTGTGTGTTGCACCGTGTGCACGTTTGAATTCTCGTATCACGTGGGGATTATCATTCTAAAGTCGCCTCCGTCTGATAAATTAGACCGGGCCGAATGACAGATAACTCAAAACTAGCAGAACTATTAGCTCACGATGCCAATGATTCAGCACATCTCTGTAGTTACATATCAAGATTTTTTCTGCATTATATGAACACTATTAAAATTAAGCCGGTAGTCTCAGCTAGCACATGGAGTTCAATGGCTGAGTCACTCTCCAATTTGATTCATTCGCCTGCATTTATTGGAGTGGCTCCACAGTACTGATGACATCGTTGATTTGCACCCTCAATTGTCTGCTGGTATGCTCAGTGTGAACACAGTAACAGTCGATACAATACATGTTGTAGGCACAGTCGGTAGACAGCCATCGGGATTAGGCTGGTCTTTACTTCGAACCAGCTTTATCTGCAGTGTGCTGTCCACTTGGAAATTGGTGCGGAAATTGAACCTGGAGAGTACGCAACGGATTCTTCCAGATATATGCTGCCAGTACGGAATTTGCGCCGTGCTACTTGGTCCAATCCTTGGTCTGGCTGCTATATCCGGGTTGGGTAGCTGGAGCGCATATTCACTGAGAAATATCGTTTCCGAGAATTTGTCTCATAGGGCCGCCTTTAGGCAAAGCTCCGTGAGCAAGTGTGCGGAATGCCAGTTGCTTTATATGCAAAACACCAGTGGCTTTAAATTAAGTTAACGACTTGAGTGAGTTGGATTTTCATGGACTGTTTTCATAGTGATCAAGCGACTTTACGATGAAAACAAACAGTCGTTCTGTTAAGTTTCTGACGTTCCTTAATGAAGCGAATGGAGTTACATAATGTGGGGGAGATGCCTCAAGTGGGTAGAGCGCGAATTTACTGACCGAAAGGTCCGTGGTTCGAACCCGACCTCTGCCTCTCGACTTCCCCTGTCTAAGCTAGAGCACCCTGGCAGTATCCCAGCCCTCGTGCTTCCCTCGGGTGGCATGGCAGCTAGGCACCGAAAGAGGGTTACAGCTGAACGTCCTTCCTCTAGCAGTGATGAAAACATTAGTTTAAAGCAAAACAATACCGAGACTGACAAAAGCCTCATTGTACTCAAGAGTTAAGGAGCTTATTGTTTGAAAAGAATCATGCAAATATGCAGTCTGACTCACCGTATTAAGTTGAAGTGGTTTCAGTATTGCCGCAGGATGTTTAGATAATTCGTACGTGGGATAACCAAGGTAACCAACAATCGGACGTAGTGAACTGTCCCAACTGCGTGTTTTGGGAAGGCCGAAAAATCTAGCCGGGTTGTTCAATTTGCGTGCCAGAGAAAGCCACGAGGAGTGCTCCAGTGTAGGTTTGATACAACGAAGATATTGAGACACCCGTAGTTTTAAATTTTCCGATATCACCTTGACCTTCTTGGTGTTAATATGCGTGTATTTTCCCGTGACCAGGCGGCCCATTGCTTTGTTTTCATTGGCTAAGGGAATCAGTACGAATGTGATTCTAGTCCTTGTGATGTGAACTGTCTCATCGTGCTTACGCGTCCTACAGCATCCAGTTTATTCTTTTTTGGGTTAAGAGTGTGCCGACCGTTGTTTCTTCAATAATTCTGCAAGCCTACATCGTGCTTCGCTAGCCGATTCGAACGGCAGCTGCAGCCCAACGCAGTTTATTGTCTCTTCCGACTTTAACGGCTTCCAAGAGATGTTGAAATTCAGGCTTTTTGCAATACCGATTTTTTCAATCCGTCTATCGACACAATGTGGCCAGCAATGGTTGGTGAAATGCCCTGTTAGCATGTGGTGGCTGAACCAATGCGCGATGGGTTGCCGATAAATTACTTTTAGACGTTTGGATACGCTGATGTGCCGCGTTTTGGAGCAGGGAAACGGCGTTCCCGTGCGAATTGTACTACTTTGGTGCACACATCATTGTGATGGGTCTATCCATGTGATTATTTGGAATTTCAACTGAAATTCACAGTCAGTCAGGATTTCTAATAAAGTGCTTGTATCGATTGAGTCACCAAACCATTCCGACTTTGTTGGCCTTGAAGCTTATGGATTGTGATTAAATTCATAGGAGTCATATAAAAGTTATACCCTAACAATTGTATTATTGTATTATCATTATTTTTATTAGTTCTCATATTCATCTTACGAATCTGATGAGTTAGGATATGGAACTGAGTATAGGACATCTTTGAATGCTTTGAATTTAACTATGCTGAAGAATGGATACCCATTAAAGTCCGTAATGTCACATGCTATAACGTCTATGTAAAACACCTTAACCAGCTGCTGATAAGGCGCTACTACTGATGATCAGTCGATAGATACTTTATCCTGAAGTCTGACCCACCTAATGAAGCAGGATTATAATGCAGCGGAACGCACTATTGTTCACTAACAAGCGCAAAGATTCAAGGATAAGCCCCATGCAACGTTCAATCACCCTTTCTCTTGGTCCTATGGATTGGATTTCCTAAGTCAAACGCAAAGGCATTATCCAAAAGCGTTGCAGTGTCATTGGCTATAAAGCTCCAGTATAGAATCTCCAGCTGGTGGAGATTTTTCATCGAGTTAGTCGGAAAACTTGGTTAGTAGCCATGTACTGAGCACCGCCATACCAAATAGAGATACAGAAAAGGGCCGGCAATGGTGTCTGGGACCACAGATATGCGCTTGTTAGAACCCGCCTTGCACATCCAGAAAAAAATACATTTGGAGGCTTACTCGTAATCTTGGTCCCAAACAGCTCCTCCACGTCATGTTAATAACGCCACAGTTGACAAGAAAACGTGACTGCTGAATCAGACAGACGTGACTAGGACAAGCTGGCAACCCCCTACCTGTTCTAATCCCTTATACGTAGTTCTTGCATTCTATCATTTTGAATAGATGTATTCTGGAAGCTTTCTAATGCTACCTAGCTACTCGTCTTTTCATGTTTTACAACCGTAATAGCCATTCGATGAATTTACCGGGAACGCTACTTTTGGTCACAAAAACTGTGTTCTGTGTTTTACAGAATCCCATAATCTTTCGAAATCAGAGGAGCGGCGGGATAGGTGGATGTGCATTGGGATGGGCATCTCACTGTCTGAGCTTTGTAAGGAATGAACTCCCAATCAGCGAAAAAATCAGTCTTCGAAATCATAACCTGCTTTGCCTTGTCCCGTGAAAACACACGTGTAGAGATAAGCTAATTTTTTTCGACCAGTTGAATTCCTCCCGCGCAGTCAAGACGCAGTCTTCTTTATGGAAGCAAGAATGTATTATGTATTGAAACAGCTGGAAATAACCGCGAAGTAACATAACAGCAAAGTGAGGAGAAATATTTACATGAGAGAAGGGAGTTCATCTCAATTAGACATGTGCATGGGAGAATGTCTATTCATGAACTTGGATGACAATTTTTCCACGAACACCTCGACCACGTAGTCTCTCAAAAGCTTCGGGAACTTGATCAAACGGAAACACACTATCCACGTACACTTTAAGTTCCCCAGTGCTGACCCACCGCAACAAGTGCGTCAGACGTTTTCCACTTGGTTGGAAAAAGGCCCATCGAAATTGACTTTGTCGCCTACCTTTTGATGCAATCCAGGGGAACAGTTGAAGACCGGCCAGTTGGGCAAAACTAACACTCCCACCAACAACGAAACCAAACTGATCAATGAGTGAAAGAATGGGAGGATTTAGGCTAACATACCGTGCACCACAGTCTGGTTTGAGGTAGTCAAACAGAGAGGGAGGCCGTGGGAGACTGAGTTCCCGCAGTGATTGGAAGCTTAATTGAGGCGTGCTCAGAAGTCCTTTCAGTAGTACTGGGCGCACGCAGTCGATAATGATATCGTACTTCATTCCAATCGGAGGTTGATTCGGATAAACAATCACCTAAAAACCAACAAAGAGTTCTGTGAAAGATACGTCTATTTACAGATCATAAGCTCTCCGTCAAATATGATAAGGGCTATACAGTTGTTACAGGCCAGCCTGGGGATAGGTTTTCAGTGCTGTTTTCTGTCTTTGCTGCACTGGACTCACTTCAGAATGACAGCACGACCAACAAACCATTCAAATCAAGTGACATCACAATGAGAGTAGATGTTTTGAGGGATTGGGTATTCTCGGATGGTTCTGTCTGAGCTTGGGAAACCTGGCTCTATCTCGGCCCTCGTACTTCCTTCTGGTGGCACGGCGGCTAGGCACTAACGAATTACGGCAGAGTGACTGTTATTACTCCTTTTGATCTCCGTACGCTTCCCTCAAGTCAACTAACAGAAAATGCTAACACAAATAACCCCAATGGCCACAGGAGCGTGCTAGAACACCATTTGGTGGTCGACTAATGACAAAAGGTGGGTTCTTATTGCTTGTTTTGGCACCGATCACAAATAAGTATCCGGCAGTTTTTAGGCTACTCAACGGCGGCCTCTTACGGAACCGAAGAGCTCATCTTTCCCTCAAATATAGCTGGACACGTCAATGTATGAAATGTAGAATTATCCAAAACCGTTTAAATTCGAGCCAAAAAGAATAATCCTAGGATGAATTGTACTCTCCCGAAGCTAACTCTAGAAATGAACATGGCAAATCGCACCATTCGAATAGGAAAGCATACCTGTTGTCAGGTTGTGCAGGGGTCCAATAAAGTCCAGCCAAACGAGCACTTTTGCACAGAGTTGAGCTCAGTAGCGATCGATGTGGCAGCATTCAGCGTCAACTAACGTGCTATTTTCGATCGACTACTTGGGACCCCATAAAACACGTAAAATGAGTGAGTGATGACCTGTATCCATTGCGTTCTTAAGGAGTGCGCTGTTACCTGACTTTTCAAGGCAACTCCGATGGACTTCGGATAATGCGCTCTGATTTTCTGTGCATAACTGTCAGTCCGTCTCATTTACTGCAAAAGTCTGCAAACTGCTTTCAATAACTGGACATGGAAGAAAGACCGATGAAACCTTGGGGAGAATAATCTATGAAAAATCGAGCAAAGAACTCAGAAAAGTTACACGATCTGGCCAATGAAAATTTTAGTAACATTTCACACAAACGAAAATTATTTCGCCCTCTAACAGATGAAGATTAGCTCACCAGGAACTCCAGACGAGGATCTTACAAGTACGGCAAGAACGCTAGAGGGGAATCAATATCGCTTGGGATTTGTTAGAAAGCGTACGCCAGTGAAGGAGAAGCAGCTTCTGAGAGAACATTAAAAGCCCGATAAAACAGCCACTCCAAGGATGTTTACTGCTGTTGAACTAAATCCTCTACCTTAGAATGTATCAATGCTCACTACGAACCTAAATGACAAGTCGTCTGTTCTGGACTCATCAGTCGCGCTCTCCTCATTTGTGTGGGTGCACTGGAAATTATGTAGGTCATACCACCAAGCGCTCATCACAGAGAATCCGAGCGCATTAACCGATTTGGGATTATTAAATCGGGAGGCAGCAAAAATCTGAATCATTTAATGAGTACAGGTCGCCAGATCGACTCGACTCAGTCACTTTGCGTCATTAGTCGGGTTCCCAGTAATCCATCGAAAATAGCTCCATAGTTAACGCCGAATGCGGTCAAATCGATTACTATCAGACTACTGTGTCTAACTGTGTACAGAGAGATGATTCGTTCAATAAACCTGATTGCATCGACCATCGATCGGCCAAACAAGATCAAACATCACTCTTGTCACTTGACTATTATCCACTCTTCAAACCGTCTGATTACTGACTCCGTAATTCTGCATGTCGTTTATACCTGTGTTTGTCCATTTACTTGCGACTGTGAAAGATCAGGAAATATTTACATATATATTTCCAGCAAGGAAAGTATTTCTTTTTTTGACAGTGCAATGATAGAGTGACGTTTGTTGCACTATAATGTGGCAGACAACATGCTGAACAATCAGTCCACGCACCCCGACACGGTCTACAGAGCTAGCATGACCAGCCTATATGATTGTATGTATGTTTATATGATATTTATGATTATATAGTACATATATGCGTACATGTATATCGTAAATGATCTTTATTTGTGAGGCGGACAATAATGTGGTGACTACACAGGTTTTAGTCAACGATGCACTTACTGTGCTGTGATTTGAGTCTAATATGAACTTCTAAGTGACCTTGTCCAGGACGGTTAAATCAGTAGTATCTACGCATGCGTGCCACCATCGAATTTTATGATAGCTATGCACCAAGAGTGTGGTACAATCGAATGAGTCATTGTCATTATGCCACGATGTCGTTCATGGTGGATTGTTTGGTCAGCTCATATGATATGACGATATGATGATAGCTCATATCATTATAACAGACGTAATAATGACTGTTTGTATCGCGCTTCAAATTACATAACCCTGTCTTCAATTGCCAATTATAGAGAGGAATTACAACCGAATACCTTGTAAGACTACTAAACTGTCTTTCTGAAACCAAAAGCACGTACCGATCTGAACAATGCAAATTAGGAAATAAGGACAAACAGCAATTCACGGTACACCTTTTTCAAGTCGGCAGTAACAAAAGGTACATTCCATTACGGTTTCTGATCAGAGAAAAATGTTCACTATTCGTCCAATCTATAAGTAAACATGCGATTGAATGTAACGTAATCACAAATCACAAGGGGGATGTGGCAACGATATTAAACCTACAGTCCATAAGTCAGTCCGAACATTAACCAGTGACTGACAGTAACCCTGGACCAACGTCAATCTAAATGCATCGTACGCCAGAATTAATTGCACCGGAGAACAAGCTCCTTTGGTTTGTTCAATTGCTTTTATTTGGAGAGAACATTTAAGGGGGTATCCGTCCCCGCAAACACGAAATACTACGGACTGCTTAAGTTGATAGTGGTTTAAAGGAACTTAACGGTAAACTTAAGGGACACAACAACAACTCCACAGCCTGATTATTTCCATCGGAAAAACACGTGTGAACCAGTACCTGACCTAGTATTAAGCGTTTGCCCCAGTAGACGATGAGGCGCAATCATTGCCCTACTAATAAAGTTCTGTTGTATCGGGGATGGACTGGAGAACCCAAACTGAAACCAGCCTGACCTAGTGCAGCACATTCCATTGAAGAGTAGCATAAGTGAGAGATTCAGCTGCGAGTCAGTTGAGTCTGTCGTGAACACCAACTTAATTCACAAATGAATGTAATTCATCCGATAATAGACTGTTTCAGTAGGGTAACTGATACTGAACACTAATCAGCCGAGTAAAAGTACAATGACAGACATTCGATTCAACTTGTGTGTAGTCCTGCTCCACGAGCACATCGAAATGAAAGTCTTGAACCAAAGAACCAAATGACTAATTAACGCGGAAAACTGCTTTGGACGCATTTCTCGAATGCAAAATGCGTTTCATACTCATTCACAGTCAGAAGGGCCGAGTCTCTATTAGAGGAAGCCCTCGGAAGGGAGGAACGACTTTGATTGGTCTCCTCGGAGGTGCCTCTAGAGGCGAACAGGAAGTCCTCCCAACTAGCCGCCCCTCAAAATTCGAACCAGCAGTTGGGCCGATATGTAAGATAACGATGTACCTATTTTCCTCCGTAGCCAAAGTTGCCCGTAAGATTGGCGTTAGGGAGGTAGTTTGGAGGATGTGTGGAATTCCATCTTCTGTGATAAATTCATGAGGAGGCTGTTCATTGGCGAGTTATAAAGAGTTACCATCTATTGCTAAAGATGTGGATATACTGTGGTTTGTTAAACTGGTAAAAGCTATCAGAGTGGGGGGCCACCACACTGCGATATATATATATATATACCCTCAAATAAAGTATACGCGCGGGACCTAGTTAACGTGATTCACTCTGAAAGAGAGGCCGCTATTCCGGAGAACGCGACCAAATCCGTATTTTTATGTGATGAGCAAACTGTTCCTACGTCGAACATTCATATTTACTGGAATTCTGTAGTTCATTCATATTTCCTACCATTCTCTCTTTATTGAATCCCGTATGACTCAAAATCCTCGCAGAATAGGTAATAAACATGTGAGGTTACTGAATCAGGTGATGCGATACTCTTCCTCTGATCCTAAAATCGATATGATGTTAGGTGTCGTTTACTGTTTCGCCTCTTTATAAGTTGCTTGGATGGTCGGCAACAGATTTATCATCCAGTAAAGAAAATTATCTAAGTCAAAGTAGTAAACCTCAATTTCATTATAAACCAACGTTGGTGCATTGGTCAAACGTCACAACCTCTGATTCACGCAATCTGTGGTCGAACGTAACTAGACAACAGGAGGATGAGCTTTGAGCTCACAGTCATGTACACTGACGAAATGTACAATCCTAATCTAGCCTGAATTGTCCGGGTCCTTGCATGTTTCATGCTTAAAATAAGGGAATGACCGGCTTCCGTTTGATTTCGATTGCATCGAGGACGATCGCTCCGACGATTCAACAACAATTTATGGTCAACTTGCATATTCTGGCGGCATGGAGCGGGTCCTTGCGAATCCTATAGACAATCGTGCTATGGGACAGCATACCAAATGGAAATACGATGTAAACTAGCGGCAAGATGAGTAATTTCAAAATGAGATACGAGTGAACTCTGCCCTGTGCCGGTATGGTAAACGCAAAAAGGAATAAGCAGCCTCGTGTGACAGAGCTCTTAGGGAACACATCTAAATTGATGGACGAGTCACAGCAGGAAGGAAGCACGAGGGCTGGGATACTGCCAGGTTGCCCAAGCCTAGACAGGAGAAGTCGAGAGGCAGAGGTCGGGTTCGAACCACGGATCTTTCGGTCAGTAAATTCGCGCTCTAACCACTGATCCATTTCGCCCCCATATTAGAACAGTAAACTGAGAAAAGCTGGAAAAGACTTACTTCCTCAACGTTCAATTCCTTCATGAGTTCTTGAGCTTTGGCATCAGAAGGGCACGTTACATGAACACGAGCACCCCAGAGTTTTGCTAGCTGAGATGCAATCAGTCCAACTCCACCAGTAGCTCCAGCAATCAAGACGACTGGCTCACGGGGAGGTTTGGAATCTTGTTGTCGAGGTAGAGAAGGCTTGAGTCCTCCACACTCCAAAGCAGACCAAGCGGTAAGGCCAGCATATCCAACAGCAACTGCTTCAGTTGAACTCACCTTCTCTGGTATACAAGCCACATCAGCTGCTGAGCAAACAATATATTCAGCCAGCGAACCAAATCCGGTGCTACTAAGAAAGGGCCAAGTAGCTCCTATTATGCGCTGACCTACTCGGAGGTCAGTGTACTGATGAGATCGAGAACTCAGTACCGACGGACCACAGTCAACGATTTGACCGGCAAAATCCCTGCCGGGAGTGAATGGAAAATCTGACTCATACTCTGCTGGATTTGACTGAGCACATGCTGAATCGAACCAACGAGCATACCGAAAAGTAGTTGCACCGTATCCATACATGAGCAGCAAGTCAACAGGATTTAATGAGGCTGTTGATACCTTGATGAGTAGCTGATCCGGACGGTTTATCGTGGGTATTCTTCGAGTGAGTGTTCGGTGCAACTCTTTGGTTAAGTTGTCCGTCCCGGGTTCGAGAAAACTCAGACATTGCCATGCGCTCATAAGATAATCGGTTGGAAAAGGACGGTCACATTTCGTAGTTACTGGGATCTGGCTAGGTACTTTGGATAGAAGTCTGAAAATTAAGCTCATCCTGCTGAAATGAAATCAAAATTCAAATGTAATTTCTCAAAATCACAATAAAAATCTATGCTCAAAATGCTGCTGCGCCATGAGACAACCATAAGTAGTATGTGACCCTCAGGGATTAGGCGACAGTCGTCAGTAGTTTACAGTACTGGTAGGACCTAGTTGGCCTTAGAAACTTGGCCCATAGACCAGATATTGCGATTCGTAGACGGTATTCAAAGAAAATACAACTGCACTGTAAGTTACCTCGAATTGAGCACCGGATTGCTAAAATTTATATCTTAACGTCCAATTTTGGAAATTCATGATAGATCATCCGAAAACTTTTAGTTCTGATAGCAATTCAAACGCTATAGAACAAATGACTGTTTATTTTCTTCTCACGAAGAAGATACAGAACAATGGATGCCTCAAAACAGGGCCATTCTTAGGTGACGCTGGTGACAATTCAGTCAACCAGTGTGCCAGTAAGGCCTAGGACAAATAGATCTGACCCATAGATCTAATCTGTCACTCAGGAAGACTGCAAATTCCACAACTTGAAGGGGATGAATAGAAGTTCAAATGAGAAGACTATTCGAAATGGCACAGACGTTGCAATGGCATAAAAGCTGAGATGCGGGACCCAGATTGGTAAGAGCCGCAATCCAGCTGAGTTCCCGATCTCTGTCTAGGTTTGGATTACGTCATCGTCATTCTCGTCAACAGCATAACATCCGTGTTCCAACACTGATGCCACGCTGCGAAATCGGTTTATTAACCTTTCTCATGACCACCAGGTTTCTCCATTGGTGTAGCCTGTTATGTCCGAATGAAACTGCAAGTATCCAACAGTCCAACGTGGAAAAATACTATTGATGGGAGGATAGTTGACCGATCTATACGTGACTTGCTGCGACCGTCCAACCGTGTATGGATGCATTCAGTAGCCCATGGACAACAAAAGCCTTCTTCGTTTGACGAGAGTTGATTGAATGAGTGGGTTGAGTGTGTCATCGTCTTTTTATTCAAAACTGATTGGTAAGCTTTTGCCGCTTAGCTCCCTTCAGGGACAAGTTCAGCTGTCACGAAAGCTAGTCTGAACGCATGAATTGAACTTAACAGTAGCAGAATTTGGCGCTAAGGGTATTCTTTACCAGGCGCCTTTGATGCATGTGTTCAAAGGGTGTTTGGGACTCACTCGTCCGTAGGTGTGAGCCTTGGTTCGTTGAAGAAAAGCGTTCTCCACAAGACTTCTGTAACGCGACTGTTCGTGCCAGTTGCGAGGATGCTTAGCTACGGAATCACTGGTTAACTGCAGAGGTTAACTGAGTGGTGTATGTTCCGGGCACATTACTTCAGCTGGCAAAAAGTGCAGAGACTGCCTCCAAGCACCGCTGGGCCAACTTCGGAAACAATCGGTAGATTTGACACATGAATGGTGAAGCAGCTGCACGGGTCTCACAGTGATGTTAGAAAAAGACATTAAGACATTCGCCCAGTTAGGCAACGGGTCAACAGGGCATTACGGACATTAGTGCTCGATTATCTACCTGTTACTACATCTTCATCGAGGCCATGTGTAAAGATGGCGAAACCTAACGCAGGCAGTAGACGACGTACTGATGATAACTCCTTGGCTGTTGACGAACCGTTCGTGAGTCAGCTAACAAGATCGGCGAACAGATCAACAAGCAAGAGACGTAAAGCCGCATTTAAACATCAGTTACCCCCGTTTATTAATCACCATTCTATGCCAGGTCAAGCCACGGGGTAAGTAAATAAGGAGAACAATGTAGCCTGTGTGGGAGAAAAAGATAAGGAAAAAAGAATAGTGGATTTTGGACTGTGCAACATGCCTTTAAACAAATAGTCGAAAAATTCTGGCGGCGTGAAGCAGTCTGAAGCCAGATGACATCTTGTCTGCGTACTTTTGTAAAAGATTGCCAAAATTTTTAACGGACTCGGGGCAAACATTTTCTGATGACTGTTGCGTAACGCAATTGACATGCCGAATAAAACCACCAGAAATACTCAAAGTCGATAAATATCTACAATAACAGAAATCCTTACAAGAACCACAATCTCCAGGGCGATTGTGCCCATCGTTCAAACGAGGAACACCATATTTTACGTTAGTGAGATGAGTAGCTGACATCAACCCACTATTTGCAGTGGACATGAGCGTACGATTGGAACTAAACACGAATAACCTATTAATTCAGTAAGTGGGGCTGTTTGAACCTTGCGGTTTTCCACAGAATTTGAGCTGTTAAACGCAGTGATGTCCTAGTCTTTCCGTGAGAACTTTCCGCAGCAAGCCGACAGCGCTGACTGCTACCAGAATACTCCGCTGACTAGCAGTCTACGTCCTCTCGATCCCCTTCGAAACAGCGCTGATTGCTACCAGAATACTCCGCTGACTAGCAGTCTACGTCCTCTCGATTCCCTTCAAAACGGGTAAGTGCAGACTTCGGAAATTCCGCCATTAAAACTGTTTTAGCGGCCATACAGCTGCTTGACGAATATAGCAACCATAGAATGAAGCCCAGAAGCACTACGAACCACAAGCAAACGTCAAAAATCCAAGGCCTGAATTTTACACAGGAGCGACTGTAGCGATTCTCTCACAAGTCTACAGTAAGCATTTGCCATCAGATTTCCATGGGGTTTCCAGTCTTTAAAAAGGCCACCCCTCGGGTCTCTACAGTTCACCACTTTGTTCCCCGAATGGTTAGACGAAAGTCCCTAGAACACTGAACGCGCGGCAAAAAAGACGGATTTCAAGGGTCAGGTGGTACCATTGAGAGAAGTAGGTTCGTGACCCCAGCCAAACCGCCGAGGGGCTCTGAACTGCTAAACAGCAAAACTGACCACACAAATTTGAATGGGAAATAAATAATCCTATCGTTAGTAATTGATAAGCATTGGACAAGCCCTTACAGCCTAAGGGATAAAATCCATTCTGAGTTTCTCCTTTCCAATGCTGTTCATTTGACTCTTTAATTCCGGAGTCACAAATCAGGTTGCAGCTGGTTACTTATGCTACGTTTAGTGGTTTCGCCCGAGGTTTACCAGTGCAGACAAGATCAATAACATGCCAACAGTGAATATCGGGGTTTAAATGTCGGACCACATTGAAAGAACGCCCTAGTAAAGACTGGAAACAAATGCGGAAAGGTACAGACAAACTGCGACGAACAACAGAAGTGAAGCAAATGTGAGCATTATGTTAGAGTTAACCTTTACCAGCAGGATTGATCAAGCATCTTTTGTAAAGCTCACCTAACACACGCTCAGCATATAAGTTCGCAGCCTCTCTAGAACGTGGTGGCATGCACACAAGGACCTCGCAACAATCAGTTTGACTGTAGTCGTTTTCATTTCATGGCCTGTTCCCCGCAAAAATTTTGCTAGCGGAGGTTTCGATTGGAAAACGCTTCCTTCGGCAGACTGGATGGACACACGTGGCATATGTCTCAACCACGTTAGACTAAAAAGCGCTCATCCGTGTTGAAAAGTTATGAACAGAAACTTGAAACAGTTGTATGTACTGCTTCAAGGGGGTGTTCTGAGACGTTAGGCAACTGTAAGATAGCACTCTGATGATATACTTGTAATATGCTTGAATTCTGTCCTAATTAAGATACCAGGGTGTGATACATGGGTCTTCTCTGAACTCCCAAACAGTGTGGATAAAAACTGGCTACAGCAATTTGAAGTATATCGCGGTAAGCAAAAATCCTGGATGAGATAAGATTCGGTTTATAACTGCACAAACAGACGACCAATGAAGTCATAAACATCCCACAATTGTACTTGCTAAGTATTTCAATTCGAGTTAACTATTGGGGGAAATGTGCTGGGGCCAATGAGCAATGGCAATTGGCAGCTGATCCCAAACTTACAAACCTTTATAAACTTATTTCAGAAGTAAAAACTGGGTGCGGGCAGCTTAAGGAATTATACGCCGAGAAACAGCCCAGTATAAGGCTGATTCCAAAAACAGTGGGTTTCAAATGTCCATTGAGTAGCTGTCACGCTGAGCTACAAAGTTGCATATTGTTTGCATTCGACGCCGATTTGCCTGTTAACAGTGGTCAAACCGCAGGATATCCGCCCACAGGAAGTTTCCGCTGAGAAAAACGTGGCGCTGCGCGCAATAAATTGGCCTCGATGCGAACCCGATGTGACAAGGCCGGAGTGCGAACGCCGAAAATAGCCAGAAGGATGAACCCTACTTTACGGCGTTGAAAAACGGAACCTCACGGGACCGACAGAAGGATAGTAGCCGCAGGGGGGCATAGTGCAGGGTTTTAATGTATTACATATCTACAGTACTTGAAGTGCAGCACTCCCTCTAGCTAATGATCCTGCCTGTAACAACTCAATGTTGTTGTATACGGTGCAGGCAAGCGTCAAGCTACTCGTTCCACTATAGTGAGGTGACATCTCCAATACGACCAAATTATTCTGGCTTTTCCAAGGTCCTATTAGAGAGGGAAAATCGCCAATAAAGTGCCAATACAGTCATCCTCGTCTGGAAAGTCATCTCAAGGAGCCGACCGAAGACTGTCTCTTTTGATAGATTTTCTCTTTAGACGGGGATAAGTGCATTTACTTTGACTATGGGCTGCAAAGCTACCGCTTCCCAAGAAGAGACCGATGAAGTTTTTCAGAGTTAGCGCGTAGCTGCGCCACCTGTGGTCATCGAAGTGAGAGAACACGTCAGATAGGTTTAGCAGAGACTTGTGAAAAGCCCATCTGAATAAGTGGAATAAAAAAATCGTTCAGTTGTAACACCCTTTCGGTGCCTAGCTGCCATGCCATCCGGAAGAAGCACGAGGGCTAGGATACTGCCAGGTTGCCCAAGCATAGAGGCCGGATTCGAAACAAACACGGACCTTCTGGTCAGTAAGTTCGCGCTCTAAGCACTGGGCTACCTCGCCCCATTCGGAATGAGGATCATTTTCAATCGAACAACAATGAGTCGGGCTTAAAAACATTAATTATTGAAGAAAATGGAACGCTGATATACCGAACAGTTATCAAGAACAAGTAAACCTGACTGATTTCGGCTATGCTATTTTTCGGGAAATAAAGTTATATTTTATTCGCAGACTACGACAGACTGCTCAAACACTGTATAAACTGAAATCGCTCTACGGCTTCATAGTGAATGCATGCCGATGGGTATAACGAAAAAAACCCGAGGAACAAAGCGCATAGAGATCGACCAGGCAGAAACTTCGCTTCTTAAAGTTGATCTCCAAGCAGCTGATTAGCTCAACCCACGTTTGAGTGGTTCGCCTCTTATCCTGACGAGGTTATCCTGGCTAGTCCACATCAAAGTAGAAGCAACAAGACCGAATTTAATTGTTATTCACCACTTGTGCAAATCGATGACTTCACCGGGTTATGAAATGCGGTCGTTCAGTTATACCCTATGAACACACTGATATTTGAACAGAATAGGCTAACATACTCGAATTCGACTGATTTACATTGTGTCCGATGCTTCAGATGAAGATCTGCTCATCGTCCTGATAGTCGGAGTCGACTATCAAAAGCAGTCAATTCAACTACTGTGATGGATTACACCTTTAAAATAAAATTCACTGGCTGGATTGGAGGTCATCTAGTCCTGAGTACCCCGGGCAATCAAGATTTCTCGAGTGGGTATAGTTCAAGCTCACAAGACAATTTGAATCAGTTTTCAATTTTTCAACCTCTATTGAAAATTACAACAAAGCCAGTGGACGAAGAAACCTCACTCGTTTGGAGGAAACTAGCGCGTGGGATACAGCATCGATAAAAAGGATGAGCGTGCGGGTTAACTATTAACATTGACATCCAGTTATCACTGACTAAAATATACCAGAAGTAAATACTCGTGCTTAACCACCATACAACGATGGAGGACACAGAGATAAAGAGGGTGGAGATTTACTGGAAATTCTAAGGAATAAGATCATGAGAAATAACAGTAACAACAGTGGAATGAACATAATTGAGCATACTGAGCTGTCAGCGTGATCCATTCAGCGCCTCTTGTGAACCATACCAAACACAAGCCCAGCATACGACAGACACCTTGGCTAGGCAGTCCGGCTGGTGTCACGTGGACCACAGCGGGAGATACTACCGCACTGAGGCTTACAGCAACAAGTTTTATACCGAGCTGTTCCGTCATAGCTCACCTCCCGCAAGCCAGTACATCGAAAATCTGGAGTAACAAACAACTTTTTGGTCATGTTTGGTACATGCCCCATCAATCACTTACTTAGCTTTATCTGTTGCTCTGGCGATTCCGACTCTGTACCAAGCACTTGCCTGCGAACCACTTCACTGCGGATACATTGCAATCAGCTAACGCCTTCATGCTACAAACAGACAGGTAAAGACGTCCGAGGTCTTCAGATTGTGGCGGCAAAACCGCATCGTCATTGGGTAAGACTAGTCGCTGTATTGATTTTGCAGTTGCGGTCATTTAGTTTAAGTGAGACGCGTTTCGGACTGGCAAACATTGAGCGCATTCCGAAAACGAGTACAGCAGACAAAATACGCAAACCGATCAGTATAATCAACCTCCGGTTAGATGCCAACTGCAAAGTATGCTCCTTCGTATAAGTGACCGGTCAAGATGAACGGCTGAAGTGGTCAAAGCAGTCAATTCAACTATTGTGATGGGTTACACCTTTAAAATAAAATTCACAGGCTGGATTGGAGGTCATCTAGTCCTGAGTTCATCAGCACGTAACTGCTAGCCAAATTTTCACGTCACCGATTTCTCTGAGTCTACCTGGCCTGCACCAATAAGTTCAAATGCCTCGTGGTTGAGCGTTTCGGGGATCTTTTACCCTAAATATGGTTTTTCGCTGTGACACAATGGGCACAATTGACAGCAGTTCTGTGGACAGAGAGTATGTTTTCTATTGTGATGCAGATGCTTAGCTCGAAACACCGTACCGGCTTCCAAAGGCTTGTAATCGCAGACAATGCGAAATTTGCAAGGGTGCACACAAAAGCTAAGAATTAAGAAATACTGATCTGCTTCGTTAAATAATTTATCAAAAGATATAAAAACTAATCACAAGATAGTTAGAGGGGTGGTCTAGACAAGTATTAGGAAAACTCAAGTAGAAATCACAAGTGCATCAACTACAGAATCGACCGGCAGTTCATTTTGCCCAGGTTTAGAGGGCGGTAGAACAAGTAGAAGGTTGAAATCGACACAACTCGCGAGCCTAGAGCTCATTTGATCGCCCAAATGCTCACAGGTTGCGCAAGGAATCGATGCAGATGCGACAGTGCCATCGCTGCAGGAGTCTTGCCATACCAACCGAGCACGTCGATAATCAGGCCGATCCCCAAGGCTCACCGAGTGAAGTAGACGAACTCTTATGCACGGAAATGTCCAATCTGTCTCCGGGCGGAGCTCCAGTTGACGCAACAATGGCAAGACAAACAAATGTGTAGTCACAAATGCTGAGACTGGATTGCCAGGCAAGCAAAACACCAGGACTTTTCGTGATTTTAAGTCAGAATACAACGGGACGGTGGCAAACTTGGTCGGTTTTCCAGGTTTCATGAATACACGAGAAAAGTGTACTATTGCGCCAAATTTCTCAGCCAAAACAGTGGCCACAAGGTCATGTTCCCCCATACTAACTCCTCCCGTGGTTATTAAAATGTCGCATAAGCTAAACGCTCGCTGGAATGTTTCTATCAGTAGGTCCTGTTGATCCGAGACTATTCCTAAATCCACGGTATTGGGAAAACCATGTTTACGAAGCAAAACAGACAAGGCTGGAAGATTGGAGTCGATTATCGATATCGATTCGAACGGGGAAGTCGGGTCGACCAATTCGTTTCCTGTTGAAAGAATTCCGATGCGCGGCTGTTGAATACATGGAATGTATCCACCCTGAGATAAGCTGTCTAGAACCCCAGGCGGAAAATTCGTTCCACGATCTGCCAACAAGTTGGAGAAGTTATTACACGGAGATAGTAGTCCTGCACCAGCTAATAAACCGATTTCAGCTGGACCAAGACGTAAACCACGTTGAAAGACATAATCACTGGATAGATCGGTGCCCGATGGCCTGATGAATTCACCCACTTTTCGGGGCGGCGTTAAGACTTCAATCCGCTCTTCTTCTTCAATATGGAAACCGTTCTTGGAAGTCACCCGTTTTGTGGAAATAAGGCGAGTATGTTCCACTGGGACTACTGCATCCGTTCCACGTGGTAAAGGACCACCGGTATTTACACGCATACACGTGCCCCTGACGAGAGACGCATCAGCTGGTTGTGGGTCACCGGCACATACAACACCAACAACCCGAAGTCTACCCGGTTTGCGGCTAAAGCGAACTGCGTATCCATCCATGACACTGGCATCAAACGGAGGGATGGGGTGTTGTGCTCGAAGTGAACATCCAAGCACGCGATCCACTGCGTTTTTGTAGAAAACCGGTTCAACCGTGAGGCGCGCCAACATGGGGGTGGCAGCTTGAAAAATCTTTGCCTGTGCTTCACTGACCGATATCATCGGAAACGGAGACTCCCTTGGACGAGAGGCAGCGCTCTTAGCGTTAGTTTCGAGAAGTGGTAGGGATAGAGCACGCACTTTGTTTCGGTTGTGTCCAACTGACCAGCCCCTGATCTGCTCGACCGCGTGTTTGACTATCGGTAAGAGAATGGGGATGCATTCAGAAACCGCCTTGGGGCTCCCAGGGATCGCGATAAGTAATACCTGGTCTCGTACTCCAGCTACAAAACGAGACAAGGCAGCCATTGGTGTATGCTGGAAGGAACAACCGTACAGCGCATGTTCCAGTCCAGAAAGCCGGCGACCTTGACTAATTATTTTCAAAACAGTCTCAGGTGTTACATCTCGACCACTGAGGCCTGTACCACCGGTGGTAACGATCACGTGTACCAGGCCAGAGGCAATCCATTTCATAAGAAGTGCATGGATCTGCGCCTGGTCGTCCGGGACACAGTCACGCAAGGCTACAGAATAACCACCCTCTTCGACCAGTTTGACTGCCATCGGACCGCTCTCATCAACAGCGGAATTGAAAGAACATGAATCACTGATGGTCAAGATTCCGAATGAAATTTGAGGCTCTGAAAGGCAAACAAAAATATATGGAATGAAGAATGGATTGACATTTTGACAGTGCCCTTAATTTAATTGGCCACCGTACGTAAGTTGGATGTATTGTGATCGTCCACCGGCTACGCTGAGTTAGCTTTCTTCCACTCATGAAATTAGTGTGGGTGAGACGATTAAACCTATCGTCAGCAACTAAATCTAAGAATTAAACTTGCTATCCCAAAAACTGAGTAACCAGCACTTAAGCAGAACTGTTTTCGATTGCCTACGCTGTTAGCTTTCGATAATACCCAGACAGATAGGACTATGGCGTGAAAATGATATGAACTACGTGTCTACGAAGCAATCTCGCAAGGGGACCATAAGTGTGCTGTTCATTGAATGAAAAATCGAAAATGCGACCAAGGATCAACAATAACCGAAATAAAATAAGTTCTCTGATGAGAGAGTCACAATCAATGAGCATTCTACCGGGGACAGTTAGGAAGTGAACCATAAAAGCGAGTCATCAACAGCCCAACACTGTTGTGGGCAACCAGTTCGTAGGACAGCTACAACCTACAACTTAAGATTATCTTCCATCGTCAGCAAGGACAACGACACTGATATCCGGAAAATTCAAACAACAAATGTTTCAAAAAAGCGAATGGTTGAGTACCTGCAATTCCGTCATCAAAACTGTAAGAAATGGGTAAGGTATTGTAGGGTTAGCTCGCGGTGGGGAAACAGTGGTTTGTGAGAGCAATGGCCCGAACAACGACATTATACGAATGATTCAAATGTGTGAATCGCCACAGGTGAATAACCACATAGGAATACATATTATATGCGGATCAGTTCTAGACAGAAGCGACTACGTCAAAAAAGGATAATTCAGGTTAGTACACAAGTGCTACTGTCATTGTTGTTAAACGGATGGCTTGGGTTTTAGGCTGGTTCATCCACGACTGCTATTTTGCGCACAACTGGGAGTACACGAATCAGGTTATTCTTTGTCGGCAAAGCACAAATTTCGGGCAAGCAAATTCAGTCACACTGATACACATTCAGCTGTGGCACCCTTTCGCTGTCTAACTATCATGCCACCAGAGGGAGGCACCAGGGCTGGGATACTGCCAGGTTGCCCAAACCCAGATAGGAGAAGTCGTGCAGTAGAGGTTGGGTTCGAAACACGGACCTTCCGGTCAGTAAATTCGCACTCTAACCAATGTGCCTTCCCGCCTCACTGATAGACACCATCTATTGTATTCTGGACATCAGAAAAGGGCACACCAAGACACCTAGTGACCTATCTGCATTAACTTCTGTCTCAACAACAAAAACCAAAGGATGATAGTAACCGCTTTCACTCTGGTTACTTTATCACACAGATATGGTTCACTGCTATTTACAATGGCCGAAACAACCAGGCCTCATGCAAACCAGCAATTTAACTACGTGAAAACTACGGTTTATCTCCACAACAAAACTTTCAACGCGAAGGCCGTCAGGGTATTCATTGCTGTTATATTTGTGAGCGAGCAGTTTCTCTAGAATACGCGTTACTGAGACAATTACGAAGCAGACCTATCAATCAAGCTAGTACTACCGGCCTGATTAAACACAACCATTTATCAGTCATCAGGACTCAAACAGCATTAGTTCCATTACGGGGATTCATGGTATTCAGTTGATCAATCAGCAGACAGATATGTAAAAAATCATGCACAACCATGAAGTGCGTAAGTGCTATACATCACGTGATCAACCACTACACGGCAGCGAGAAGTGGGCTGTTCAGATGCAGTTCCGTTTTCTAATTACTGCTGGTCCGAACTTCGTTCGTGACAACAGAAATGGCAAATCACAATAAAAGTATTAGTTGTCCTGTTTTTGGAAATTAAGTATTAGGTCACATCAGTAGAACTCTATCCGTTAAGATAAAGAGAAAAAGAGAAACAGGAAAAGCAAACGCAATTCCTCAGCAGATTATTCGGTTTTGGCAGAAATGCGATAAGCTATGGCGACAGAGCTGTCTGGTTAACCCAGTCTGCCTCATCGATTATGGTGAGAAGGTAGCGAAATTGACCGTTGACCTACAGTTCGGGTTCGTTAACTGGTTGTTGAGCACGTAGCAGTTGATCTGCTCGTCGGATTTGTCAATCGATTTGGAATCTAGTATGGAAGTTATTTGTCAACATCGGCTAGCAGATCAACTGGCTCTTGATCGACAACCAAAATACACTGCCAGTAAGCACAAATCGCGCATTATGAGACATGTATACCTGGCACATACATCCATTTATAGTTGTTATACTACCACAGTGACCTCGAGATGGCCCAGTGATTTAGGTTCGAACTTACTGAACGGAAGGTCCATGGTTACAGCCCAACCCCAGTATCTTAACTACTCCTGTCTAAGCTTGGACAACCTGGCAGTGTCTCAGCTCTCGTGCTAGGCGCCGAGAGGGTGTTAAAGCTGAACGAGTATTTTTTTTATTATTGTTATCACAATGGGCAGCAAGCCGCGCAACTTACTAGCGTTTGCTTTATGCAGATTGTGTTCAACGGGAAGCAGATGTGTGAACCGAGGAAGCATATGAACAATCATCGAAGGACAGAAACGACTAAGAAATGCCGAAAACTCAAGAGTTGAATGAAAATAATTTAAACATGGATAATGAAGTAGACCGGTCGAATTGAAGAATCGGAGACAAGAGCCTGTTTAGCTAAGTTCACTTCCAGCAAATTTAGCGTTGCGTCTTGACACCTGCGTGCTACCCGAACCATCAGAGACACGGAATTTATGTTTTGACCAAAGTGTAAAAAGTTGTGGAATCAACCTCCGAATTAGGAGGAAGTTATCTCGGCTTGAGACCTGAGCATAATCATGTGATACAACGGTTACTACTAGGACTACCTCAGTACGGAAGAACGTTTTCAGTAAAATAATAGATCATATTTCACAACTACCTTCATTGGACAGTGTGTAAGAGGAACCCGTGTTTGAAGTCTGTTCATCACTGAACCTGATTTGATCCCCAACCTACTGCGAGTGTGTATCAATGACAACCGATGTCTGTGATTTCTAAACTGCTCATTCACTCGCCATCATGTGATCGGCCTACTCAAGCTCGCTGCTACATGTCACGCAAAGTAAACAAGTAAGTACATTGCAACAATATTTGATAGAAAATCATAGTGTCATTTGATCGAGCCGGAATAATCCACAAAGGCCTGTCACGAAATTTTTCACAATCAACTCGCATGAGCCGGCAGCAATCTATTGTGTGGATTTTGTTTATCCACAAAGAAGATCGTGGTAACGCAATTTCATTTACGCCAAATCAACTCGCACCCTAAACGTAAAATTGACTAAACAGAATCGGAGAGGATGCTACATTTCAGAGTTGACGCCAGCAGGGCAGTATTTTTTGGTCTACACAAAGATTGTTCAAAAAGATAGAAACTTCGAGCAAAAAAGACCACAAAACTTGTTCCTACGCTAATGTTTAACATGGTTCACAGTCATTGGCTACTCTAGGCGAAGAAACCGCCATTTTTTTACGTTTATTCAAGGTTGCCCATTTCTCGCATCGTCAGAGATGATAAAGTCCCTAATGCGGACCTATACTCAGGTTGGCTAACTGGCGGAGGGTTGTTTATGCTGAAGCATGACAACTGGATGGTCCTCAAGGCACTGACAAGTGATTTGAAACATGGATGGCACGGCCTGTCAATCAATCAATCAATTTATCAGCTATAAACCGTGTACCATAGGCACATTGGTTCCAGCTGCTACAGTTTCGATCACCAGGAAACGGGAATGTGGAATGTACAACGAAGCCTTGGAGGCGAAGGCATGTTCAGTTTGTCCGGAAACTAGGGAGCTACGCATTGAAGGCGATAGCTTTGATGCATGAGCGCCACTGACCGCGCGATTGGGTCATTTCTGCCAGTGTCATCAACCACTGGTGATTTGAGTCCCGGGGTCCCCATCCAGGGAGGCGGCAGTTACCCACCCGACTAGGTTTACTGGTTAGTGTTTTCGTACTTCGTTGCCAGATCATAAATTGCCCACCTCTCGGTCGTCTCCACTCAGTACAGGGCTGGGCGAAAAGAGCTCTGCGGGGCAGACGGTCTTCTGGTATGCGGAGTACATGTCCTAACCAGCGCAGCCTATGAAGCGAGTAATTCATCTATCACGGGAGAGTTCCTTCTTCCTAAGACCATCTGGCGTACCTCAGCATTACTAATCCGATGTTGCCTCCGCACCTGACCAATGCTGCGGAGACATCGACGATCAAACACTGACATCTTCTGTACGTCCTCTGCGCGTAGGGACCACGTCTCGGATCCATAAAGCAGGATGGATCGCACCGCCGCAGTGTACACTATGCCCTTGATAGACAAACTGACGTCACGTTAGCGCCACAGGTGTCGGAGGTTGGCAAAAGCTGCCCTGGCCTTTCCGATTCGAGAAATAATCTCCTCTCCAGCCAGTCCACCGGAACTTATACAGCTGCCCAGGTAAACAAATGTATCTACCACGTCGATTAGCTCACCTGCAAGCATGAGGTGCGGGTTTGATCCCACCCAGTCTTGTAGCAGCACTTTGCACTTTGCGGGTGTGAAGCGCATGCCAAACCGTGCGGCAGAGTTATTTAGGTTATTTAAGATCGTTTGCATTTCGGAAGGATCTGAACCAAGGAGAGCAATATCGTCCGCATGGGCACGGTCTGTAACTTGACATTGCAGCATGTTATCCTGACCAGAAATTCTATTGATCGAAAAATGTCAAAGGAAAGCTCTACGCTGTCGAGCAGAAAGAATGTCGACATGTTTGGGTCCGAAGATCGAGACAATTTCACTTCCCAAGGCTGCTAACAAAAACCGTCAGCAAGATGCCTGGTTTAAAAACTCTGGCAGGTAAAATGCATGAGTTCACCTGGGTAGAACGATACATACATCCTTCCAAAAATATCAAGCGGACCGATGGGGAGTGCGTAACTGCTATCTTTATACTTACCTTCTGGATCCACTCCAATATTCGCTTCTGAATGAACACATTTAAACGAAGAAAACAAATGTCATTGTTTCGAATATTTGGAATTTTCATGAATGCCTTAAATTACGTCAGGATGCTAACAACAGCCAACAGGTGAGCACGTCTCACTAATTACATCAAATTTTTCACTACAGAAGGAGTTGTCTTCTCTTTTAATTAGACCCCAGCATGTAAGCCAGAGAACCGGATGTCAAAAAAGCGGGTGAGTACATACAGAAAATTGGCCACGTACTTGGTTTCTTTACTGCGTTATCTTTTACTAGAAATGACATTCCGAATGCAACACTGTTCATAGTTTATAATATTTCATCAGAAGCACTGAAAGGAAAACAATTTACGAGGTGTTCTGAGTGGGGACAAACCAAGACATTAAAATTCGCATACTGACTGAGAAAAAGAAATACGTGAGACCAGCTCTGCGTTAGTTCGTACCGTAGGCTGCAGATTCAGTTACTGTCACATTGGTCTGCTCAGTGGGACAGTTAAAAATTACAGGATCCTGTTTGGTCGCAAAATACAGACAGACAGTTCGACCTCAATGAATCTTCCAGTAACAATTACCACGCGGATGTGGTCTGAGTATGAGACAGCTCAGTGATTAAATTGCGAAACTACTGAACATTGAATGTATACAGTGGCTCCGATTCTCCGTGGCCTTTCGATAGCTCCTGTCTAGGCTCGGGTAACCTGCCAGTATAGTGTTCTTTGTGGTTCGTTTGAAATACACGGCAGCTATGCATCGAACAAGTACCACAACTTGACGATTATTGTTTTATCATTCCTCATTCTCATCATCACAGAAAGGACATCAGAGGATCTGATGCTTTACTAGCGTACAACCACTTCAAGGGAAAGTAAAAAACAAGAGCTGACCGATCACAATCATTAAGAGGTGCCCACACCTCCACTGATTCAGACACTCTGGATAGAAGCAAACAACAAAAACGCCACTGACGTAGATTAGCAGTAACATCTAGCAGAGTCTTCAACCACGCAAAGGGGCACCCCATCCTGGAAGGCGAGTAGCATTGGCAGTATCCGGACTTTTCATAATTTTCTTCATACCCCGCTGCCACGCCAATCGTTGGCCATGTCTCTCTTTGCGCCACTCTGAATTAGGTACGGGAAACAGCACCCTTCGGAAAACGAGATTCGGCATGCAACATACCCGGCCGAACCGCCGCAACTATTGGTGCTGAACAAGCTCCTCAATTAAAGCGCCTGTTGCACAACCGAACACTCGCTTTTTACCTGTCTCATTGCGCATTCGTCAGCACTAGCATACACCCCCTATGATCCTGAGATACAGGCTGTCGAACACCCAAAGACGTCTCAGTTCCGCTGCTCACATTCACATTCTTAAATTAGCAAACCCGACTCCAACATTAGAGATCCGCGAGTTGGTCCTATTCGTCACGCTACAATCGGAATTTACACAGCTTCGAAGATATGCAGAAACGCTCCACAACTTCGAGTGCCTCTTCCTGGATTGTAAGCTGAGTGCTAAGTTATTGCATTTTCAGAAGCACGACCTTACTTTTTATGGGTGCGAAGCGTATGGAAAAGGACGGTATAATTTGATCAGATCATCCAAGAACACTTGTGCCTTCTCTTAGAAAACGAGAACGATGTCGCCTGGATATTCCAGGTCTTCAGCAGTGGCTAGTTGAACAGTGAGGTTTTGAAGACCATCTAGGGTTTGATCTCGTCAACCACGAAATTAAATAATAATGGGGAGAGTGGGCATCCTTGTCGGAAATCACACTTTGTAAACGAACTCTTGGCGAGCTGCCGAGATAACCTAGCAAGGCTGTAAGTCTGATAAAACATACAACTTACTATATTCACAAACTTCTAGGGCATTCCATGCTGAGCAGGGATGCTAAGGTGAACAGACCGGTCAGTTGAGTCAAATGCACTTTGGAAGAGGGTCATCTATACATGTGGGGTTGTTCTAGCACCTGACGGAGTGTGAGGATTTAGTCAACGCGGCCCCCATCAGGCTGCGAAGCATCGGTGTCATGCTGCCGATGATGTCGTCAGGCTGGAATCCCGCTCCCTGCTCTCGGGCCAATGTTTCGCGGGCCAACACAAGGCGAACAAGGAAAAGAGTCGCATTACGACTGAATTCAAGCTAATACACCTGTGATGACTTACTCACCATGGGCGCCTTTATGAAAATGGGCACCATTAACGACTGTCCCCAGTTGTCTCGGAGTCCCCTTTCCTCATATGAAGGCGAACAGGTCAGGCAATGACTGGCAGAGGACATTACATCCATCCTTTGAGCAATCCTGGTGGAAGGTCCTCTGGACCAGTAGCTCGCTGGTGCTTAAGAGAATAAAAACAGACATAAACCGCCGAGGCCTTTGGGGGTTCCAGCTTCACTGTCCAGAGTTCCACTGAAGTTTTAGGACCTAAATGAATGGCAGTAGATGGCCGCGAAAATGGTTGTTTAGAATACTCGGTCCGTGCGTACCGAGTCCAATCCATTTTGGCCACCTAATTGTGTCTCAGATGCGCTAAGCCTGCCTACATGTGCATTCTTATCCCCGGCAAACACAACCATATCTGCGCTTTTAGTTCCTCGTAACAGAGCACCCAGAGCATTCTTTGAAGGTACAGAGCTACAGTCGGTTGGAGTAAGCAGACACGACAAAGACAACGACCATCTTTCCGCTTGTAATATTCCTTCGCAGACGTTGCCAGACGAATCGCATAGAGGCGACTGTCGACAGAGATCCCTCCTTCGGGTGACTTAGGACGACATCAATCCCTACACACGCTGCCGCAGCGGTCTCTGGATCGCCAGAGGTGAGTATTCAGAAGCAAGTGGAGAGTGATTGGGCGGTTAGCTCAACCGCTGTGCTGGCATCCTGATTTCTAGTTG
Organism: Clonorchis sinensis; assembly: GCA_003604175.2. Lineage (NCBI taxonomy): Eukaryota > Metazoa > Platyhelminthes > Trematoda > Opisthorchiida > Opisthorchiidae > Clonorchis > Clonorchis sinensis. The sequence continues at coordinate 99,063,273 of CM030369.1, forward strand.
CTGACACAGAGTCCGGCATGCCCGACGGACTGTAATGGTGTGAAGGCAGGAACGCAGGTTTCTGAAAATTGTCTGCGTGCAGAGTCTTGAAACAACTTGACACAAGTTATTTCTTGGGGAAGAAGAGCTCAAAATTAACGGGAGCAACTAGGGATCAAGAAACAGGTAGCAGCAACTTACAAGCACAAAGGATTGCCCAATATTCCCAATCTCTTGCCTGCTTTTCCACTTGAGGGTGAATTAGCCAAGTTGCTCTTAAGTGCCCCTTTGCCTTCGAAGGTTTTCCCATATTGGTGTTTTCCAACCCTGTGTGGCTTCGGGGTGGACATGATGATGAAGCTAAATGTCGATGTTCATCGCCTAGCGTATCAACTGAATCATAGTAACAGCCTCGTCGAGCGGTCAACCGAATTCAGACTCTGGTTACAATGAAACCATCAGAATACTGATTGAAAAATCTGGTCCCTGATGTAATGGATTACAGCAGGGCCGATTTTAGAGGGTAGAAACATTAAGCTATCAAGTCATTGAACTCAAAACATGCGAAGTAGGTGGAAGCCCCATCGCAATTTGGTAGAGTCGATGAGCTGAACTGTTGGACTATTATGATAAAAACGGTGAAGCAGTCCCCATGATCAATTCACCTAACGTGGGTTGACCTCACGGAGGACTTATAGACATAGGGCGAAACATTCATTTTATCGAATTGCTTGAGTTTTTGGAAAATAACGCGTCCCAGCAGTCACTAAAATGTACGGTCTGACAGCAAATTCAAGCACAAAAGTTTCACCAATTGATGGATTCAGTAGTCAGTCGGCTGAAAATCTGCGCATTGGGTAAGACCTACTCATAAGCATTATTGGTTATTCCCGAAATGAAAAGCGCGGCCTGTCTGTATGTGTTCACAACAATTAATTCAGCGTGAGATTTCTTCTCCGTGGATCGATTCGTTCAACTCGCTCCATACTAGGGAAATCCGCATGCACACAAGGCGGTCAGTTGACATGTCCACTGGCTTCGCACAACTAATCACTTTGTGAACTACACTTAACCAGGCAACCTAGATAAACTCGAACTTGTGGCAAACGTCTTACCTGTTTAAAAAGTTATAGCTGGGTGTATCACCTAAGACCACGCGACAGTGACCGAGAAAACAGGCGGTCCTGATCAATACCTCTAAAATCCGAGTGCCATCACCGTTACTTGTAATTCTAAAACGGCTTTTAGAACCGCATGTTGATAAGAAGCTGCCATGGATGCAACTTCCACTGAGCTCACACTCCCCCCTCTCCCACTTGAGCGGGATGGCTCAGTTGTCGGATAGCGAATTTACTGACCGGAAGGTCCGTGGTTCGAACCCAACCTCTGCCTCTCAACCTCCCTTGTCTAGGCTTGGGCAACCTGGCAGTATCCCAGCCCTCATGCTTCCTTCTGGTGGCATGGCAGTCTGGCACCGAAAGGTTGCTACAGCTGGACGATTTCCAGCTGAACGATTGAGCGCAACCCGCGAAATCCAAAGCTATCGACAGAGCAAGCGCACTACAAAAAGGCGTACAAGACACATTCCGTAGGGACGTCTCATGCCGTTCATTTAGTACTCGAAGGCCGAAAAATCTTACAACTTGAAGATAATCGTTGTGCGGCAGCCATCAGTAGCAGGCCGACCTCTGCCTCTCGACTTCCTTGGTCTAGGCTAGGGCAACCTAGCAGTATCCCAGCCCTCGTGCTTCCCTCTTGTGGCATGGCAGTTAGGCACCGGAAGGGTGCTACAGCTGAACGATTATTATCAGCAGCAGTTCTACTGTGGCAACACAGGCAGGAAGGCTTCGGGTAGACTTTGTATACCGTTTCAGATCCCCTTCCGTGACCTATGTTTCTATGAACAAATCCAGTTCGTTCGCCTTCGGTGCTTGTTGCTCTAGCCTCTCCGTGTCTTAAAATGCAATCAGTGACACTGTTGTGAGTGGTACCACTCACAACAGTGTCAATGAAACACGTGTTTCATTTTACGAGTTGCGCCCACCGAAAGCTCCATCTTCTGAAAACCCACTGGGGAGCAATTCGAGAAATAGAATCTCAACGGCCAACAAGAATTATGAAAGTTATCAGGCTGAATACCACACCAAAAGTGAATTACCACTAGCCGATAAGCAACGCCACCACTAGTAACCCCCTCGCGCGTGTGATTGGTCGGAAGGCGTTACCTCTCGGCCTTGCATCAAGGCGAGACCTGGTTGATCAGTATCTACTGAATGACGACGGTAGGTAACACGTCAAGATTACGGCCGGATTTTCGAAATGTCTACGTTATCTACGGGCTGTACACGGTCCTTTAGCTTGTTTTGGGTGTTTAATGCACCGCATGGTCTTGGCGCTTCTACTGGAAGCACTAACTTGGGGTAAACCAAACTGGAAACTTGGATGCGCCATAGCAGCAGTGCGAAGGAAGATAAGTGAAACTCATCAACCAGCTCACTCAGTGACTGGGCGTCCAGACAACTGTATAACTGAACCTCCTCTTTTTTCAGCTGACGCAGAGGTGTACTAAGCCAACAGGTTTTTCACCTTTGACCCAGCAAACACACGGCGGGGACATGGTAAGAGGATTTTTAAGCTCAGAGCGCACACCTTCATTAGGAAAACTTTTTTCTCATTTCGGGTAGTTGCTGCGTGGAATAACCTTCCTGAGACGGTTGTCCACGCTCCCTCTAGAACTCAGTTCAAAACACTATTAGACACTTATTTACGCGAGTCCTCGCGCTGGCAAACATACTGCCCAGCGCTGAGAACTTAAAAAGCAGTGCTACACCCTTTTTTCACTCGTGCCTTTCAGGTGAACGACAGCTGCTGAACGACAAGAACAAAACCGACCCGGGAAACTTGGGCGAAAGCCTCGCTCCTGTGTATCAATCCGTGAATCCGTGAAGCCACAGAGTGCAAAGTTGACATACTTAACTCTTGGGTCAAGCTGCACAAGGACCTGCTAAAAGGTTATTTTTACACAGTGGAGTGTGGATGGACAGACAGCTTTTTGCTGCGAAAACTCAGTAGTCTTTGCTTTTTATTGGAATAAAATCCCCGCTCTCCGAAAGCTGACCTATGTCAGCCCTGAGAGGATGCTCAAAGCCCATTCTAGGTGGGCAGATTCCATCAACCACAATTCGCCTCCGGTGCTTTAATCTGACAAGAGAAGAGTACAGCGGTTTTTCATGTTCGTCGGTTTTGTCACTTGTGGCTGCATGTATTACAAGGGCCCCCTCACATTTGTGTCGGGTGTCCCAACCTAAAAAGGTGTGGATATCCGACCCGGCAATTGAACTGAGTCGAATAAGATAAGGATGATTTTTATGAATCCCCACCACCTACCATCAGCCTGTCATCAAATCGAGGCACGACACGGCCACCGTCTTCCGGCCTCTTGGCGCTTCCTGCACTTCAGCACATACAGCGAACTCCACCATCTCGGAAACTGAACAGTTTTCTTTCAATTCAGTGAGCGCTGGTACGCCCAATACTGTCGGCTGATGGGTCATAAATATGCCACGACGATCAACTTTGTTTTATCTCGCTGAAATTTGCTTGTGGCTGTGCATCGGTACACTGGCCTAGTTCTGTTGCAGCTCATTTCATGTTTCAGCATCCCGCTGCTCAGTGAACGAACATGGAAATGGACTGGTGGATATCGTGGGCATCTGATGCACGTGGATGTTTTAGGGGTTTGGTTAGAACTAATCAGCTAGACAGGTTTTTTCACATGCTTCAATATCTTGACTTCTCGAACCACACACAAGATGGTGTAGGCTTGATGTCCTAGAAATTTATTGGATTGGACAGCAAGGGTCCTGCCACTTGCAATCACAAGCATATGGCAGCCGGAGGAAGCGATTCACAACTTCACTTCCCATGACGTTCCACCAAGGGCGTTTTGCAGAACCATGCAACTAAATCCGCCGATGGATGTGGAAAGGGCACAAACCCAAATTCAAACAGTCTTATCCCATGTCTCAGACCAATTGTCAGACCAAAAACTCCATCACATTGTTCAGGTTTCCCCTGTGCCAATTGGATACTGGATCAATTACAGACAGTTTATATTCTTAGAACAATCAACCACCATAATGCCGTTTAATAATGATGATTTTCAAGGATGCTTACGGAACAATTAAGGCCGCAGAAAACCATCCAACAGGCCCCAATCTTTTACTCGGTAGGCACGTATAAGCTCTATCTTCGCCAGATGACTTCGTCGTGCGCATGCCTGCGAGGAAGATATCCGCGAAGTACCCTTTGGCTGAAGCAGAGGCGAATCCACAGATTAATCCCTGGAGAACCTGCTTTTCCCTAAGCACAGCTGTTTGCTTCAATGTAGCAGATTGTTGGCCCATGTCGAGCCTTCACTACTCAGCTCTCCTGAAAGTATTTTCTTCCAGCCCGGAGAAATTGTTGCAGCGCCTTGGTGATTTCCTTGGTCATATTCAAAAACATTTATATGAAGTGAGCCTTCATGCGGTCGATGGAGTGTCTATGCCTCATCAACGAAATGTTGTGGGCCAAAGTTTTTACTGCTATCTTTATACCGCTTGATAGCCTGATGCGCTTAGGCAGACCAACATTTCGATGAACGTGCAAATAAGTTACCTGTTGAATGCTGATGCGTATATGCACCTGTGTACACTGACCGCACACTCTGAATACTGATCCCACAAACATACGGCTGCACTCCCAGACGTGGCGTTTTCATGTCACTCCTTGATCCCATCAACGTGTTCGTGTCAGTCGCCCATCGCCTAGAGGCCTCAGTGGCCACAAGAATGCACGGTCAGAAGAACACCTCGGGCATTTATACTGTCGAATTCATGCTGAACTCCAACCTGCGCCCCAACTTATATGCTCCGTCAACGAAAGTGGTTAAGACATAGTTGCTGTCGTCCTGAAAACATGTCACAGTGGCAGCCAGACAGCAATTGATCACGCGGCCAGAATGCTAAATTCGGGGGTTGCATAATTAAAGTCGGATAGAAACTGGAACTTTTGCGGTAGTGAATAGGGTTTCATTATATGCCCTGCCATCGTCAGTTCACAGTATCCACCAGCCACGAGTCTTCATCTTGTTTGCGACTCCATGCTGGAGCTTCGCTTTACATCGTCAACCCTGCCAGCAGTGACCCACGCTGTTTCTGGGAAATGACCTCAGGACAGAACTACAGTTCAACGCCGGCCTTAGAAAGACCGACGCCCTGAGGAGTCCCACCGATTCAAGCAGGTTGGAAACAGAGGTTACTGTAGCCACGACAATTTCGTTGTAGCTCAAAGTGGACCACTTATTTTTAGAATCCGTCTGCACACGACCAGGCTATATACCAATGCCTGACACCGCAGCAGTCCATCATATACCACCGCAGCCAATTGGCGCAAACCTGTCCATACTTCTTCAGCTAATGTGACGCACCATAATTGCTCAACGGCTGCGTGTCGCTCTCAGAAGGCATCGTCACGCCAAAAAACAGCACTAGTCATGTTGTGGGCGAACTTTGTGCACCCAACTTGAGTTCTGGCGACCGGTGAGCCCCGCATCCGCTTGAGGTGACTCGGTACGCCTATTAAAAACTTGTTCGCGCTTTTAGAGGAAATGACGCATGGGTCGATCGGTTTTAGTAGTTTCGAAAGGGGGAAACGACATCAAAGATGCCGGTTGTTCGGGCCTTGTCCGGCGGAAATGTATTGCTCTGCTATGTTACGAGAACTTAGCTGCCAAAAGGTACGCGAGTTCCGCGGGGTTCTGACGAATATGCTTAAAAACAGTACCCAAATGTAGATGATACACATTCCATTCAACAGCTCGCTTTGATGACGCGGCTGAGGTCATTTTAAGCTGAATATCACCGTGCTTACCCCACATTAAATAGGATATACCGCGCTTTGCGCTTCTTCTGATTGCCCTACCCGGGTGAGAATTATTTGTCGGTGGACCAGGACATGCAACCTGTGATGGTTTCTTCTGGTGACGTGACAAAATACTATCTTGAGAAAGCAAATGGGCGAAAAATTCGTGCACATTGCAAATAGCCGTGAACATTAGTTACAAAGTATTTGCTGGCACGGTAAAGGCCCCGCGCCTTAGTGTGAAAGTTACATCACTTACCATTTAACGAACAAAAAACCAACCACCGTTTATTGTTTTGCTTATTACGACAGTTTCATCGAACAGAGTCCAGAGGCACATTCATCAGTGCGCACTCTGAAGGAAGCACATTTGACTGAACAGCATAGTGCACAAAACTTGTGTTTTTAGTGACAAACATCGAAATTTTCTCAGATCACCATCTCCGTTAATATGGGCATCTGTCAGTTTGTGTAACCGCCCTGTATGAAACAGTATTCTGGGGATTCAAAGGCTAATTTTGCCCAATAACACATGGATTATCTAGCTCAGTTTCCTGCTCACTAGTGCTAAACTTCCAACCACATGTTGATGGAGTAAGGGAAGCAGCCGCATCTTTTTCCGAATTATTAAACTAGCAGCTGAATCAGATAGCTGTTTCTGATGTCACGGAATGCCACCACCAAACTCACTGTGGAGGGGCAACGTGTGCCTCATAATTCTGTTTGGGCGGATAATGGCATGGTCCATTGGCGTTGTTTATCATAGGATAAGTCGTTGTTGAACCTTCGCGGTCAGCGCCGTGCACAAGTAAATAACTTGTGACTAACATGAAAATTCTATACACAAAACCTGCGCATGATCAGAATCATGGTGTCGCCATGTTTAGCCTCAGTTTTTTGGAGGATTTTTCGCAAGAGCTTCATTTCCTCCTCGTAATTTGCTCGGTTGCTATGGCTTATTGCCTGTGATGTGCCTGTTATTTATTAGGCAACCGATTTTCTGAGACGGTGTGCTTTCGATCGGGACTCGTTTCCGAGCAGAATGGTTGCAAAGCATTTATGGCCCATTTGCGGAATTGCCATATTCTTCTGATGCTAAGTACATGTATACAGGATGGGGCACTGGACATATGCCTGTTTATTTGTGGGCCCTCTACGGTGGGCTGACCTTTCTTATCGAACATCACTCGCGCGAAGCGCTAGTTTAATGCACTTCGGAGTGATAGGAACCTGCTGAGAAAAATTTATTGGTTTGCGTATACTGTGACTGGAACGAGTTCAATCATTATTTACCATTCATCCGGTGGGCTTGACGGAGCTTTTGAAAATAACGAAAATGCCACGAACCTTGCGCCAGTTTTAAGCAAAACGGCCTATTATATCTCTTACCACTTCTGGGTGTGGCTGACTTGTTCACTTGGAAAATTTTGAGGCTCATACCTACCTCAACTTAGGCATCTTCGATAAAATAACACATCTGACTTGCCGAAGGATGTGAAGGACATAAAATGAGGTATGCTGCAGGTGTTCTTTTGGAAATAATAATGTGCACATTGATACGGCTTACAATGAACTTGCTGGAGCAAAGTTTGTCGTAGGCTTGATTATGGAGATAGTTTTTTATATTACTTCTGCATGAATAAAGAGATGAGACAGCACTGGCTCTTGTTACCATGACAGACTTAAGCAGTGTAACCAGCCTCATCAAGGTCTACGAGTTTGTCAACTTAACGGCTTCCTTGTAGAAGCCAAGTGCACCAGAGCCTCAGAGTAACTGTTTAGGTTAACATTAATTGTTCAACAGATGGCGGATGGAAACAAAGTTTCACTCGCCGAAAGAAACAGCAGTCACGAAACTTGAAAGCTAGTTTGCGCATGAAAAAACCAAGTTCGCGCTTGCTGTGTGAATTTGCGTTAAAAATTCGCGTTGGTCAGAGTCGGCTATCAGTCCGCGTATAGTATGTTAAAATTCTCTTACTGAGAATGGCCAGCTTTACGAAAACAAATTCAGATGGTCCAAAGTTTACTGAGGGCCACGAAAATGAAGTCATAAATGCTACCGTGTCTTGCGGCAGGATGGCGGCTCAAACAATTAATCAGCGACCACCGGAACCGCTCAGTTGATCGTACTTTTCCTGAATCAAAACCAACCAATCACCAACAGCCTTGGACCAAGGTCAATAGAAGGTTCCACATTGGTCCCTGCGGTTTCACGTTAGCTTGCTGTTGCCGAAACCTGTTGCGTTCTTATTGCGTAAGTCTTCTCCCACCAGGACTTCAGAATGGGTACTGTAGTCAATTACAATGCTGCCCGCCGTCTGTCGGTGTGCAACTCCGGATCGAACGTCGACATAACTTCAGTGCGCTCGAAATTGTTTCCATTTTCCATATACACATGCCCATTTTTAACGGATTCTTTCACTGTTCTGTCTCTTCAGGTAGAGCGATTTTTTTCATACAATTCTATGTCGTACACGTGAAGAGCGTTCCGCATTTATTGCTGCACTCACGTATTCACAATTACGAACCAATCCCTGGCACCATTTCCGTGATGATCATCGGCGAATCCTGTCATACGTACGAAAACCGTTATCCATCGGATAGAAAACGTGGAATGCAACGCAACTTGTTTCGGTTGACGCGAGTGTGAAGAATAGCCGGGTGGGTAGACTATTCAGCTGCTCTTTGAGCCCGTGGTCAAGGCGCTACTTTACGGACCGGAAGGTGGTTTGAACCCAACCTCAGCATCTCGACTGCTCCTGTTCGGGCTTCGGCAACCTGACGGTAGCTGAGTGCTCTTCCTTCGGATGACACGGAAGCTAATCACTGAAGGAGTGCCACAGCTGAACGAAACGTTTGCCTCATTGAGACCTCTTCACCCAGCCTCTGTTGAGCATATTGGCTGGAATAGCTTCTGCACGTCCCCGGGGTTTCTCGACTTCTTTATCTCCTCAGCTTTCCGGACTCATCACGCTTCCCTTCCGCCCAGATGCTCTTTTTCAACTGACTGACAGTTCGCCTGGTTGTATTGTTATTTCAACCAGGGGAATACCTATCAGAACTTCAAACAATTTTACTGTTACTAGGATTCCAGTGCTTAGATCTAGCTGGCTGAGTCTTTTTACAACCGGACCTCCCTGAGTCTTACAGTGTTGTGGCCAGTACCTTCAACATTCAAAAAACCTATTGTCCAAAAGAGACTTCAGTATGTAATTTGAGTGGGTTTGCTTTAAGTCAAGGTCTCAAAGCCCATCAATGGCGAGGCAAGATGTGCACGTCTTGCGCGCCCCTAAATAGCACAGCTAGAAGCAGCAACGAACGAGCATTTGATCTTGATGCATGTAAGTGTTCCAGAACGTGCGACACTCAGTAACTCACCCATATAGTCAATGTCGATGTGGTTTGTGTTTGAGGTGTGCTGACATGCGGGGGGGGCACTATGTGACCAAGCGACCTCGTTCAGCTGTAGCACCCTTTCGGTGCCTAGCTGCCATGCCACCTGAAGGAAGCACGAGGGCTGGGATACTGCCAGTTTGCCCAAGCCTAGACAGGGGAAGTCGAGAGGCAGAGGCAGGGTTCGAACCACGGACCTTCCGGTCAGTACGCTCGCGCTCTAACCGCTGAGCTATCTCGCTCCAAGCGACCTCGGTTGTTTCAGAAGTTCCTAATGCACAGAAACAGTCCGTGTTTAGTACAAAGCTGCAGCAGGTTTTTTGGCCCTGTCCCTGCGTCCCGATTCCGGCCCAAGACAACCTCCCATGTGAACCTCAGCAGCGCTACGTCTGTCTACTTGTGCGCTCACCTCCACGACTGTTATTTGTCGTGGTCATTTGCTACGCATGCCGAAACACCGTCTACTGAGACGAGTGTTGTTCTCCGTGCCTCCTTCAGAATGGCGCAAACTGCGAGGTTGACAGCGCATGACTTGGCAGAAAGGCGTGAAAGAGATCACGAAGAGTTTGGGTGTTGTTGATGTTGTATGCCTTCCAGGATGGGGTCCCCGTGACTCCGCCTCTGCTTGGCTGGAGACGTTGAAAGAAATGGCGGCTAATCGATGTCAGTGGCGTTCATGCTGTCAGTTTCTTTCCAAGTTGTCTGATTGAGCGGTTGGAGGTGTAGGCACCTCAGAATGCTTGACATAGGTCAGCACTAGGTCCCCTCCCTCATTCACTCTTTTTCTCTTCTTTTCACTCTAGGGCTTGTTATATATATATATATATATTCGACGAACTTTATGGTTGATGATAATGATGATGTCACCTCCAGGACAACCACAACAATATCCGAGCTCTCAGGCTGCTTGAAAAAGGCATTCAAGGCGTCGTAAAAGTTGTCTGCATGAATATCAGAACACCCATTCACAAATATTCTGTCTGGCAGAGATGTGGCCACATCCTGATATTGAGGACGAGGATGCCCTCATCCGGGGATAATTGCGAGTTCCTAACCATCTCAGGAAGGGCTAAAATGAATTCTTCGTTGTCTAATTATTTATCGGTCTAATCTGTGTGATTTATACTTACCAGAGCCCACCACTTTTTTTGAACCCTATGTACATTCAGGAGCCCTGCGGAACATCGCCAACGTTAGATGTAGTATATCGTCCTATGCCTTAACCTACCACCAGGCTTAAGATGCAAACTTCGGGCCTCTCTCGATTCTCCCTTAATACCTCTGGGGAACTCCGATTTTCCCGATATCGACTCAACTGATCTGGCTCACAGTCAACCAGACCACGAATTTAGTGTCTCCATTGTGAACACGGACTGTCGGAACTGATGTGTATGGAACAACAAGAACCCGTAATCTTTGGGGAACCACCTTAGCTAAGTAGTATCAATCTGAGCTAGCCCGACTTGCCTCTCCGATGGGCTAGCATAGTTTTGGCAATGGGCACATGGATGCTGCATTACAAAATGTATAAGGAGCCATGCTGATGGTGTCCAAAACTGTTTGTCAGACTTCTCCGATACAATTAAACGACCAGTGGATATCGTCAAAACCGCGAACTCTAACAGTTAGTGCTAGAAAACCCATATCAGCGGGTGGCGACTACGATGCATCCAGTTACTCAGAGTCTATGGAAAGACCAAGATCACTGGAGGACAACTGCCAGTGAAAAGATAAGTTCGAAAGTTTATTCATTCTTTCGCAAAAGCTTCGATTGGGATGATGCACCGAGCACTTCGAAACAGCTTGGCTAGCATTTTACAATAATGCCAGGGCGCCTGCACCTCAGACACTCATTCGTATTCCCCGGATAGAAGCTGAAAAACGACACCTTTAGCATCAATAAGCAACCATATCTTAAGGCTTCCTTGGACATGCACATGGGAAAGAGTGTGGATTCCGTTTTGGAATGTAAGTTGTGCTCATATTTATCAGGAGTTTCGTCCCCAAAGGTTGAGAAAACGCTCGCTGAATACTCCAGATAAACAGAGATTTCATCAAAAATAATTCAGGTGTCCCGAGAAAAAAGAACCTCCAGAGGTGGCCTCATTATCTTGTTGATCATGAGTTTGAAAAAACAAGACGTTTCGCCGCACATCGCGCTGCATGAAAGCTTTTGGAGAGCAAATTATACAGTCTGGCACGCCTGGAATATAATAATGAAATGTAAGAATCGTACTAGTTTTCCGGGGTTCAAAGGTGTAACCCGTTGTTAGAATTGGTTATGAGCCAACAAAATCGCACGCTTTTTTACTGTTGTGGGACTCTCTAGTTGTGACCCCTCTGTATATGTGAGGCTACCTCGAAACGGGACGAAGATGGAAGTTTTGGTTCATGTGGAATCCACATGAGTGAAATCCTGCTTAAGACTAACTGGAACACGGGCCGCTGATTCTCTGACTACTCACGTTACAATAAACCGATAATTAATGAAACGATGCTACATCATATTCGCATAAGAGTTTACTAACAAGACACATTATTTCCAAAATAAACTGAGAGGATCTGAGTCCAATCTTAGTTGTATCTGCCTAATGGCTGGTAGCACTTAGGCAGCACTCGTCAATAGCTACATCCATTCGCATATAATATGTATACGTATTAATCCAGTATTTTATTTTCTTACATATTTTCTTATTTATGCAGTGTTGTCTTGAACGTCTTCATGTTGTATGGGACGGACATTTGGGGCCATAATCAGAGACGAGTCACTTAGCGCTGCGTGTTTGTTTGCCATAGGTTTTTAGACAGGGGGATAAACTGACAGCCAGGCTAATAGCGTGCGGAAATGAATGATTGCGGTTACCATATATGGCAACGGGAAATGAGCACATTGAGTCTAAAGCTAATGTGCCTACATAGCATGCCTTTTAATTACAGGCCAAAATTATATGACTAGTTAGGGTTAGGTAAATAAAAAGTGCTGTGGCCTGAGTCCGGGTAACCATAGAATGGCTCTACTGGAGTCAGCAAAAGATTGGCCTTCCAAAACAGTGTTCAGTATTTTTCGTGCCCCATACATATACATATTGGTAGTGGGAGGAAATTCAGAAATTTCGATGGAGATTTCGTCTTATAAGTTAAGGCAGTCTATGTCGAAAAGCCGAGAAGCATGTTACAGCAGTTCCATCCCTATAGGGAATCATCAGCAGTGCACATCGCACGAATCGTACAGCGCCTTAAGGAGGGTCAGGGGACCGGTGCTTGAGCTGGCTTCTTGGCCATTGAGCTTCTTGCCCCATAGATCCTGGAAATACCGCGTACACATTGATGGAATGTATATCTTGACTGCTCACCCCAAGAAGGAGCATTGTACGAAATGTGCACTCTAACGCACAATAAAGCACTAGGACTGGATGGTTTGTATCAGACCCTCATCAAAAAAGGTCGGGAATCTCGGTACTCACCTAACTAAACCTATTGCTGCTACGTGGAATAAAGAGGGAGTGTCCTCACGGTAAGATATCGTCATTATCATTGAACACAACACTAGAGAAGGTCACAGGTGCTTCACTGCATCAACAGTCAGCTGCTTTAACACTCCATTTTCTCGGTAGTCATCTGTCTTCAAAAAAGACGCGAACACTGAAAAACATCATGGCATTAGTTTGGTTGCTGTAGCATCGGAGGTGCTCTCTCGTCTTATCGCTCGAAAGCTGACTGATCCTGAAGAGAAGCAGATCCGTGAGAAGCAATCTGGATTCTTTTCTGAGAGCGTATGTATCAAAAAAATGGATCTGTCGATCACATATTCAACCACTGACAGATTCCGTTGCAGCGATACTCCTCCCAGCAACTACCAATAGTATTCCTTTTTACCTGGAAAGCTTCCTTTGAGTCTGTTGGTCATCGGTCACTATGTCAATTTATGAGGCAAAGATGTCCCCATATCATTAGAACAAACACTGGGATTCTAAAAGATACGGGCGCTTAGCATTTGAAGTCTTGGTGTTAAACACAAATGTGATACTGTCTGAGGAGCAGATGTCGCCTCTGTACTTGTGCCTTATTTGACTCGACACATAGCCTTCCAGATTACGAATCTAATTTCTTAGGGTAGTTTATCCTAATTTCCCAACCACCAAGCAGCAACCGTGTGAAAGTTTTTCTTGTGATTAGACTGGGTAACTCACAGTACTGTGCTGTAGCTCGAGACAGCTCAATGGTTAAGGCACGAACTTGCTAACCGGAATCGTCCAGCTGTAGCACATTTTCGGTGCCTAACTGCCATGCCACCAGAAGGAAGCACGAGGGCTGGGATACTACCAGGTTGCCCAAGCTTGGACGGGAAATCGAGAGGCAGAGGTCGGGTTCGAACCACGACATTCCGGTCAGTAAGCTGGCGCCTTAACCATTTATCTCGCCCTCACTACTACCGCAGACTAACCGGAAGGTGTGTGGTTGGAACCCAATCCCGGCTGATCCTGTCTATACTTGAGAGGCTTGATAGTATCTCAGCCCCCGTGCTCCTTTCGGACGGCCTGGTAAGTAGGCATCAAGAGGGTGTTACAGCTGAACGATCACAGTATTGTTATTATCACCCCTTAACCTGCTAGGGGGCTTGTTTGACTTTAGGTTTTCGTTGATCACTCGTATGTTTTCAACCAGAGGTTTAAAAATAGGTACAAAAGGAGCCACGTACCTTTTCCCGAGTGAATGATGTCAATAATTATCACCCATTGATGTCCACTGCACCGCAAGCTTACTTGATACCCGTTGGGTTTGTGTAGCTTTTTGAATTCGTCCTCGCTTCTTGGCAGTTCCCTCGTCGCTTCTCTTCGCTTACTGGTCTGTTTGTTTTCTAGCTACAATGAAGCCAAGATTTGATTCCGCGGAAAAACTAAAGAAGAAGCTTAAAAAAATCAAAGAAAAACAAGTCAAACCATCCACGCCTGATGTCTCGTCTCGCGAAAGAATTGAGCAACTTCCCGGTTCTGAATTACTACTCAGTGGGTTATTTGCGGACCTACCTGTGTCCGAACCCATCAAACGAGCCGTAGCGAACATGGGGTTCAAAGAAATGACCGAAATACAGAAACTCTGTCTGCCTCAGCTACTGGAACATCGGGATGTAATGGCATGTGCGAAAACTGGCAGCGGGAAGACTTTGGCGTTCGTCATTCCTGTTGTTGAATTGATGCTCCAGCTAGGCTTACAGCCCAGAAATGGTACCGGTGCTATTATAATTTCACCTACTCGAGAACTGAGCCTACAGACTTACAGCGTTTTACGGGTAAGTTTATCTCTTCCTGTCCAAACTTAATTTTGCAGGAGGTTACACAGTTCACTTCACTGCGTATTGGCTTGATAATGGGTGGCAGCAATCGTCATACAGAGGTACAGAACTTAGAGAAAGGTGTCACAATCCTGGTGGCTACTCCCGGCCGGTTGTTGGACCACTTGACCAATACTAAGAATTTTCTTCGTCACAACTTGAAAGTTTTGGTAATAGACGAGGCTGATCGCATGCTCGATATTGGATTTGAGGTCGAAATGCGTCAGATCATACGGCTTTTGCCGTCAGTTCGTCAGACTATGTTGTTTTCGGCCACTTTGAATGAGAAGACTCGCCATCTTGCAAAGGAGGCCCTGAAGACAGACTGTGCGATGATTGGACTCCAACCAGAAGGTGATGCTACGGTTGAAGGCTTGGAGCAAGGTTACGTGGTGTGTGCCCCAGAAAAGCGCTTTTGCCTTCTGTACACATTTATCAAGAAGAACAAAAATAAAAAGGTGAGTCAGACTGAAACGAATGTGGCCATCCAGGTGGAAATTTTTAATGGAATCCACCTGATAATTTCAGTAGGTTGTGATCCTTTTGTCACCACATCGTTATGTTTAACGGCTTTGTAGTCGACTTTCACTTATGATCAGACCTGTATTAACCATTAATCATATTAAGTCTCATTGTACGTACACAGTTTCCGCTTGTGGTCCATCACAATTGCTTCAGTCATTCAGTCACTGCACATGGGATTTTTCTCGCACTATGCCGTACATACTCTACTACTTCTTACTTTCTTCCAGAAATCCAACCCTAACCTGACACTTACTTACACACACCTCTTTTCTTAACCTCGACCTTTGACGCAACTCATCCAAATTGAGTGTTAATTTGGTCGTTCTTCTAATAATAAAGAAAACGACCTTCGACAAACAATGATTGGCCCACTGAAAGTCAGCCCACCTGCTGGGCATAATGTGGCTAGTGTATCAGATTGTTGTGGAGTCGCTTATTGCCCTCGATCAATCAAGGAACGCTACTCGAGCAGTGATATTCGATCGGCAGTTATTGGCTTATATTCACTTCGAACCCTATTCATGAACAAGTATCACTATGCTAACTAAGCAGGTCAACCAACTGTACACTCCGGGAAGACTCTTATGCGTACATCGCCGTTGCCGTGAGTCGGCGAGAAGTTGTCTCAAGACAACACGATAATTCATCCCCGCACCGTCCCACAAGCTAACCGCGGTTTCGCCGTGTGAAGATGAACTTGTTTGACCTTACCCTGTTTGAGGGCCTCTGTGACATTCTAGGCCCTCGAGATTGGAAAGTTGATACACCCAAGACTGATTAAGCCATTAGCTTGGAACGACAGTGTATCAAATAAAGTGTTGTCCAGACATTCACCGCACAGCGAAGTGAACTAGGGAGACAAGATGCCAGAAATACATTACAAAACCATCGATGGTATCGCATCACATGACAGCCGTTTCGTCATGCATAGTTTCCTCCGTTTGATGCTTCTAGGTCACTTCCTTGAAGGCATATTCCTGTAAGTGCTTGATTTCTTTTCTGATAATACCCTCATCTACCGTTCTTCCATCCAGTGAAGGTGAAATCGTGGAAAAACGTGATCCTAAAATCCTACCTTTCGTTCATCAAAATTGTGTAGGTAGAGGGAGTTTTCACCACCACTTTTCACGCGCTTACTCACCAGTTTCATCTTTGTGCCAGTTATTTATGGTTTCCAGTCTGTTTACCGGACCACGAGTTATTGTTGCACACTGCTTTTATCGCCGCTTTGCAGGTGATGGTTTTCATGTCATCGTGTATGGAAGTGAAGTTTTATTATGAGCTGTTGAACTTCGTTGACACTCCCGTGATGGCAATTCATGGACGTCAGAAGCAAGCAAAACGTACAAGCACGTTTTTAAACTTCATCAAAGCTGAATCTGCTGTCCTTCTGTGTACAGACGTTGGGGCTCGTGGACTGGACATACCAAAGGTATTCCGGATTTTTCCATGACGACTGTTTTATCTGTCAATTGTGTGACTCCACTTTTGTAAGTTCCTAGGCTAGCTTTTCCGTTCCAGTAGGGGGAGTGTTTTTCTGGTGCACTCCATAAACTAATTCTATAGAGCCATTTTTTGGCATCTCGAACAATTGTGGCTGACTTGTCATACCCAAATTGGTGATCGGGTTTACATACACGACATTTTTTTCAGTGGAGCAGTGTATATCAACTTACACTTGCAACTTAGTATGCACCATCCAGTTGCCATATAAATTTCCAATCTGTCTCAATCTTCTCATGTAAAATGTGAGACCTCGAGTTATCCCAGTGATGAAGGAGCGAGGCTACTGTTCGGTAGGTCCATAGTTCGAATTCGACTCTGGCTTTACATTTTCTACGATCTAACCTGGCAGTATATCCTCCGCTGTAGTTCGTTCGAGTTGTATGACAGCTGAATACCGAAGAGTCACCACAAGTGGCGGATTACTGTCTTCGAAAAAATGTGGAATGGTGTCAAAATTTCACTCTGAATCAACTACCTCAAGTTCTGCGAGGAGCGAGCATCTGTTTTATTTTCACGCGTTGCTTGGTGCCTAGCATCGCGGGGCCTTGATATCTAGTGTGCTGTGGGCAAAACGTTTGGCCAATTCAACTCCTTCATTTGAATGTGTTGTATTTCTGAGCTCTGTATATGTTTGCTTATGTTATCAGCTGAGCCACTTGCAGTTGCATGTGTGAATTGCAAGGGGATACATTTCGTGCAGTCCTCCATTGTGCCCTAAGCTTTATTTCCAATGAAGGTTAGTAATTTGGTGATTGTTCCTAGTGAGCACATATTTTCTCAGTCCACTAGGCGGAACCCCTAGTGATCAAGGTGGGCCGTTATGGCTCTGCTCTGGTCAACCAGTTCAGAAAATGATCTAATATTCTTCACTGGGCAGAAGCACTGACTTCCGGACGATGATAAGGAAGGGAATGGGTTTAACATTGCACTGATTGTAGTAGGGCTAAGAGACATGGATTGTTTTATGTTTTTCCTCATAAACATTGTATCTTCCCGACACCTTGTTTATCATTATATACTCGCCCTCGAATTAGTGTCCTTTCCAATTTTATAACTTCATCTAGCCGTTGCGTTCACGCGGCCGAATCGCACCTTCCCAGTATCCGGTCCCATGTCTCCTTTTGCCACCCTCATACGGGTTGATTTTACCGGAACTGCGTGCAGCTAAAAACAATTCAGGAGTTTTTGACGGGAAAGTACCTGATTCGATTGGAGGACTCTGCCTGTGGTGCAGCTGCCTGGCGGGATTAACGGTAGAATTTAAAAGTAGGGCTAATGGGCTAAACTAGGAGCTACCTAATAATTTTTACCCTTGCCCAAAGTACTGAAGTTTGTCCATAAAAAACAGCCAACCATTGTTTTGGACGTGTGTACAGTGGCCTCGTAAGCTGTGATTCCTACCAGAAAGCAGCTATTTGCGTCACTTTTTCGAACAGTTAGCAGAGGAAAACATCAATCAGAGACTTTTCTAGATTGCTCCCACCTTGACAGGGCTTGTAAACGCTTGAAGTGGAATTTTCGGGGTTTTAACTTGTTTGATTCTAAGGTTTATAAATAATAACCATACTGGGTGTGCGGGACGCCATCTGAATCTCGTTTTGGACGTAGCTTACTGTGCCCAAACTTGACAGCTCGAATCGCGCCTTGAAGAGTGCTGGTGGAAGTCAACTAAACTCTGTTTATTCCCCTTCACAGGTGGACTGGATTTTACAATACGACCCTCCAGATGAGGCCAAAGAGTACATTCATCGTGTTGGTAGAACCGCTCGAGCTGGAAGTGAGGGGAATGCACTGCTTGTGTTGCGTCCACATGAGCTGGAATTCCTCGCAATCCTGCGCCAAGCTCGCGTGAAGGTGGTTGAGTATGAGATGGCTCAGTCCAAACTGGCTGACGTCCAGCCGGCTCTTGAAAAACTGGTGAGCACGAACTACTTCCTGGCTTTATCGGCGCAAGAGGCATTTAAAGGGATAGTACGGGCTTACGCCTCATCCAGCCTGCCTTGTTTCAATGTGGATCAACTTGATCTTGCTGCCCTGGCGCGCACCTGTGGTCTTCAGGTTGTGCCGAAGGTGGATTTAATGGTGAAACCAAGGAAATCTAAAGGTTTAAGTGGCAGCAAGCACTACACTCCATTTGGTGTCTCGGGTAAAAAGGCGAAGAAAGCAAAAATTTACAAACGCATTAGCTGATTTCTCATCCTTTGTTGATTGTGTACATACAAACCGAAAGTAAATCACTTTATTACACTCGTATCGATTCTTTCTCCCTCCTCAAACATGCGTCACAAAAGAAATCGCCCACTTAACTCCATTCGGTTCGAAATTTTTTAGGAATATCCCGGATCAGTGGTTTACTTTTGATAGATAACACGCTTAAATGACGGTTGGGTTTGCAGGTCCACGAAAGTGTCCAAGGAGTCTGAAGGTGAACAGAGTCAATCGAGGAGATCTGTTTCCAATGACTAGCTAAATTGATTTCGGCCTGCGTAGATTAGTGTTGTGACCAGTGGGTTGGATCTCTGTGCAACGATAGGACTAACTGTTAACATCTCACACTACCATTTTCAAATGCTATGAGGCCTTGTTGAGCTCCGTCTGCGCTATTACCGGTCACGTTACATGATGCGAGAAGATTGCGACTAGTCCAACAGTTAGTCAACCAGCCGGTTTGACTATGGACGGAATTCCCATCCACCTATCGACCAACATAGACGCCCTTGCGACATCGAGTGCCGTATCTTTATTGGACATCGGATGTCTCTGGGTCCGGCTGATCACTGTGACATGCATACTCGTCCGGCCGTTGCTGACATCCTCCATTGTTTAACCCCAGTACGGAATCTTGTCACGATGCACATTGGTGACAGTGTTTTTTTCTATTTATGGTTTGCTACACACTCTTGGCTGCACCAATTCCCTCTCGATAGGCCAGTAAGCCCACAAACAATGGCATTTGTTTGCCCCTTTTGCGGTGAAGCGTTAGCTTGAGAGCCGTTCCACCACCGTATTTTCACCTGCAGTTTGTGTACACAAGGCGGAAAATTGGACCCTCCATGGAACACCGGAGTAATCTAACTCCCATGTATTGCTTACACAAGGTTGAATGCTCAGCACGGATAACGCTTGAAACATGCTAGGTTAAAGTGGGTCACCTCAGTGTTGCAGTGTATTGGCAGCATCAGAAATCTTTCACTGACTGCTTCCGCAGGTCGCAACGCAGAGTATCGAACAGTAACGTTAACAAGACTTTCACAACAGGCCAATGAATATAACCCTAAAATGTTCAGGTAATAAGAATAGCATCCAGCATTGACCAGTATAACAAAAGAGGCCAGAAATCGTCGTTTAAACTCATGCGGAACCAATTTATTGACAGTTAACAATTATCTGAATTTTGGCAGCTGTTCGGGTGCCTTAAGGATCCACCTGCAAAACCGTGGTGGCTCAACTATGTTTGGTTTTGGGATCCCCACAAAGAAACCCAACAACCCGGCATTTCTACATCCAATCGCGATTTAGAATGTACAGAAATGTTGAACGCGCGTGCACTTATTTTCATTCGGTGAGCAGTGGTAACCATAAAAAGCAACCACGACCAACCGAAAATTGCTCATCCCTCCAACGGGAGGTGAGGCTAGGCGGCAACCCACAGGATTACTACGTTTTCTGAATTTTCGCCCCTATAACCTGTCAACAAGCGACTTGTGCCAACTTCTCGGTACAACGGTCCAATGCTGCAGTAACAGTGCACAACACCAAATTACCCCAGTTTCCAACAAAACAAAAAATAATCTGAAATAAGCGAGTTGTCGTATTATTGAAAATCACCTAGTTATCTGGTTAAAAGCATATCTGAGACCATCAGAAAGTAAGTCATACAAATCATTGGGAACAGTAACTAGCGTATTTGACCGTGAGTGCCAGGATCTCATCGGATACCTCTCGAGTGTCCAGGTGTGGTGGAGGGTGGCGGTTCAACTCCAGCAGTTTTCGTGCTTTTGTTAGCCACGCACCCGCTTCTTTGTATTCCCACCGACTGATGCAACACTTCGCAAGGTACAAGTGATTAGCTGCATAGTGATCTGGATTGAGGCGTTCCGCCTGGAAGAAACGGATGACGTAGTTTCAACATTAAAAAACATGATGTTCTATTCATAACCAACAGCAAGGCCAGCGACTCTTTCTGTACCAGTATGAGGTGAACATAAGGGAACAAAGATAGGAAGGAAGCAATGGTGTTATGCTAATGGTTTATCCGTGGTCTGTAAGCGACACCTCACGGCACATCAAAAACGCTGTGTGCTGTAAGTTAACGTTCGAAGTGAGCCTGGACGGTTGTACATTGACGTTTGTCTGGAGGTTGTTTGTCTTACCATTCAGTGCTGTCTTCTCGCTGTGCTGCAGAACCAACCAATTCCATATAGATAGGAAAATTGGTGTTTTTTTATAACAAACAGCTGTTTTAGGTTAGAAGATAGAACACAATAAATCCATAGTTTACCACCGAATGATCATGCCAACGAAACTTTAAAAAACATTTCGGGGACAAATTCGCAGCAAAGAAATGATGACCCATGTAAGAAGGTATTAGTTGCTTGTCGGTACGGAATGCTGTTGACAAAAGAATCCTCGTAAGATTGGGAGACTACTAGTCCCATAGGAAATACGAATATATGACCACACTGGTTGACATCCTATCAGTAATAAGTCTAACATTCGAGCCCCAGATTTCACCATGGACTCGATTTTTTGCTTGGATAAAGTCAGTTATGGATCATGTGGGTTTGAGAATGAACAAACGAATGATACAAAATAGTTTGTAGAGCCGGAAGTAGCCAGGCCACACCCAATCGTAGCTATAAAACGCCATATAATGTGCCTGAGATCTTAAAAGCGCAGCTGTGAGTAGTACATTTCAAACCAGCTTCATTACTACTCGATGTGTACAGTAGCTTAATATGGAACATATGGAACTATCGATGACATTTAAACGACAGGGAGTTAGGGAGTCTAATAATGAAGTTGAACGGGAAGGGCACCAGTGGACTGTATGTGCATTTTATAGGACCAGTACGGAGCTTGTTACAACAGTGCAGAGAAACAATGAAGAGATTATTTCGACTGTAAGTCAGTTTGACGAAATTCTCTAAACAAGCAGTCCACCGAATGAAGGATTGCCAAAATCAAGTTACGGGTATCTGATCTCAGCGCTGATGGAGAGTTCTTGGTTAGGCTGTTTTGGAAAACAACACTTCCCCAATCTAACAATTAAAATACGACCGCGTGGCTTCGCAAGGCTATTTGTCTTTCCAGAATATCCGAATCTGATTGATTTTCCTGAAATACGGTTTATGGACCTTGGGTTTCTCAGTGTGCTCTCCAAAAGTCCTCTTCTCAGAAAACCACGTGCTGTTTAAGTCCCAGTGATTGATTTTTGATAGGGGTAACTGAGGTGGTCCTTCCAGTTTCAATTTTGTTGAGTTGAAGGTAATGGTCAATAATAATGGATAAGATTCCTTCGTTCGACAGAAATCGAAATCCAACGCTAATTCAAAACTGGAAGCACATTTTCATTAAACGAAGATCATGTAAAGTCACTCAGTTGTACTAAAGTTGTTCACTGGGAAAACTACCTGGCAAAGACACTGTTTGAACCTCGTACTGAACCTTGAGATCGCACACCTTTTAGTTCAGACCTAGGGCCACCTTCCGAGGCATATCTGGGCCATAAGCCTCTCAAAAGCTATCAGAATCCTCGTCTGTTCCGTTTGCTTAGTGTACACTCACGTGTCGGCATGTTTATGAAATGCCACTTGAAAGTTCAACAGATGCTAACAAAATACACTCATTTGCATACCAATTTGGTTTTCACGGGAGAAACTGTATCTCTCGTTTATGAGTATTCAGCAACCTTATGAGCAGTGTGTCACGTCTATTCACTGGATGTTTTTTTCAGCTACGCGAACCAATCGCTTGTTTTGTGTGAAGTTTAAGGATAAAATAGCGACAAGCTTGGCCGCTGGTTGTGTTCAATATCCTATGACCTAGGTGGACGATAGTATCTGAGGTTGTACACGTAATTCTTGCTCTGTTCACTGAGATGGATACTTCGGCTGTGTACGTTTGGTCACCAACTGAGGTGAGACCATCGAAGTATAGTAGGCTGGTGGTGCGTCGCGGTACGCACTAATGTCATCGTGATTCGTAACGAAACGTTCGCAAACAAATTCCCCAGGTCAACGAACAATCATTAGTAGCTTGCTTCTTCGTGCGATCTCGCCTACCTACAACCGGTATGTGGTACTCAAAGCTAATAGAAGCACAACGTTTCCATACCATCGGGTTCGCATTATTCATAGGCGCCATGCGCGCTAACATTCCACCGCGGTATATATATATATATTGATATAAGTGCACTACTTTGTTCCCGTTAGATCCACTGGATGGGCAAACTGCGACTCGAATATAGGAAGAAATCTGAGCTTCAATATCTTGTAGCTCAGATGCAGTATAGACTGCAACCTTCACAGGGTTGCATTATGCGAAGTGGCATAAACCATTGCTTATACACAAGAAGGTTCTCCCAGTTTTCACACTCGCTTTGTATTGGTTCCTTTTCAGGAGAGCAATTTTTAAAACAGATTCATCAGACCACATAAGACAGCAGGCCTCACATAATTTACTCGTGAACTCAGCTTTCAACACACGCCGTTTGTACATTCCAGTGTCGCGACCAAATCAAGCCAGATACGGTGATGATAAACCTGATGCCTTTACGTCTGAGTCTATTTTGAACTGTTCTGTATAGTCTTTCGGTATTTCCTCAGTAGGTAAGACCCAAGTTATGGAATACTTCAGTGCAGGGGAAAATGCAATGAAATCCACTCAGAAAGAAATGGTGCGGTGCGTTTAAAAAATCCATTGCTAACCAACCGAAATAATGAGGATTACTGATTTCCGTATGAATGTCAAGCGGAACTATTGTGTTATCGCTAGAGGATTAGGAAACGGATATTCTGCAGAAAGCTTAACACAATCATTGGGTTCAATGAGCTCAAAGGGAACCAGCGACTTTCGATTATCTGGAGATAGGCGCAGAAAACGACAGGCATGCGTATGGAGTCTAGCTAAAACATACAGCCCCCACACAATGGGGTGTATTGCGATACACGAGAAAACTGGTACCCGATTATTACTGGTGACACTGGAGTACCCGGGTTTTCTAATAAGCCACACCTCAGATCCAGCCAAGTAATCGAATCGAAGTGGTGTTCCAGATGGACCGGAATTCTATTGAAACCGAAAAATTAAACTTCATTAGGACACTAGAAGCACCTGAGCGAAGTCAAGCAGAGCCTGCAACTACTCATTAGGACTGGATTGGAGCCCCACGCACGTAGGAAAGACCTCGAGTAAAAAAGTGTGAATAGCTGGGAATCGCTAATTGTCAACTTACTTCCTGAAGACAGTCTGTTGCTTCTTCGAGTGTTGCAGTTGGTGGCGTGGCAAACAATCTGGCTGAAAACTGTCGCTCTACCCAGGACAGATTGTAGACCTACATAAGGAACGTGTCATGGTATCCATGTGAGAAGCAGTCATATCGGGGAACGATTACTCAAATTATCCAAAAGCATGCACACAGAGAGTAGTTGGTTGCTTACAGAGTTAAATATTGTGTACAGTGAAACTCACCCAAGGAGGAGGAGCGATTTTCGCGATAGGGGTTTCATGGAGACGTGAGCAACTACCCAATATCTGGGAGGGAGATGGTATTTTCTATCTTTAATGTTAAGCAATACTGGTTTAAAAGTTTCGCTTACCTCTTTGTTTCCGAAACAAGATATGGGCAGGCGGTGAGAGACGACGTCGGTAGCCAATTTGACGCTACCCATTAGTGGAGCACACCCAGGTCGTAGAACGGATAATCCAGAATCTTATCCACTCGAGCTATTTGAACGGTTTTCATGCAGACTATGCTGTTGATGACATCCTGTGTTGCAAGCGGACGAATGCCTTCCGCATACCTGATTGTCTCGAATTTTTGGATACCATCAGCTTTATTCAAAATGGTGCCTGAATTATCAGCCATGTCATTCCTCCGTTCTGGGCCCCTCATGAAACACAGTCAGGTCATGTTGCGAAACTGTGTAGATGCAGCGGTCATCAACTGTCTGTTTTGGCTCCGGCCAATCATAGGTTTTCAGTGATAACAGTTTCCACCCTAGAAGAGTAACAGCGGCAAGTGCAGTGCCCAGTACTTCAGCACGCTATTTCAAGCTACTCTGGTCCAAGCCGTTAATCAATAATAATAGTGACGTCTATGGGAAGTCGCACACCCTAATGTTCGCACATTCTGACAGACTGCACAATAGGTAGCTTAGACTCAGTCCATGGATTGGGTGTCTGTTGCCTGCCTCGAATCCCCTTGTACGATCCCAGCCTGGTCAAACATCTGGATTCGATGTCAAAGTTGGGTGTCTGTTGCCTGCCAGGAATCCCCTTGTACGATCCCAACCTGGTCAAACATCTGGATTCGATGTCAAACAATGATTACGCTCGGTGGCTTGACTCAGTAGCTCCAGTGTTGGAATGACTCCTACTGGGGTCTCGACCATCGACTAACGGGGGATTCCGGAAGTGCTGGGTGACAGAAGTTTGGCTGCATTTGCTAGAGCGTTTGGACGCCCTAGCACCGAGCTGCATGTTCATCTGAGGAACTTAATCGGATTCACGGAAACACTCGCTTGCAAGGTAGCTTGGTTACAACGGGAAACTCAATTAAATCCCAGCTGAATCTCCTGCTTATAGTATTCTTCAACGGAATGCGTTGCACAAGGGCTGCCTCGTGTTTCAACTGGGGCAATTTTCGAGATACTTCAGCATACTGCTTAGACAGAACACTACTGGTGTAACGGTGGATACTATTGATGATGCATGCGAGTAGTATGCGGTTTTCTTGTAACTCCACAGCGAAGGGCTTTTTCCTCCTTCATTTGGTGCCGTGACCAGGATAAGGATGAAGATCCCGTGGCCACAACACTTTGAGGATGGGGATGTGCGGACCTTCTTGGAGGAGTTCGAGGAGGTAGCGGAGGCTGCTGGACTGGAGATCGACCGGCGTAAGTTGGTGGCGCTGAAGACCCGTCTCAGAGACCGGGCAAAGCCGGCCCTGGATGTGGCCAGAAAAAGCCCTCGAAAGATGGACTGGGCCGTCGCGAAGGAAGCTTTTACAGCGGAGTTCGACACACCGACCGACCGCCAGGAGGCTATTAGGCGGTTCCAAATGGATAGCATGGCACCTGGATGTGACCGAATGAGGCTCTTCGTCAGCCTGCAGCAGTCTTCGCATCGGGCCTTGTGGACCAACTAGCGAAAAAGCTTGCAGCCACCAAGAATGAATAGCGGAGGCACGTTCGACGAAGCCGATGCTAGAAGTGTGGCATGCCTGACCATTGGAAGAATCAGTGTCGTCCTACCCGACCACTTGTACATAATAAAACTTTAAATTACTCCTCTTTTCCCGGGTGGGTTGCGACTAGTGCAATGACACAGGCTACCATACAGGCCGTTATCCATATGGACGGGAAGAGGGAGCTGTGCTTGATTGATACAGGAGCAGGGGTATCGCTGAGGCGGAGAGGGGAGGAAGCTGAATGCAAACCGTGCGCGCTAGCCGTGAGAGCAGTGGGTGAATACCGATTGAAAATTGACAGATTGTCAATGCACTCTATGCGCCTAGTCGACAAGTCGGTGCAGCAGGCGTTCCTGATCAGCCCAGACAGCAGACAATCTAGGGAGCACATTTTCTCAAGAGCGCAGATTCCCTGGTTGACCTGAAGCAGGGAAAACAGGTGATAACGTATGGCGAAGTCTAGCTTGCGTGGCCGAAATCTTCCGTCTTGTAACGCGCGGTCAGTACAGTCCGTGGTCGGGGAATACTCCGAACTGTTCCCGGGCGATGAAGGTCCGTTTGGCTTCTGCTCGTGGACTGAACACGAAATTCCACTCTCGTCCGAATGCTTTTGACCTTACGGTCCCCGTCCGCTGCCGCTCCATCTACGAGAGGAGGTCCATAAACAAGTTCAAGAGGTGTTGAAAAATGGCATAATCAAGGTAGCCAACAGTGCGTGCAACTTCCCAGCAGTGCCAAATCAACGGGCGAAGACGATCAGCGGAGTGGCAGTGCATCACATCGTGGCTAACCATTGGGTACCAAAAATGATCCTAACCGATCAGAATCCTTGCTTTGAGAGTGAAGAGTTTAGGAGTCGTTTGCAGAAGCTGGGCATCAGACGGCACCATACCACCCGCAAACAAATAGTCTAACCGAACAATCAAGGAGTGGCTGGCGGCCAAAAGAGGTGACCGGGAAGTGAACCTGCCGATGATGTTGCTAGCTCATCGTGCTTCCATACAACCAACCACAGGCAAGTCCCTGTTCATGCTGAGGTACGGTCGATATCCGCGCCTTCCAGTTGATCAGGAAATTGGATTGTGGCCGGTAACACACTTGTCTCCAGAGGAGCTCCGACAGAAAAGGAGGAAAACTCGAGAAAACTTGACCGTCATTCAGGAAAGGACTAGAGAGAAAACGTCAAGTAGAAAGGCACAAACATTCACCGTAGGCGCGAAAGTAAAGTGGAGGGATAATCAGAATCCTTGAAGGAGTGGAATGGGGTCGCAGAAGCTGGGCAGTCGATGGCAAGGCCCGTTTGTCGTTACCGACCGCCGGAGGAACGTCTATACGATTCAAGACGGTCGGGAATCGAAAAGAGTAAATGGGACTCAGCTTAGAAAGTGGCGTGATACACCCGAAGAGCTGCCAAACAGACCAGCTGCTGGAGCCGACCTGGAGATAAATGGAAGTCGGTGGCATGCAAGCGACCTCTAAAGAGGGAAAAATGTGTAACGGTGGATGCTACTGATGAGCCATGCGAGTAGTATGTGATTTTCGTGTAACTCCGCAGCGGAGGGCTTTTTCCTTTCACTGGTAAAGCTGTTGAAGAGTTTGCAGTGACCTCACGAGTGATGCTCAGTCTCCCGCATGCAAACAGCAATTTAACTAACTTGACGAAAACTCCAGAAGAAGGATAGCAGAAAATTAAGTGCTAGGATGTGAACCATGCATAGTTCAGCAGCGGAATGAAAATCTCACGCAGTCTATTTTCTGTGGGAAAAAATAATACGTGTAGCTTGAATAGCTGTGTAGGCTGGGCTGAAGTAACAATTCAATAAATAGAAGCCAGACTAAGGGTGGATACGAGGACAAAATTATCCATCGCCTGTTCGATATCGCGAACTGAAGGAAGTGAGTAAGGGGATGGGAACAACTAGTTAGGAAAGAGATAAAAGACCCACTTGATAGCACCATCGTCCCTTCAGATAGTGAGTTTCGGGATCTTCTGGATTCAGTTCAATGGCCTTGTCTACTAAGTCCTATAAAAAAATAAGGTCAAGTAAATTCTCCAATAAAAGTGGAACACTCGGGGGTAAGTTGCATTACGTCCAGAGGTTGAATTGGTTAAGAAAGTAAAGTAAAATGTCGAATGCGGATAGTATCCTTTATGTGGGAACTATAATTTTTGGGAAGAAAGCCTAATTCTTAGGAATCCAGTTCGAGAACAAACTTGATGAAATGAACAATGTAATTCCACTGTGGTACCCTTTCGCCATACACCTGCTAAGCATGCCGAAAGAGGAATGAAGGTTGAGACACTGCCAGAAACAGTCGAAAAGCTAGAGATGGGCTGAAAAAGGGATATAGTAGGTACACCATTACTTTTTTGTGCACTTGAGACCTCTCACACTTTTAAATTCTCAAAATTGGAGAGAGTCTGTCTGAGGCCAGGTAGCTACTGAACGTATCTGTTGAGAGTATATGCACAGACCCGTGGGAACATCAAAAAAATCCTACCGGGGTGCAAAATGTCACTACGATTAGCACAAGTTAAAGTGACATTTCAGCCGGAGTATGCTCCCATGAGTTATGCGCAGATATAGATTTGGTTTGAACCCATAATAAGCACGTGGAAGATGTTTAGGAAAGGACTCTAAATCTCAACATGGGCGTCGGCCACGCTTAGCAATCACACGAAAGTATCCTTCGCTGGAATTGGATGGGGATGTTTAAACGCAATCCATCTACGGAATAAATGCAAATGGAGGTAGAATAAGCAAGAGTACGGACTGCGCAGTACGGTTAGCGTATTGTCTTACTCAAATGGCCTCATGAAAGAAGAGTTTTCAGTGGAAGAGGTATCTGCTGTTGTGTGAAGCTTGGAGGGCAACTGTGACGAAAACAGCACTAAGTAAGGTAGCACACTTGCAAGTAGTGAGTAGCAAATGGTAACTACTATAGGCAGATTAAACGAGGGTGGGGTTTTTGAACACATCCAAACACACTGACTAATCCATAAAGCCGTGGTTACTGTACAATAATATTCATTTGTTGTGCTGGATAACCGGATGGTGAAATCAACGTATGGGATAACCATAGCTTTCACAATATCGATGAATTACGGGCGAAAATTCGAACGAAAAAACAGGAAGTAGATGTCAAATGTAACGGACAGGATGTCCAAACAGCATGTTTCAATAGTCAGGAGTAATGGACAGTTTACTTACTAGTAAATCAGTTCTGAACCTGATACTTTTTGAGCGTAACACGTCGCATCCCTAAAGTTTTGACGTGATGGTCCTACGGGTTTGCACAATGGATGACAGAAGTCTGCATGTATTGGGTAGTTATGCGAATTTAGGTAGGTGCATTTCAAGTTCTAAGATCCTATGTCGAGATCGGAGTTGAAAAATAATAAAAAAACAGTGGGTAGCCCTAAGTGTTGTGCGCATCATAGAAGTCTGCAACTAGCTTATACCCTCAAACTCCTCTACATCGAGCATCCGACAAAGGTAACCGATATTGGATGTCTCGAAAAACCACCGTTACGTTCCCAACAGGACTAGTTGCCAGATTTCTGATTGCAAAAGCTAGGGAAATTGTGTCACGACATCACCAGTTGAACTATATATCATCTACGATTGAAGGATACATATACACACCATATTCAGATACATTCCCATTGAAAATTGCTGGATCGATTGGTCTCGTCGGTTATGTCTGTAAGGGGTGTTCTTAGGCGTGATAATTCACCTTACTGCCTTTCTTAGAGGGACAAAAATCACCCATAAGGAGAAAATAGCCGAAGTCCTGTGAGATTGAGCGTAGTCTCTGATGATAGGTAAACTGACGGTAGGTAAACTAATGAACCCTCTTCGAGGAAGCCTACTTTGATGATAGGTAAACTGACAGGAAACACTAATGAACCCTCTTCGAGGAAGCCTACTGTTGGAAGGGGAGTACTGTTAAACTAACCTTGAATTCGAAACCATAACTGATCCGTTGCTGGACCCCACAGAAGTCACAAGCGAGGCCCACAAATACGGCAAGCCACTTGTACACTTCGGCTTTGGATTTGGATCCTAGTATCAGATCAGTCTGACTCTCTGCACGTCTGGCTAGAACCAAGGCTCGACGGGCAGTAGCCAAACCGTGTTCGATAAATTGACGTCGACTGTTCAACTCGTAAGCTAAGTCATTCGAACTCCGAGGATCAAGTAATTGGGAGGAAACAGAGGCGACTTCACTTGTAACTTCGGGATCGCGTAAAGTAGCCGTGGGATCATCATTGTCAGCGACAGCATCTTGACTAGCAAGATAGATTGCCCGGGCAAACCGCCACAGGAATTCCGGGGTCCGACGGTACTGTATGAAAACGGACATGAAAGACACAAGGATTCTGAAAGCTGTAACTAAACTGAAGTATAAGTAACACATTAGCAGACCGTGATGCGGCTTAGACAATGAATTCACAGATTAATACGGTCAAACTTCAGCGGTACAGCTTCCCAGTAAAGTCTTACCAAACTTAATCTGTAAAAACGGAAACTATCAAGATAAGAGGTTGATACGCTACAGGCTAATAGGTTTGTCTAAGATCTTGAGAATTATGGGTTAGATACAAGTTCTGTGGGGATGAAATGCTTTTTACAGTACACATACATCATGAACTACAGCAAGAAATATTGGGACCTTCACTTGAAACATGTAAAAATCAACTTACTGTGTTCTTGTATACCAAACACCTGGCATAGGCTTGCGAACCAAGATGGGAAGCGTCACCGGCAGCACTAATTTCTGGAGTCGATAAGAGCGATGGGCAATTGCCCATGGCCAATTCTGCCACCCGATCAAGTTCATCCATCAATTCTGAAGGAAGGGGAGGACCCAATCGGAAGCGAGAAGACGACTTGGAGCTGCTCATGCTGGTTGCTGAGTAGTATTTTGTAATGGAACCGGTCGCATCTTCCTCGGCGCAAATCTCGGGACTAGAAAGTAGGGTCAAAATGAAAGTACTTACCAAGGAACTTGCCAATAACCCTAATCGAAACAAATCGGTAAAAAATATAAGGTGTGGTTAAATTTCCCTTCAAAATTACAAATCGAAAGTTTGATTAGATTAAGGCTTAGGTCCGACAAAGAGGTTCGTGACTAAAGCCTCGTTGGTACTTCTGAAAGGATTTCACCCTCATCTATCCTGTGGATGCAAGGAGGCCCCGACTTTTCTGACAAATATGCAATGCCAAACCGAGGCAGCTTCACGACGCGGACAACAGTTGTACAGGATGCGCTGATAATACCATAAAGAATAGATACAAAATAACTGGCACGAAAATGCTCACAGCTACAGGTGGGATCTGATGAACCATTCGATGGACTGAGTGGCAGAAATCTGGCCGATTCACCTATTCCGAACAGGTACAACTTTATATGAACGAGCATGCCAAAGAAAAAAAGGTGCAGTATATTTTATTTTGTAACCGCGGATGGTGATACGTATCTGCGAGGCAAATGGTAGCTCAACATGTACTACAAGCAGCAGAGATGATGCACAAAAACATACATACAAATATGGGTGGAGAAATAGCTGGTTAGGGAGAAGTGTAACCGGCTCAGGAAGCGCAAACAACATTAGGAAAGCTGATCGAGTTCATCCGGGGCTTCGGCATGTGTTTTGCGCCCACAAAGGGCCAATTCAAGTTGCAGGACATGCAGTCTTTGCACATGCCTCTGAGAGTTCAAGAAATGCCCATGGAAGTTGGGGAATGCTGGAAGTATCTCGCAAGTTGCATTGGCTCTGATGGTAGTGAAAGACAGTACGAATCTCCCATGCTGGAACTGCGTTTGACAATTTGTGCCACTTTGGCGGCAAAAAACGCAAACCGCTTGGTTGCAAGGGACACGTATGTCAGACTACAGTGCAGGCTGTATTGTTGTACAGCTGCGAGACTTGGCCACTTCGGGCGGAGGGTATAAGACATCTTTAGGTCTTAGAGCACCGAAGTTTCAGAACTATGGGTGGAATCGGCTGAAAATAGCGAATTCAGAATGAGACCATTGGCAGTTGTGTCTTGGGCAGAGCAGGCGGTGCTTCATTCAAAGAATGCACCAGCACTGAAAGCTAACATGGCTGGGCCATGTGTCATGCATGTCAAGTTACGACCTGTCGAGATGAGCGCTGTTCTCCGTGCCCTATTCGGAGTGGTGAAAACATAGGGATGGAGAGAATTTGACACGGCAGGCGGGAATGAAGGATTTTACGGGAAGTTCTGGTGCCGTTTGTGCTGTTCACCTTCCAGGATGGGGTGCACTTGACGCGTGCTTTTGCTTATCCTCTTAGAGGCATAAATTTGTACTTTGTGGGCCCGAAGCACATGCCGAATGACTGAATAACCCTGATCAACTTTCACAGTATTGTTTGTGCTTCCAGGTATTTTTCAAAAATGTAAACAACGCGGTCTGTATATTTCAGGTCTACCGTTCTCGTTCGGAGAGACCTAAAGACCGAAGACCTTCTAGAGTTCATCTCATTAGTTCAGCACGGGCGAAACTAAACAAAAGTGGAGAGTGGGAACCCTTGTGGGACGCCACTGCTTGCAGGAAAGCTTTTGGAGAGCCTCCCATATACTCACCCACACACAAGTATGTGAAAACAAACAGCGTACGATATTCATGTACTTCTGTGGCACAACTTGTTACGCAACTGTGTTAAAAGAAACCAACCGGTTGGCAGAATCGGACGGACTCCTGTAGTCAAGGAATGCCGAAATTGCAGGGATCCTGTATACATACCATTGCTCTAACAAGTGACGGCGTGTGAAGATGTCCACACTTCCTCTTTCAAGTAGGAATCCTGCTTGCGGTTCCCGGGCCTCCTCTTCACGCGACTTCGTAAGACGACATAAAATAAGCGACGCAACATGCATCGGGCTCGTTCATCCGTGAATGTCATTCACCGCGAGCAACCTTTTTGAAAACGGGTGCTACTATCAACTCTTCCCAGTTGTTTGGGGTGGTCTTTTTGGCCCAGACAGAAGGACGAAATCTCTACTGGACATTAACAAGCCTTCTCGCATCACCATAATCAATAAGCTGCGCAGAGGAAGAATAATTTCAAAAGATGAATGAAACTTCTTTCTGAGAATTCGCCACTCGAAAAGCCAGCCAGTATGTGACCACGCGATGTGGTTTCAATGATTGAAAGATGAGTGGCGCTATGCCCCGTATAAGTGAGAGCTAATCACACTGCTGTTCAGCCATTCGTAGCCAAACGAAGTGTTCGGGCGCCGGCTGCACATTGCTTATCGGCTTTTCTGGAACGACTGGCTTCAGCGACAGAAAGAAACCTCTACTGAACATCACCAAATCTACTTACATCACCGTCAATCGAGAACCATATGAGTTGGACAAGCAACGATTGAAGATTTCAATACCGTCTTCAAAGAGGGCGGGTGGGAGTTCGTCAGCACCAGTAGTACGGCGATGCTTGAGAGAGAAAAGGCATTCGTTTGTGTCTGAAGTGGTCGGAGATCCAGGTTTATTGTCCAGGACTCCGTTGCGGGTCGGGAATCCGGCGGAGCAACCGTAGGTGGCCAGCTGAATTGTTGATAAGTGCTCGACTCAACGATTTAGGTGTGCTTCTTCTTTTAAGGATATGTCGGTCGATTTTATCAGGAACTGGTTCGCTCACCCGAGGCCCGTTTGAACCTGTTGCGCGTATGGGCTGGAACAGTTTACGCGCGTTTCCGGAGTTTCCCAACTTTTCCATCTGCTCAGCTTTCTGAACCCACCAAACTTCTCAACCCACGCAGATCCTCTTTGTCCCCTTATGTCTAACGGTTCTTCGGGTTGTAGTGTACTGTCGACCAGAAGAAATATGTGTCCAAGCTTCGAACAAACCTAAGGTGTTAATCGAGACCAAGTGCTTGCATCAAGTTAGATACACCGTTCCACAAGTAGAGCGCGTAGCACCTAACAGGATTGCGGACAGCACCCTCAACTAAGAGTCAACATCAAAAGGCATGCTGTCCGAAATGGATCTTAACATGTTGCCTTGGTGGGTTTGCTTCACATCAAGGCCCGAGAGCTTATCAATAGCCAGGTGAGGTGTGCAAATCTTGCGCGCCCCAGGAAAGCGCAACCAGAAGCAGCAACGAACAAGCGCGTGATCCGATTCCACACTGGTATTCCAAAACGAGCCGCAATCACCAATTGACCCATGCTAATGGTGATATAATTTACCTGTGTTGGAGCTTGGCTCACAAGGGGGCTACACAATGTGGTGAAGTGGCTTCGGTTGTTTTGGAAGTTAACGCCACAGAGAAAACTCTGTGGTCAGTACAGCAGTTGTCCTTGAGTTAGGGTTCCAGTCCTAGATGATCACCCAATTAAACCTCAGTAACCCTAAGTCTAATTACTTGTGCACTCATAGCCCTGACAAATATGACAATATCCGAGCTCTTAGCCCGCCACAACAAGGCGCTTAAAGTATCGCAAAAGCTATCTTTGACAGTATCACAGCTACAGGCAAACACAATGAACAGACATTATTACCGGCGCGTTTGCGGGACACTGTCACGTAGGTCGCAAAACGGTCACAGAACTAGATAAGAGAACACATATGGAAGCCAAGCGAGTCCTTTGGCTCAAAAGCCTAACCGCAAGGCAGCAGTAGCTGGCGTAAGCCCATTAGAACATCCTACATTTTTAATGAGCAAGTCCCACACATGTTCCAACCCCTAATCTGGGGGAGTGGGAGACTTAGTAAGACCCCACCCATTAGTCAACCTGCTATGACAGGTTCTGTAAGAGTCAAAAGTACATTCACCAGTATGGGTAATGGAGTTGCACAAACTGTCACACCGCGGTAGAATCCAGTCTGCTCGAGAGAATGTGGTGAGTATGATGAGAATGTGGACTCGGATTTTGGGTGACTGAAGAGTACTGGATGAGGCTAACTGTTAGGAGGACTACCTCCAAACGAACAAATCCATGTTACTAACGACTTGTCTTATATAATGAAACCTTGTTTCTACATTTCAGCCTCTCACTGACATCCTATTGGACTGTTAGCTCTTTTTATATTCTGGTTCAGTTGAATTCCATACCACGGAACGATCCACTTGTTTGCAGTATAACTTCCTCGAAGTTGTTTGTCTTCTCCATACCGGTGACCTAACGTGTCTGACTGATACACGCCGACGATTACGTCACTTTTGCCGGTGTCGTCAACCGTGAGTGTGAAAAATTTCAATTGCAGTCACTTATAGAGGATCAGTTCAAGTGTCTAATTTTTGTTGCTGGTCTTCAGTCTCCGCAGGAATCGGATATTCGCACTCGATTGCTTTCCAAGCTTGAGCACGAGAAGGACATTACTGTGAAAGTACTCACTACCGAATGCCAACGTTTGCGTAATCTTAAACGCGATACCGCAATGGTACAGCAGACGTCACGACCTACTAATCCCAGTGGTGTCATGGCATTGAAACGAACCACTGTTACACATGGGAAAAATCGCCAACATCGTGTTGGTCCTGTGGCGAGTGGCATTATGCACGTTTCTGTCCATTCAAGAAGCACCAGTGCCAGACGTGTCATCGGTGGGATCACAAAGAAGGTTTCTGCCGCACCCAAAAACCAAAAGAGCTTCGACAGTCCAATCAGCAACACGGTCAAAAAGCAGTCGTACAAGAAACGTCCGCAGTCCAGATCTGTGTTTGCAACATTCCAAGTTGAATTCGAGTCCCGAAGGAAATACCTTACAGTTTCCATCAACAAAGTTCCAATCCGTCTGCAGCTCGACACAGCTTCAGATATTACGTTGATCTCACGTTCCAATTGGGAGTTGATAGGAAAACCTGTTGTGTCACTCACTAATCATCGGGCCCAAAGTGCATCTGGCAGTACCCTACTGCTGACTGGCAAGTTAGCCTGTAATGTATCATTCAACAATGTACAGTTTTCAGGAACTTGTTATCTCACTGAATGCCCTAATTTGAACATTCTTGGACTCGATTGGATTGAGAAACTTAATCTTTTCAGCGTACCCTTATCATCTGTGTGCAGTGCTCTGAAATTTTCATCCTCCTCAGACGTTGCAGAACACTTTACTAAAACACTGAAGACAACATTCAACGATGTCTTCCAAAGTGGCCTTGGATGCTGCACCAAAACCAAGGCAAGCCTCAAACTCCAACCTGGTTCCACACCAATTTTCAGACCGAAGCGTCCCGTACCATTTGCCGCTCTCGCAACTGTGGAGAATGAACTTTTTCGTCTCCAGCAATCCGGAGTTATCCAGCCAGTAAACTACTCATCATGGGCAGCTCCCATTGTTGTCATCAAAAAAGCAAATGGCAAGGTGCGCATATGTGCTGATTATTCCACTGGATTAAACGCAGTGTTGGACTCTCACCAATATCCATTACCGGTACCAGAAGATTTGTTCACCAAGCTCAATGGTGGAAAATGTTTCGCAAAGCTGGATCTCGCTGATGCTTACCTTCAAATAGAAGTCTCTGATGACTCCAAAGAACTTCTGACAATTAACACACATCGCGGGTTATTTCAATTTAACCGTCTGTCATTTGGGGTAAAATCTGCACCAGCAATATTTCAACAAACAATGGATGCCATGCTAAACGGGCTATCAGGAGTCGCTGCTTATTTGGATGACATCATTCTTACAGGTTCTAATCAAGAAGAACTTTTGCATCGTTTACATTGTGTACTTGAACGAATTCAACAATATGGTTTTCGTCTACGTGCAGAGAAATGTGCATTTTTTCTCACTTCCATCAAATATCTTGGATTTATTTTTGACGAACATGGTCGTCATCCAGACCCAGAAAATATTTCTGCCATACAACAAATGTCAGCACCGACGAATGTAGCGACCTTGCGCTCCTTCCTCGGTTTAGTAAGCCATTACAGTTCATTTTTGCCAGACATGCATCGTGTCCGTGAACCACTAAATCATCTTTTAAAAAAGGATGTGCCTTGGAACTGGTCACATCAGTGCCAGTCCGCTTTTGACAAAGTAAAGTCACTTCTCAACTCTGATTTGCTACTCACACATTACAATCCAGCCCTGGATATTACTATTGTTTCAGACGCATCCAACTATGGTATTGGAGCTGTCATCTCTCACGTTTTCCCCGACGGAAACGAAAAAGCAATTGCCCACGCAGCTAGATCCCTAACAATTGCCGAGTGCAATTATGGTCAGATTGAAAAAGAAGCTTTAGCAATAATCTTCGCCATCAAGAAGTTCGACAAAATGCTCTATGGACGTCATTTTACGCTGATCACTGACCATAAGCCCCTTCTAGCCGTTTTCGGATCTAAGAAAGGCATTCCTGTTTACACAGCCAACCGTTTGCAACGTTGGGCTACAATGCTTCTAGGCTACGACTTCTCCATCAAGTACCAGTCTACTGATGCTATTGGCCAAGCTGATGCATTATCAAGACTCATGGATTCTCAACGTCAACAACCCGAGGATGCTGTTGTTGCCTCAATAACGGTGGAACCCGAAGTTAACGCAGTGCTCGCTACTACAATCCGTGCACTTCCAGTTACTTCTGCCATGGTTCGCGGCGCCACTGCTCGTGATCCGTTACTTCAAAAGGTACTCCATTTTCACCGCACACACTGGCCTGCAGTATGTTCCGATAAACAACTTCAACCGTTCTACCAACGTCGATCCTCACTTTCCGAAGTTGATGGTTGCTTACTCTTCGCAGAACGAGTAATTGTGCCCCCGGAATTACAGAATGATGTCCTTAAACAATTTCACTTTGGACATCCCGGTATTAACCGCATGAAGGCGCTAACACGTAGTTATGTCTACTGGCCGAACATGGATAAGCAGTTAGAAGAACTTGTACGCAAGTGCTCAAAATGCCAGTTATCTGCAAAATCCCCTCGGAAAACAGAATTATGTTCATGGCCTGTTCCAGAAACTCCATGGTCACGACTTCATGTTGATTTTGCGGGACCAATCAACGGCCAACAATATCTCATCCTAGTAGATGCTTATAGCAAATGGCCAGAAGTGTTTAACATGGACCATATTACTGCTTGTGCTACCATTTCAAAACTACAACACGTTTTTAGCCACTTTGGCGTTCCAAATATCATTGTTTCTGACAATGGCAGTGCATTCACTTCCGCTAAATTTTCCGATTTCTGTCAAGAAAATAGCATACAACATGTGCGATCGCCACCGTTCCATCCACAATCAAATGGCCAAGTGGAAAGATTTGTGGACACTTTCAAACGCGCACTTCTAAAACTCAAAGGGGAGGGGACCACACCGGAAATCCTCGAGACATTTCTGCTGAGTTACAGGGCGACACCAAATGTTAACGCTCCACATGGTAAGTCCCCGGCGGAGGTACTTATGAACCGGAAGATCCGCTTACCCGTTGACGTCATCCGTCCAACACCACATTCACCAACCGGTAGAAACATAAATATGGAAGTTCAGTTCAACCGACATCACGGTGCTGTAAGTAACATATTTATACCCGGCCAATCTGTGCTAGCAAAAGACTATCGTGGTGGTGCGGAAAAGTGGACACAAGGCATAATTGTGCGCCGCGCTGGAAGAGTTGTCTATGAGGTAAATGTAGGCTCCTCTATCTGGGTCCGCCATGCCAATCAGCTACGCGCTTCCTATCTTCCAGCGACAGCTACACTCGACCCTGTTCTTCCACTGGAGATTCTTCTCGACACATTTGAGTTAGGTCAAAAGCCAAAATTTCCAGAGCCGATGAATGAACCAGCAATTTCCAAAAGTTGCGCACCTAGAAGATGGACCGATCGAATACGAAGGCCCGTCAGACCAATGCAACTCAACCCTCAGCAGCAGTCCTACGATCGAGCACTTCAAAGGGGAGGTGTTAGGAGGACTACCTCCAAACGAACAAATCCATGTTACTAACGACTTGTCTTGTATAATGAAACCTTGTTTCTACATTTCAGCCTCTCACTGACATCCTATTGGACTGTTAGCTCTTTTTATATTCTGGTTCAGTTGAATTCCATACCACGGAACGATCCACTTGTTTGCAGTATAACTTCCTCGAAGTTGTTTGTCTTCTCCATTCCGGTGACCCTACGTGTCTGACTGATACACTATCAAAGAGGATATAACACTAACTGCATAACACTGATAATGATAATGGTAAAGTAGTACACAATAACTCCGGAAAGCACATACTCACCTACTGTCTTGACTTCGAATATCGAAAAACTCTTCGTCATCATCGGAAAGATAGAATGGTGGAATTTCTTCCTGGATTGAAAACGGGAAAAGACTATGGAGCTAATAAGAAAGGAAACGAAATCCGAAGACTTGAATGGAGATTGTACTCTTTTCTGGACCTTGGAAGTCTGGATTGAGGTTCAAAATCATGTAATTCAACCAGTTGTGACGGATTACAAGACATGTTCAGCCATCACCTCGAAATATACGAGGCAAGGTATCATGATTATATCAACCCAGTTTAACTGGCGGGAAACCATTGGCCACAAATACGTTGGTTCTTGTTTACACTGTTTAGCTAGCCGACGATGGTGAAAACTAGAGCAGATCGCGTATCACGATCAAATGGACTGTAGAGGCTCTCTTAGACCATCCGAAATGGAGTGAACTAGTTGTTAATTGAACAACAGCTTTAACGGTGACAGTCCGAACCGAGGAGGCAGCCAACGACAGAAAAAAAGCTAGTGCCGATTAGCGTTGGTAAAAAAATTGAAACCTCAAAAGTCCAGGTACACGACGTCTTTTGCCGTCAACAGGGATAGGGATCCGTCAGGTGGCTCCTCGGTTGGAAGTTACGAGCTTGAACTTGATACCATGCGTTCGTCAACCAGTCATGTGATCTTTACTAGGTTGTCTGTCAAAGTATGTGACTAGCTATGGTAAACAATCAGACTTCCAAGTAGCGTCCGCATTGCGTGACTACGTTGTCACCCGGTTAGAACAACCACTACCATGGAAAGAATCCGATACATTACATAAAGAATGTAAAATAAAGCAAACACGTACCGGAGAGATTTCATTATTGTGTTGATGGGAGCGCAGCATAAACCGCATTTCTGATAATTCCGCTTTGACCGCATTTAGTTCAGCCAGCAGATTATCCAGTCTGGCTGTATCGGAGTGGCGGCGATACCGATTAGAAATAGCATGCCAGACGGCAGCAACGGCCAGACCGACGCCCAATCCAACGGAGGAACCAATTACGGCAGACAAGAATGTGCGCTTGGTGCTACTGCTACCAGTACCAGTCATTATTGCTGAAGATAAGGAAAACAAATAATTGGCCAGATTTTATGCTTCCTTATAAGTCACAAGAAAACATTTCCATCTGACCATGGTAAGAAACAGCGGATATTCAGGAAGTCATGATTGACAGCCAAGCGACTGTTTTACGCCAAAAGACCCGCTTAGTGAGCTTTCCAGTCAGGTTTTACGTCATAAACTGGCGGTCGTGCCCAGATATGGATGAGGAAGGTCAGTCGCTGTAGATGGCCTGCTGTCATACGAAACAGGTAGCCTAACAGGCGTGGGCTAGTGCGACGAGCTCGGCTATTGTGGGCGATCGGCTGTTTCCAGGCGGTGTACTTCAAAACCACTGTTCTAACTGACACCGACGAACATCAGCTGAGGGGTTCAGTGCGTTTTTCGTGCTCCAAGACCACAATAGGGAATACACGAGTGAAATTAGCAGCCTCGTTTCACGCCGTCACCACAGATGTCGGAGATTTGCAGAAGCCCATCTAGCCTTCCCGATTCCAGAGAGGATGCAGTTTGTCGCCTATCAGTTAGAACTTGAAGAACTGTGCAAATCACACCTACCGGTTGTAAACATAAGGCGTAGAATGGATCCCTGCCTGCCATGCAGTGACACTTTAAACCATGCAGGTATTAAGCACATGCTCAGAAATGTAATATAAGCCTTCAGTTCAGTTGGATATTCTGAAGGAATTACTAAATAGGTCACGTGTTGCGTCAACGAGCGAATGCCCGAGGAGGGTTTCGACCACGGAGTTGGCACAGGCAGGTAGGAGGCTTTTGGAAGCATGTCGTTAACTAGGTAGAGGATTTCAAAAAGGCTTAGGCCTTCCAGAGCGGAAAGGCATCGCGACTCTACCGAAAAAGTTGTCAGCTGTTAGGATGTTTTAACACTGAAATCAGAGCTCGAGTTCGAGCCTGTGGAACTAAATCTGTAGGTGTTGACGTTGATAAGAGTCCCAGCTTGGGGCATCCACGCCAGGCAGCTTTGCAATATGCAAAGAAGCACGTGAAAACCCAGATGGCGTAGCCACTCAGTGTAGCCCGTGGAGGACATCTATTCGATTCACAAACGAATGCCACGTGATTCAAAGGCCAATGAACCGCTCATTTTGCCACGGCGATTTAATGGTACACTTGAAGGCGAAATTGCAGCGTATCACAATTACATCCCTGTGGCGGGGAGTAACACTACGCCGAATGCAGGTAAATGACAGTGGGAGTGCGTCGACCGAATTTCTGTCGTCCAGTCAGACCAAATGAACGATGCGTTGAATTCGTGACTGCTGAAGGCTAGGGTCACACTTGAAGAGTTCAATAACCTGGAACGGTCACGACCTGCAGCCAGAAACAGCAGATGCTACGTATCGTGTCACCGTTAAATCCATACAGTAACACGGCAGCGAGACAGCTTGCATACCCATGTCTTATTCAGGAAAAGAGCTGCATCAGTTTGATACGACGTCCTGGCCTTGGCGCCATAAGCTTTGCCAGCTGAAACTTTGTTTCTTAAATGGCAACAATGGCAAAGAGATGCAACCGGATGAAGGATAATGACCTCTCGTATTACGGGAACTCACAAGTTTTACTGTCCTCCGCGATAAAATTGCGAAGGCATTAAGGTGTTCCTTGTAGACAAGAGGTGAAATGAATGCCTTTGCATCAACCGACGTGTCCCATTACTGTCATCATCAGAGTCAGCAACATCAGTGTTGGCACTGATGCTTCACTGCCGACTTGTCCCAGAAGATAGGCGAACGGATACGCGTGCCAGCACGATTCCGTGACCGGAGTCCACAGGGGTGCTCCAATTGTGTACCGAAGCTCTTCACCGGCAAATGATTGCCACAGAGTCGAACTGAGTCCACAGCTGGTTTGTAGTTGGTAACCTCCAAATCACGCGGTGTAAGCACTCCTGCTGGCCAGAAAAATGATGTGCAGCACATAGCTGAAGACGTCGTTTCCCAGTATCTGCGCGATGAGCGTCAACCCCGAATCGGCCACCAAGACGGGCTTCATCAGGACCTAACCCACGCAAGCCCAGCGCACAATGACAGGTGAACTGCAGTCAGGAAGTCCGGCTAGGACCTGACAGAATGCGCAGCACTGAGATCAGTTGAGCGTCATTTATCAAAGGGAATCTAATCATCTGGAAGTAAGGTCACATGGGTCCCAGCCAGGAATGGGGGGATCCAGCAATACCCATTTCGAGAGCAGCTGCTTTCATTTCACGTCCCGCCCTTTCAACCCTGGGGTTGATACGAATAATCGCGCAATGATAGCCAGAAATACGAAGCGTGTAAGATCTAAACTCATCCTTAGTGGTTTGAGGTGCACAACCGAAGTGAAGTCTTGCCTACGTGTTTCGGAAAGGGAACACAAATCGTCAAGGACAAGGTTTCCGCAAGAGATTTTTTGCCCAATTTGACACAGTATGGACAGGAAATGCTACCAAGTGGAGAACACCACTATTACTACAACCTTGTGACTTTTCATTTTTGTGACCTATGAGGATTTCATGGAAGGCTCCGTAGGATTTTAATAGAAATCGCAACTCCAAGTTGCTTTATGTGCATTGCAACAGCGTTTTTGTGCCAGCTATACTCCACATCTGCCTGAGGTATAATGTTTTTATGTAATATCAGGCGGCTTGTACGGTTTCTACACGCACACATATATACACATGCACCCATATATACCTAAAGCAGCATCCAGCTATGGTGCATAACTATTATGTCCTAAAATGAGGAATTTGTTGTTCGATAGTTTGAGAAAGCAACGAGAAATTCTTCGTGAGGTTGTAATAGCATCAGCCCCAAGTGGATGAGAGCTTTTCACTTTAATAAGGGATCAACTTGATTTACCTGGCAGGGCAACAGGTCAGACGCGGAACAATGCCAAACTGACCGCGGCATGTAATTCGATAGCTGGGGATGAAGTGCAGGTAATGGACGGTACACCAGGGCAAGTGGTAGTTCGCCCAGTGTTGAGTTGAATTCCGCACCGCTAATGCATTGCAGCTGGCACTTAGGTCTGCTACGGCCAGGACGATTGCCCCGCATGCGATTTGCCAGAATAATGGGCCGCTTGCCAACCCAGCATCCATGTGAGCTGTGATTGGCCGAGAGCCTGGACCCAACAGCCAAACATGATACAGTATCTGCCTGACTGCCGATTGACAACGCCAGAACTTCCAGGTTGTTGTCGCCGCATACACTCTATGTACGACGCTCCGTATAAGTGTTGTTGACCTGATTTTTGGCGTTGATACACGCTGTGCATCTTATGTTGTTGTTTTGACGGGCACGCCCCGAGAATTATTGCAACAGCTACAAAAACAGTCTGAAGAAGGGCAACTGAAGCTCATTGAATCACTGAATCACAGACTGCATATCCAGACACAAGCAGCCAGTACCAATGAGTCTTCTGTATTCTTCAGCTGATGGAGCTGCATCCTCAATCACGGGGTTCCCATTAGACCCTCTTTCTGGTCACACTCTTAAGCCCTGGTTCAAGCGGTACGAAGGCACGTTCAAAACTGGTTTTTCCAAGCTCAGTGACGGATGATAAGTCAGATTAATTCTGAGAAAAACCTCGGCACACTGGAGCACTAATGGTGTACAAAGTTCCTTCTCACCAGGCCGCTCCGCGACCTCAGCTTTACTTAAAAGGCCAGGACACTGTCCCAGATATCCAATGATCAAACTTCAATGTTCAATACCCGTTTCCGATGTCTCAAGCCTATCAAGAAAGATTATAAGGATCTCACCGCCTTTTTCAGTGTCGTCAATCAGGAATGCGAGCGTTTCAAGAGCAGATACGTGACGGAAACTCAGTTCAACTGCGTCATTTTCGTACCCGGTCTAAAGTAATCCCAAGCTGCG
Source organism: Clonorchis sinensis (assembly GCA_003604175.2). Taxonomy (NCBI): domain Eukaryota; kingdom Metazoa; phylum Platyhelminthes; class Trematoda; order Opisthorchiida; family Opisthorchiidae; genus Clonorchis; species Clonorchis sinensis. The sequence continues at coordinate 99,107,498 of CM030369.1, forward strand.
TGTGGAGGCGATTGAACGTTGGGGCCGTAATGCGTCCGGCGGTGAGCTGACATTGACTAGCATGGTTGAACGACACATAAACTTCAGTGGTTTGACGGCATGGGCCACCAACAATCTGACGCCATGCCATAAACTTGATCACATAGGGCTGGACTGGGTACATATGCTAAGTTTGCTGAAAGAACTTATTAAGTATATTTGCAACGCCAGGCAGCAGTACCCGGGGGTGCTCTCGAAAATTATCACTTTCCGAGGCCTTTAATTAAGAACCTCCTGCAACACCATACATCTGTTTTCGACGACGGACTTGGACGGTGCACAAGAGCGAGGACCCGACTGTGCCTTATCCTTAGTGCCAACCCTGTCCTCAGACCAAATTCACTGCATCATATGCAGCCTTGTCCATCGTTGACCAGAAACTAAACCGTCTGCTGTAGGCTGATGTTCCCCAACTGGCCAACTACTCTGCATGGAGCGCACCCAACGCATTGAGTAAAAAGGCTAACTGGGCCATTCCGTTATGTACAGGCTTCTCCACCGGTCTCGGTGCTGCACTGGTTGCCTACAAGTACCTCCTGCCTCGTCCAGCCGACTTATTCGAGAGAGACTGAATAAGGGGGCTGTTTGGCGAAAATTAACTCAGCCGATGCTTACCTCCAGACTGAGGCTGAAAAAAGACTCCCTAGAACTTTTGACCATCATTGCGCACCACAGTGTTCCCCAATATACCCGACCGTTGTTTGGTGTCTAGACAACGCCCGACATATTTCAACAGGTAATGGATACGATGATGAACAATGCTGCGGGTGTTGCCGTCTATTTAAGCAAACTCTGCGTCATGGGTTCCAAACCTGATGGGTGCTTTGATTACCTGCTTGGTCGTATCCAAGTGTTTAGCTTCTGAATTAACCAAGGAAAGTGCATTTTCTTCATGTGGTCCGCGGTGTATCCCGGGTTCATTATTGACGAACACGGCCACCTACCAGACGCATAAAACATCAAAACTATCAAACTTATCTGAGCACACACAGGCGTAACATCCCTCAGGTTCTCCCTCAGTCTCACCAATCAGTACAGCTGGTTTCTGTCTGAATCACCGCAACACGATAATTTAGAACCAGTTGTACCGGCATCATGGTGAAACCGCACGTTCCATCAGCGAAGGGCAGAGAGTGTTAGCCCGCGACACAGCTGCAGACACCCTAAGTGGATTCCAGGACACCCCTCGTCAGCATGACAAAGTGCTCTACGAGATTCAGGTGGACCCAGCCAGGTGGATACGGCCGACAAATAAGTATATCCTCTTCGTCAGACTGCAAAGGTCTAGAGATGCTTCTGGGCAGCTTTGACACCCGGCACCATCAAAGAAAACCCATCAGTTGCTCCGTCAGATGTCCGGCCGGAGCGTGCATTTTATCCGCAGCGCCGGAAGGTAGTGTGGCCACCGCAGTTAAATCCCCGACTTCACAGATGCGTCAGCCAAGTTTAAGGGAGAAATTTTCGGCGGAATTCCGCACCGATAGCGACTTGATCTGGGTTTGTCGAGAGGAGTGACACAAGTGATGCCAGGCGGATGCAGAGCTGTTGTGATAAAGGACAGAAAACACACAAGGACTGTTGGGGGTAGAATTCCCAAAATAATGAACTAGTTTATCTGGAATTTGCGTTTAATCACTTACAACAGCACCGAAAATGGCTTTAAACCGGGCTCCATGCTCACCACAGACAGCTATTGAAGGAAGGTCACCCCACGAGCCAACCATCCAAAATAAGTCAGACGCCGCAAAACACTACAAAAAATTGCCTGAGGTTGCTGGAACTCGAAGCGGTGTCCATAAAAAGCACCACTTTTGTTTTTGTGTAACTGGTTTGGACGTATACCGGTTGCCATTCGTCTGGCAACACCAATAAATACAAGCAAAGATTGAAGGTACTCAGCGAGGCTTACGGTTAACATCGGCGTGCAAGGCGTTGCCACTTTCGTCTCAGTTGGGGTTGCACCACTCCAACTCCATTTCATCAGGCATAACACACGTTCCTCCCTGTTGTTCTCCAAAGCGATAATGTACATCTGAAAATTAAAGATCCTAATATTGCCTGAATACCTGCAGTCACGGCTAGCGCCTGGTGGCTGTTTTTGCCACCATTCATTTTATTCATTCATTTCCTGGAGCTGGCAGCAGCGGCTCGGTGACTAGCGAACCGTACACTTTGTCCCCCTCTAAGTTCACGTATTAGATTCCAGTTAAACGACAGTCCATATCCATGATCTCGAAGGCTGTTTCTCAACCGGCTGTCTGCTGCTCCTGTTCATACTAACCCCTCTTTCCGCAACAGAGACTCTACGGTTGGGTTCTTTAGCTGAGCTTTACACCACCGCCACCTCTCTCTAACTCACAGGGGGACACCCCCTTTTCCAACTAGTCCATCGGATATCCTCCCTGCTCGCTACCTCAGCGGCTAAGTCCTTACCCTTCCAAAACTAAGCACCCCCTTTCGTCCTGGCTGTACACCCTCTCTTCGACTGACGTTCAGTGCTGAAACGAGAAACAACTCGTACCACGAATGATGGTCTCTTGCATCGCCCACCAAGGGTACTCCATACATGCCCGGCAGAAACCCACTTATAAGGATTTGCTGCGTCCTCATAATACGTCGTCAACCAAGGTTAGTACTCGGTTGCCAGATAAGCCCACAAAAATCCACCCTTTCGTGGGTTTATTTGGCTTGCTCTGATCCCCTTTTAAAGGGTTTTCATTAAACAATTTTATCTGATTCATCCCGAAACTCACCAGACGATATTGATTACATCCTAACCCTTCCACATTCCGCCATCTTCCCAAGCTCCAAACTTCGGCTGCAGTTGAGCCGAACACCTCGCATAGCCGTTATTTTTCAACTTGGCTGGTCCGAGTTCTGCACTCATGTTTTCTCAACTAAATCGTAATAACCTGTGACTCCAATTTGGCATGAGTCTGTAGACCTCCCTTCACCCACATACTTGGCTATACAGCCTACAGCTGCCCACTAGATCACGACACTCTTCTTTTTTTCTACACTCATAAATCACCTCAAGCAATCGTGACTCACTCGGTTATACGACTCACAAACGCTTGCTAGCTCACGAGACTCGTCCTTTTCCTACACTCAAAGCACGTCACACAGTCGTGAATCATCGGATCTTGACTATCTGTACTTCTGGTACGGGTAGAACTAAGTCATGCGCTGACACACACACAAAACATGCCTACATATAGGAGAACCGAAGACAATCCACACACCGAAACAGTACCACGCACGTCGCCTACTGGGTGTCTAGCCATTCATGAATTACGGCGCGCCATTCACAGCTTATCAGGAGATAGGTGTAGCTACTATAACGGCGGAGGGAACACGAGACTTGCATTCGGACCGGCAACAGGACCTGTCAGCTCGTACCTGTAATACGATTAGTCCCTCTTTCCCCATATGCATGCTGTAATCATTTCACTTGACAAAACCCTCTTAGTTAGTGCTCATTGCTTCCCGTTCATTTAACTATTTTTCGGGCTACAGTAGAGCAATAACAACTCTACATGTTTCAATCTTTTCGTTTAACCCAGATAGAGCTGCCGCGTAAATGTGTATCACCTGTCCAATTGCGGCATCTTTGGCGACCGTTAATGGCATGTCCGGAAACCAAAATAGGTCAGTGCAATAATAATAATAACGATAATGTTTATTTCCAACTTGTGGGAGGCATGCCTTCAGGCATGACCATAAGGTAACAGTCAGAATAAAGAAATCACTGGCGGGGGCTACGAGGACAGGAATTTTTGGGAAAGAGGACAGCATCATAGGCAGTGGGCTTTACACAATGTAGACGTGGTCACCACTAAACCGGCACGAGCAGGGAAACTCTCTTGTTTGGAGAGAACATCAAGCAAGAACAGATAGTTAGGATTTGAAGTTGGCGGACAAAAATAAAACGAAGGAGGGCAAAACAAGAGGCTTCCAGCCTGACATATGACAAGACAGATATAAACTGCGGAAAATTAGGAACCGAATCATCAGATCTGGTGAATCAGCGGATTTGGTGTCATCCAGGCGGTCAAATTGAACTAAAGCCTAAAACAACCGCTGAGGCCCCGTGGCCTTGGACTGTTGGGATCATAGCCAGGGTCACAAAAAGCGTACGTGGATATAATGAAGTGGAGGGACTAGCAATGCGGGTAGATGGTAACAGGGATCTCAAAATCATGGTATACAGTGGAACTGTAAAGACTCACTGATGTCGCTGTTGTGGAGCCGGGCATATTAGTTCCATAGGAAGAGTGAGATGGTGGCAACACACGCGCCGGAACGCGAACTGTATAGAAAATTGTTGATTTTTTGTGGGGAACAGAGACTGAATGTCCACCGAAATGGTTACATTCAAACGACAGGTGGATGGAACGGCAAGGTTATGCTCAGTCCGATGACAGTGACGCAACTGTTTACTTCCTACTCCAGACCGTCACCTGTCACTCACTGGAGCCTGTAACTGCAACTACGAGCAGAGCTTTCACTTGACCCCAACCGCCTCTGGAAGGATACGCTCCAACCCGCCAACACTTTTGTTCGGATTTAAACTACCTGGTTTTTTCTGCAATTTCTGTTTGCCCCCTTCCACAAGTTTGATTTCATTTACGGCGTTATTTTGGCTTTATGCATTGGCACTATCTCCCTATCGGAACTATTCTTTACTCCTGATTTCTCCAGTACAGTGGTCCTAGCGTGTCCACTTAGTTTCAGTGTAGACCTCATCTCTGAGATGAAACTTGCCATTTGTCTCTACTTCGACTTTTCCAACCTCCATATCGGGTTTTTGCTTTTTGTGACCCTGGCCATGCACTCAACCGCTCAAGGTCACTCATGGCCACCAAGGATTTTCAGCTTTAGTTCATGTTAACCGGCTTCATCTTTTGAGTAGTCGTACCTCATACCCACTGTCCTTAATTTTGGGTTCCCACAACCACGCTGACATTTCACATAATGACCATGTCTCGTCGGCTGTACCTTCCTCTCCGTTGTGCTGTTGCTGCCACGTTCGGGTTGTAGCCATCCGATCATGCCTCAATTGTTGTGTTCCCTCCAAGGTATGGGGTAAACCCATTATTGTTGTTATTCTTATAAACGAAGTGACAGCGTTTTCTTGTTGAACATATTTCCTTTGATTTTTTTGGAATATGACTTATTTGTTTCGTTGTGGGGATGATTCAGTAATACAGCGAGAATTTCGACTACGGCGTGTACCAGATTCACAGCCCAACAGTTATCGCCTGTTTTTCTACCATCTTTGCTTTGTATCGGGAATAGCATATTGCGACAGCTGTTACCACACACTGAACGGAAAGAGTGGTGTCAGGTCCGGCATCCGTGTGCAGACAGGCTTCTTATGCTTGTATGGAGATGCCTCCTTCACCTAGAGGAATTTAGTCCTTCAGGATTCCGAATATCGTTAGGTGGTCTTGCTTAAGGGTATCGTCGCTAACATTCCGCGGCGGGGAAGTAATGCTTTTGGTGGGCCACTGGTGGTTGAATGAGCGGCTGCGAATGTTCAAACCGACTGTTCCGCTTTTCTCCATGGTCCATTTTCAGCTGACCGTAGGTGTCCCTGGAGAATCACCCCCAACACTTGCAGATGTTGCCTTGCTTAAAACCACCCTGAGGTAGTGTGTTAAATACTTTCTGGCAGAGTTGAGAGCCAGTATCACAAGCTACTGAATTAAAGCCGTCGGCGGCGCATAACTGGCGGCAGAATTAGGTGGTCTTCTAGGATGTCCAGTTCGTACAACGGATTTAACCCGAGAGTTCCAGCACGCGTGCGATTCGGGCGTCGTTCAAGGTAACCACAGGCAGTTTGGAGAGATTGGTTGATACGAAGAGGCCGAAAAACCAAAAAAACAATTTGGCTTTTGAACACATCCGGGCAGCGCACCCGGGACATTTTGATCAGTCTTCTGTGTTGAAGTCTGTCGAGAGGTAAGACGAGTACGAGTGTTTGATCTTGCTGCTATTCCAGGCCCCACGATAGGCTTAGCCGTCTTCAAAAAATAGCGGTAAGGTATGACCTTCTCGGAATTCACTGCGGTCGGCGTTGGAATACTATCCGAGAAGATGCTTCTTGTAGTGCACGTTCATCAAACAAGAAAGGTTTGAAAGAAATCCATTTTCGGCCGAGGATAACAAGTTGTTAGGGGTTAGTTGATTTATTACCGTCTTTTAAAGAATACGTTCCATCACTGTGCACAGTATGCTAACGAGGTCAATAAAACTGTAGCTTTCGGGCGACAAGCTGCCATTAGATTTTTACATTGGCGTCAGAAGTGCTTTTTCGGAGCAGAAGAAAGGTTACCTTTACCGGGAGACTAGAAAACATCAGGTAGAGAAATCCGGCTTAAGAATCTGGATGGGTTGTTTTTGCGCAAGAGTTGAGGAACACTTCGTTCGTGAGGGCCAAATTGGTTTGAGGCTGCTAGCAACTCCGGCTTGACAAGACTTTATATGGTGAATATTTGGGGACAAGTAGCGGCTTGCATGTGTTCTTTAAACTGGATAACACTGGTGGATCACTCACTGACTCCTTGTTTCTGCCGCTGAAACAGTGGTTGGTTTTTGTTCGTTCAGCGAGTTGTGTACTTAAATAGCACGTTTGTGCTTGTTCGCGTGAGGCCCAGTATCGTGGTATGTTTTTTCACGTTCCACTGGCGGATTTTCGATTTACAGCGGCTCTGAAAACTGCAAAATACCAGTTCGCCATTCGACTCTCCATTAGGTATAATTTGGAGAATTTGTTTTACCCTCAGTCCTAGTTGACAATCGGAGCTCTCGTTCCATTCGACTTTGAGCCGGATTGCTGATGAATATTTGCCACAGTTTGGTGAATTTTTGGACACTTTCCTTAAAAGAATTGTGTAACTAAGGTGGCTCCTGATGAAGCTTCGCAGGAATTCCGGGCGGCGTATTTTTCAGACACACGTTTGCCCGTTAGGGCCATCGCCCCGAAAGCAGGCGAATCTAATAGTCAGCGTGCAGTGGTTACAATGGCTTGGTGGATTTGTGGTTATTTTTCTGCAGGAAAACGGGCCTTCGTGATGACTACAACCTGTCGGTGAAGCCCTCATACACTAATATTAATAATGTTTTTCCCAACTTGTGTGGGACATGCCGTCAGGCTGATAGGTCGAAAACCACTGTGCTGCTGTTTAATCTATAATGAGACTCTTCAGCAGTACACAATGCGCAGAACTCTCCAGGGTCTTGAACCCGCGACCTCCGGTGTTTACTCTTAGCTCAACCTTCTTTGGAATATGGTTGACTCGATTAGGTACCGCTGGTCCTTTAATCAGGGAAGTCTACATCTTTTAGTCTCACTTGTTGACGAGCTTCTTGAGCGACGAGTTTTCATACGGAAGCTTTGCTCATTGAGTGATCTTCAGCATCTTGTTATATATAAAAAGTTTCCACATCTCAGCCACAAATAGTGTTGAAAGCAGCTCGCTATTTTAGACTACTCTGAGGCTATATTCCATGCCTGTCATATAAATTTGGGCTACATCCAACTCACCGTTCATGTTGAACCATTGTAACTCATCTTCACTTCCACAATCATGTCTAGAGCATTCGAATAGATGAACTAATAAGACGGTTTCAAGCGATGCGATATAACTGTCTAGGATCTACCTAGGGACTGCAAGGGCAACTATATCTCCTTCCACAGGAAAAACTATACCGAACCCACATCCAACTTTCATGCACCACCACAATGCTACCAATTCCACTTTGTCCTCTAAGGGGTATGTGACAAAAAAGCTAGGTTTAAACATTATTATTTGCATTAACTCCAAGTCTTCTACGGTCAGCGCGACAGACACGACATACGATTGTATTTTACGCACAATCTCGTTCTGTTTGGGTGTTGGCCTTCCTGTTCAAAAGTGACGACTGCATTGACTATCATACTGAACGCCTTTGGTGGAGTTTAGATAGAGCCTAGCAACCATGTTCAACGGAAAGGTCGTCCGTGGATTTCTTTTCCAAGACTGTCCCATCTAGTGAAGGTGTCGGGGCTAGTCTCATAAGGCCTGGCTTATCGGTGGTCGTGGAACCTTGCAACTGACCTTCATTTGGGGTCGACGGTTGTGGCTGATCGGTTGGTGGGGTTGCATACATGCTCCAGCTCAGGTAATTCGGACCATCTTAAACCTTGTGCTCTGGAGTCCACTGCTGCATAGTTGCTGTCGGCTTGGGGTATATATAACAACGTTGTTCCTAGACCAATTAGTCTATCCTAAGGGGATTTCGCCCTGCTTTATACACAATGTTTCCCTCACGTCTGCGGTCATGGCCGGATTGATAAGCCTAACGTCAAGAGCGCAAGAAGCCGCACCGACTGTTGGGTTAACCAAAGGTTAAGAGTAGGTTATTTTATCGTTGCGCTAAGGAGGGTTTTGCGCTTACCCCCAGAAAACGAAGCAACCCAAATTTCGCGCCTCTAAAGAGTGGTCCTCGGATATATTTTTGAGCGTCCGAGGAACATTGCGAGCATCCTGAGACCGCATTTGGTTCCTTCATATGACAGGTGGAAGGATGATTGACGAAGGGCAAACGGTTCATTTGTTTATTTTCCTTGAAACCATTATGCGCGAAGAGTTGCAATAAAGGTTCGTACAAAAAGTCCCAGTGGGTTATTCCGCAAGTTTTGTTTCTGTGTTTGTCTCAGGAGACAAGTTCCAGATAATCGACCTGGACTCTCAGGCGCTATTCTGCTAGTGACACCGTGAGGTCATTTCTTGCGGCAACGGACAGCTGAATTATCGTTTTGCAAGCCAATTCATCCCCAATGGAACCTGATGGCCGCTTGTGCAACATGGAACTTTCGCTGTCTTTCTCCGTAGCGGTCACTTCTTTCTATGCGTCTGTGTCCGCAAAAGCCTTTATCCCCAAAAGTTTAAATTAACGGGGCAATTTGGATTATTTTTTCCGCCCCAGAATAAGGGTTTTTACGTCGCTCACATGTATTCCACCATATGTAACTATCTGGTCATTCTTTGAAACCGGCCATGCATAACTCTACCGAACCAAGCATGTGTGACAGTGTATTCTGAGCTGTCCATTCGGTGAACCCGCGTTTCCCACGTCTGTCATGGTTCACCGAACAATTGAGCAGGGAGCCTTCTGGCATATGCATATATATGCATATATATATGGTAGTGCTCTTAACTACTTGGCTTCGCAGCAAAAATATTCTACTCCGTACTTGGAATACCTGTATGTAGAGAGTTGAATCAAATGTCACGCATTAGCCAGGTAAATTAGTGTGACACGAAGCCAACTTCCTTGGTTTCTAGCGCACGTACCGCCTTTGTAAACTACTTGGTACTATTTCTGAAACTGGTTTCTTTTATTTCTTGTTACGCTATTTTTTCGTTCTTGTTTGGCTCTCATTACAATTTCTGTACATGTACTGCGAATTTAGATGCATGCACAGGAAAAAACGCTCAAGATTTGCTTACATTACCTGCACAGTTATAACTCTGGATTGTACCCTTGGGTCTAAACACCGTTCACCCAGTCTTCCCACTCATCTTTTGTAATAATAATAATAATGTTTATTCCCAACTTGTGGGTGCATGCCGTCAGGCATGATCATAAGGTTACAGTCAGAATAAAGGTATGACTGGTGGGACTGTGAGTACAGGGGGTTTTGGGTGGGAAAAGAGGACAGCGCCATAGGCGGTGAGCTGTATCCAATGTAAACGTGGTCGTCACTAAACCGGCAAGAGCAGGGAAGCTCTTTTGTCGAAGAGAACATCAAGCAAGGTCAGATCGTTAGGATTTGAAGGTGGCGGGCAAAAACAAAGCGAGGGAGGGCAAAACAAGAGGCTTCTTGCCTGAAATATGACAAGAGAAATGTAAGCTGTGGAAAATCAGAAACCAGAACATCAGATCTGGTGAAGCAGCAAAGTTGGCATCATCCAGCCGATCAAATTGAACTGAAGCCAAAAACAACCGCTGAGGCCTCGCGGCCTTGGACTATTGGGCTCGTGGCCAGGGTCACAAAAGCGTAAGTGGGGATGATGAAATGGAGGGACCAGCAAAGCGGGTAAATGGTAGCAGGGATCTCAGAGACATGGTATACAGTTAAACTGTAGTGACTCACTGGTGTCGCTGTTGTGGAGGCGGGCATAATAGTTCCTTTGGAAGAGAGAGATGGTGGCAACACACGAGCCGGAACGCGAACTGTATAGAAAGTTATTGGATTTGGTGGGAAGCACAGTAACAGAGAGATGGTTAAATTTCAACCAACAGTTCAGCAGGTTGGAATGAATGTGTCATGGGGGGAGCTGGGGTCAGGTTGGGAGTTTGTCGTATTTGCAGTTAATGGAACGAGTGGGCGAGGGCACGGTCGAGAGGAGGAATGGAATAGTTGCGGGAGTGCTATCGAACTGGGTATGGCAGTGCCGTGCCATCATTGGCCTGACATGCTTCAGTTTTTGGACAGCCCCGTAACGGACGTCACATTTTAAGGTGAGTGGGCTGGGGTGTGCAGTTCTTTGGGCAGCGGGATTCATTTCAGGCTGGTCGAGGAAACAGGGTGGAGCGAAGCCGATATGGAATCGCAGGGTTCTTTTGGTCCGTTTTGGGATCCTGTGGTTGAACATCACCGGCCAGGTGGAGTGGGTAACAGCCAACCAGGTCCTCCAAACCGGGTATTGCCGAAGTTCGAAGCTTGGGAAGATGAGGGGGTGGGATGAAATTAGTAAAGCATGGTGAGTTTGAAAAGACAACAAATGGGGTAATGTGCATTAATATACATTGAAAGAAAAACTTGACGTCTGCAGCGATTAGGGTGATGACAAGTGATTGTATGGAATAGGATATAGATGAATTTGTACTTAATAGACTAGCGACCAAGGGGGTGGGTTTGCTAACATACGATATTAAATTTGGTCCGAAAAAACCTTTTTGATCATGAATATGTATTCCGACTATGTATTTGACCGAACTTTGGTACGAACGTGACTGAGAGCATACACTGCGAAGAATGCTCGGGGTTTTACCACAAAAAATGCTATGACTCCTCCTATGGGCAATCCATTGCTCCTTGGAAACCGGCTTCAGGATTCTGCTGCATGGTGAAAACCCCTCTCGGCTATCCTTATCTTTCCTAATCTTCTGCTAACATTTATCCAGCTTCTCACATTAATCTCCGACTAGTTATGCACCACATCCTACTGCCCGCACAAGTTTACGACGTTGCGGCAGACACGAACCAATAATTGTAATAAATAGCCTTATTGGCTCCATCCCAAACTGATCGAAAAAACAAACCGCCCTGCAGGACTTAAAAACTGCTGCTAGTCTCCAATTCGCTATGCACGATGAAGCTCTGGAGGCATTGTTCGCCCCCTAAATATTTCGAGAGAACGGGTTGCCTCGAGGCTGCTTCCTCGAAGAAGTTGTCCCGCCCGTGTTAAAAAAGAAGCCAGATCCAAAGTCACTTCCGTCTAACCGAAATTGTCTTCGGTGTACTGCGATAAATTTGCGGCACATAGAACCCCCATCTTAAGCTAAAGAAGCAAATCGCTCTTCCAGAAGGGGCTCAAAACTCCATGTCAAATGCTTGTCACCTTCACTTTAGCCGCCGAGAGGAGTTTTTTCGACCTAAATGTTTATCAAAAGCGGCCTCAGCTTGGGCCAGTATATCCTCAGAACTTACGCATTCCAAGAAAGCAAATTCCAAAATGCACTTATCACACGTCTGTGACAAACTTTAGCTTGGCGTCAACTGCCGTCAAGACACAAATATTGATGTGGGTCAACACGGACCCACTCTTCAAGATTTCGCAACATAAACAGGGAAACGCAACCTGCTTGAACTAACGATCGATATCACCCCGATATAAGTCGCTTCGGAGTGGATTAAAGCAAGAGTTAATCTAAATAATCGATTTTGGAGGAAATGGAAAAATTATGTGGATACCACTGGCAGAACGTTCCAAAATTTGGACTTTCGATCAAACGTAGATTTTCCCAGGCAACTCAGCTCAAAGGGAAGTTGAAGCTGCTCACTTCTAAACGGGTCAAGTACCTTTCAAGCACCTCTAAATGCTTGGTGCGTAGGCGTTTTGGTTACCAAGAGTAGGAAACAGACTGCTGCTGGTCTTAATGAAGACGTATGTGCGAGCGCCAGTGAATGCAGTTAAGACTGTTATTGAATCAAGGAACACACCCAAATGTGCAACACGTCCTATCGTACCACAGTGCCCAAGCTGTTAATGATGTGAGGTTGGTTAGTGAATATCCAAAGACCGCTGCTCACTGTGTACCGCAGGTAATTATGTGACTCCTATCCATACCTGCTACCAGTTAACTGCATTGGATTATGCAAACGCTAGGCGGGTGCGCGATGTTCAACCCTGCCTGGCATGATCAACATTATACCATACCAGAACCCATATAAACATACATATATCAGGGCACAAACAATACTAGTAGATTTATTTCTCAACTTGTAGGGAGCATACAAAATGAGGCATGGTCGGACCGTAGCATTCTGAACGTAGTGGGCAACAACACAACGGAGAGGGGGTAAACTTAAAGGGGCATGCTAATCGTGGGTATAGGTAATCTTAAATTGTTGGAACAAAATCAGAAACAATGGAGCCTGTGATACAAGTAGTTCGGTGGTGAAACAATTTGAATTGAACTATGCCTGAAAACCGTCGTTGGCCATGAGGGACTTTGGACGGTTGCGTTAATGGCCGGGGCAACAAAAAGCTCAAACAGAGGTAGAGAGATGGAGGAATTTACAGTAGAAACAAATGGCAATTTTCATCTAAAATATGGCTCATATTGAAGCCGAGTAGACGCCTCGGTGATGCTGTTAGAGGGAATTCAGATGCAAGCGGCACTGGAAAGAAGTAGTGCTACTGCATAATGCCGGACAAGTACATTCGAACAGCTGGATTGAGCAGACTGAAAGTATAGCGTTAAACCGAGATAATCGGGTTCGGGCAAACGATTCAGCGGATTTGAAAGAAATCGTTCCAAAGGCTGCTTGGGTCAGGGGAAAAGTTTGTGCCTAGTTGCAGAAAATGGAGCGAGTAGGTGAGAGGAGACAATGGAAAGTACGAAGAGGATAGTTGCAAGTGTCCCATGACACTAAGCGTCGCAGTGCGGCGCCCTCACTTCACTGACACTTTGGTTTCTGAATAAGCCCCGTTACAGCTTGCGCGTTGCACTGCGATAATTTGTCGGAAAGAGGCAAAATTTTGACCTGGTGTGAGGAATTGTAGACCCTTCTACCTCACAAGCTGTTTTTATGGCGTCAACTTGCAGTGGGGGAGTAGAGGGCAGAAATCTAAGTCGTGGCAAAGTGGGGCTTAAGGCTGCGGTTTGATTGTGTGCGCCTTTGCAGCTGGTTAGCAAGGGCGGCGTTTAGCCAAAAGGCAGCTGAGACGATTATGCCTATTGCACAGAAGAGCGTGCTAAACTCAAGTGGCTAATACGGGCAGTTACTAGAACTTTTTAGTAGCACTCGCTCAGAAATTGTGTGAGGAAGTTCGGACAGAAAACATCTCACTAGTCGGAGTCTACGGCAAATACTATCACACAGAGTAAGGAGATGGGTAGCAGCGTTATACTACTTGCTACAAGGCAAGATGTTCATGCCGAGTTTTGAAAGCCAGATAGGCTCAGAAAATTTGATGATCCGAGGGATACGAGGACAGATAATTGGAGTAAAATGTGGGGTGCATAAAGTGCGGCAGGTTTGGAAGACGAGCCGCTTTCCGTGCGACACAAGAAAGCAGAATATTTGTTCTGCAGAACAAACTACGTCGAGGTGACACACTACCTGCCTTTTGTTCTTCCCGGGTTGTCTAGCGCGGGAGATGGCATTTTTACTTTGCTATGGTTATTGTTTTGTTTTCATAAGAAAATTCCTCGGCGAGTGCTATAATGCGAAGAAGGCTTATAGCATTGGCGTAACGAGGCTGCTTTTATTTTTTGTAGACATAGGTCAGTCTCAGAACTTCCGCACTGAGTGGATCACCCATGCAAATTCAGGGGTGGTGGGCATAGTTGTGCACCGGGGTGCAAAGCATCATAGAGACCCTGTCGGGTGTAATAAACCAACGAGTGAGTATTTGCTCCCATGCATGATACTAGATCCTTCCAGGAGTTTTATTGCTGGCGTAAACATTACTCACTCAGGTGAAAGGCTAGATTAACAAACAACACGGTCGTTCCAAGCAGACGTAAAACAGGTAACCGCTCCTTTAACCACTCCATGGGAACAGCACTGAATACAAGTAAGTATGAAAAGCAACTGAATGAGTGAAAAACGACTGGACCAAGGGCCTCAATTACACGACTGAGGCCGCATAAGCCCGCTACATCTTGGCAGGCAACAAAGTTCTACGCAGTGGTGTGCTTGTGAGACGGGTAAAAGAAGTAAAGGTGAACCTGGTCCAATGTTGATGATATATCCTGACGACTGTTTATAAATATACCGAAAGCTGAGGATGTGGGGCAAATTACAGTCAGCTTCATACGGTTAAACGGAGTAAGTTTTGTGGTGCTTCGCATAGAGAAAAAGGTCTGCGCAAGTGCGGCACTGAGCGGAGAAGATTGGTCTACGGTAGTGGCGCACTGGGATGGAATGTCACAGAACACAACAGATTTTTACTTACTCTGAACCCAACCTGTTGGGGAGATCGAGGGCAATTGAGTTTCATGTAGAGTTTAAGCATCACAACAAGTAGGGAATTTACCGGTGGACTGCGAAAAGCTATGATGTTGTGTTCTATTTCATGGCTCTTCAGAGGGAGTATTTTAACTGCGAGGGTGGTAGGGAAGGCGTGAGTAGCAATCAGGTTGGTAAATGCAGTAAAGCACGCTGAGGTGTTGCCCGGGTTGTGAAGCTCGCGACAAAGATGGGAGATTTGATAGGAGTTAGCTTCTCCGGTACAGACAATAGGCAGGTGGAAGGGCATAATTAAGCTTGAGGCCCCTTGGCCACGACGGTTCAAGACTCTATATTGTGCGGCAAAAGCGATGGGGGAGGGGTTCGGATTGTGAAAACCGATCTTTCTGAAGGATCTCTGAAAGTTTTTGTTGACCAATCTGCAACTTTACGTGCAAAGAGAATACAAGGGGATTATTTGTCGGTTGAAACTGAGCACCACATGAAGATCGCAAACTTTGCACCCCAAAAGTGGAAGGGGCACGTTGTTATGGGGCAGATTCAACGCGCTTGAGCAATCTTTTTCTGCCCCTTCTGGTAACGACGAACTTCGCGCAGTTCAGCGATGCCGGACCTGTACCAATGAGGCTTCTTAACACCACCAGTCGCCGGCGCGCTCATGTGAGCGGCCTTTGCAGTGAGCTGCTTTTTTGGGGCCTTGCCATCAGTGGAATTCCGGGCCTTTTGCTTAGTGCGAGCCATCTGGAGGTTTTCACATCGAGACGAACATAAACCTCATTTCACTGAGTCAACAGAGTCTGAAAAGAACAGCTAAAATGCGGTGTCCACAGATGACCGTTTCGAAACAGCATATTAGGATGGAAAAGTTACAGTTGTGCCGCATTCACCGGTAACGCAGCCCGACAACCGCTCCATGTTTCCCGTTGGTACACTGAGGTCCTGTAGACCGTACTTCTGTCCCGGTTCGGCTTGCCACAGACGCACAGTACCATCCTCACTACCACTGGTTAATGCGTGACCATCCGGTGAGAAACGCATACAGTGAACGGGCCCAACTTTGGATCGTTCTGAACTACTCCAAACTATAGAAGGACACACCATACCTCTTTTATAAGGTGAACCCATGAACGTCCGGTCAAAGGCCCATTAACCAGGTTTCGCTTGGCAGCAAATAGCATAGGTGACCGGCAGTACGGGTTCCCGTTCCAAAGGCCTATCAGTGGCTGCCAAATTCACTTCTTTGAGGCAATCACAGAAGCACACGATCCCGGGCACTTCATTGCAGTGGTTTACCTGGACATCCAGAAAGTATACTGCCTAGGCCCTTCATGCATATTGCTGCAGAAACTTAGTTTCGTTGGCATCGCTGGGCGCTTCTTTCAGTGGGTCACCTCCTACCTACAGGATACAAATAACACAAATTGGTGACAAAAAGTTATCTCTATCATCGGTGTCTAATGGGGTTATTCAGGGTACTATGCGAGACCCATCCTCCTCCTACTGTATACTGACGACGTCTTTGGTGTTGTCTTATATTAAGGAATTTCCGTTCATACACAATATAAGAATCGCCCGCACATAATTACGGCCAGCCGAAACAAAAATATCACGAACGGTTGACGACAACAGCAACGCCTTTAATTAACCTGTAATTTAATTATAAATCATTTGCTCTCGATAGCACCGTCGCCTCATCACCTACATGAGGATATCAAACTCCTGAATGGCGGTGACTTTTAAAATCGGGTGTATTTAACGCTGGCACTTGTGTTGAGAAGAGAAGAACCGTCAAATCCTTGTTCTCGTAGAAGCGGTTTCATGGATGGAGACAGAGAAAGATGTATTCATCACCAATGAGCTAGCCGAAATGACATGGAAGCATGCTTTTGTCGGTGATGATCGGGAGCAAAGCAGCATTTTACGGCATGGTGAACTACGCCAAGTTGATTGTAACCTAGGTTTCGATACCTCGCGGCTAATACCCATGACCATAGACGGGCAAGATTTTTGCCATCAGAGCTTCGGTGGGCAACAGTAGAATACAGCAAACATCATCATAAGCAATATATCCCGAAGTTATATTGATGCCTTCTACAAACAAACGGACTGGGGAGTTTACAAAAAGGCCGCCGGCAAACGCAGATGAATATCGAACGTTACTAAAAGACTCGACAATCGTGGAGCATGCACTGGACACAAGACACAGAACAGATTTAGAAAATGTTGAGGTTTTGGGACAAGGATTACGGTCTTCGTCACAGAGACTGATGTCTAGGCGGTAGAAATCGCCAAGCATCCCAACGTCAATAGAATGGAGGGCATGGAACTGACCAGCGTGGGGAGAACGGCTTTGGATCAGTTGAGTTCACACGTGTTGGTGTGCGGTTATCAGGAGTAGTAGTCATCTTCTGAATTCCACTTAACATCACCCACCCTTTCTTCCTCAACTAAATTGTCGTGACACTCACAAGCTCACGAAGACTAATTGAATCCACCCGTGGTACCCGCAGTGAGCTATCAGTTGAAGCAGGTTGAACTGGGGAATTAAGGAATCAAACCTGATTGGAACTAATTTAAAACTCCTCCAACCCATCAATTCAAGGTTTTGGCAACCACACTAACCGAAAGAGCCGTTGGCTGACACTGAACACTGAGCTACTACGCTAATAGTAAGACGTCTTACTGATTGGTTCTCCGTCCGCCTTAAAATCTGATCAATTTGTTGAATTGCTCACTTGGCCTGATAAAGATTTTGTGGCAAAAGCGAAACGTTGCCCAGATGAAAAACCACTAGCTGTTTATCAAGCCCTTCTGAAACGATGACCGGGAAGTTGATCAGTGGGGGACAATCGAGCGTAATTTCTACAAGCTTTCCACTCATTCATTATCAAGAACTTCACGCAGGTCATGTCTAACCCGACGGCGTATTAGTGGTTGGTAGTTCAAAAGCGATAAAAAGTCTGCTACATCGATCGGGAACCCTGGCAGCCTTTTACTCCAGCCGTTCATCAGAAGCGGCCAGACGATTGTGCTTACGGGAAAACGCCGTTATATAAGCTCTCACCGAAGACGACGGAGGGTAACCGGGGGTTGTTATGTTCAAGGTGGTAAGTTCTTTAAAACGAAATTGCTGACGTAAGATCAGCAGCAGTTTCATGAGCCTGAACGGCGACCACAACTAACGACGGTAACCTGGAGAATTTACCATCGGAGCTTCGAAAAAGAATTGAAATATGTTTGGCTGCTACAAATTCGACTGACATTGAAGCGACATTTATAAATTTGACTGAATCTCGTAACTGACTCGCGAGTACCTCCGTTATGTGGCATCCTGGCATGTTCGCTATATGGAAGTTATCCTATTTATTTGCATTACTGTAGATCTTGTTCCATCTGAAGCACGAATTCAACAACTGTTTCTTATTTCTAGATGCCTTGCCCCGGGGCTAGTCACTGGTCAGCATACCGAACAAAAAATGCAGTGGCTGGAGTTTGCTTTGGCTGAACGATTACAGCAATTTTTGCGCACCCTCTTGTTAGTTTGGTTATGGTGACGTCATAGGTAATTCCTGGTGCTGGGTGAATTAATGAGTGGTGATCCCGGCACTGAAACAAACCTAGCAGGTGAAAATCATACGTTGAATGTGTCTTGACAGAAATGATACGAGAATGCGGGCGTCCATGGCTGTCTACAACTCTCTGCCTCCTATAATGACAGCAGTGGTACTCAAGAAGGTAAATCTTTTAGGCTGTAAAAAGAATGTCTTTCAAGGCGCACAGCCCTGCGGTGTTTGTGGGTATGCTGCTATTTATGCTCCTTGTTATTTTGTCGCAAAATAGATGTATGACGGTGAAGCAAGGATGAGTAAAGAGAAGCACAGGGAAATCTGCTTTCGCGCCGGCGACTGATCTCATAGAAATCGCTGTTGGACTGCTCATGATGTACCAAGACCCGGTAGTACACCATCGTTATTTGCAACTGCGACATCAGGACAGAAATCGAGAGATCTCTTGTTTCTCTGCAAACGTAAGAAGGGGAGACTATTTTGGCACAGTAGAACGCTGGTTGGTGTACAAAGATGAATAGCGGTGAGCTTTTGGAGCTCAAAGGCTCCGACAGAGAGTACGATGTTTGAACAGTGCCATTTGAGAAAGTTTAGTAGCAAGGAAATAGTCCTACACCATCTGTCTGCAATGAGGCATGCATTAGGTGTGGATCCGAAGATATGGTGAAAATGTGATTACAACCAGTAGCATTTCCAACAATGAGTATCCAAACTGGTCCACTCGTTCGGCTACAGAAATGCTGTAAGTAACTTGTGATCACTCCACCTGATATTTCAGCATTGGTGGCTGCTATCGAAACCGTGCCTCGGAACATGGGGTTGTTTGTTGACCCATTCGGCTACGTTCGAGGCACGGTTCATCATTTGTCGAGTCAGTCAGCTGATCCCGGAACTAGCAAAACCCAGCCCGAGAACATTGGTATGGGTATATCGCAAACAGAGATAGTCACATTAATGTACGAAATAGGTGCATGAAGCTTCTGTTTCGCAGGAACCTTGAGTAATAGCCTGAGCAAAGCTATAATTGTTCATTTCGCCTAAACGGAATCCATCAGATGATCGATAGGATTGGCACCGACATAGAACTGGAGCTACCACTGGCTGAAGGCCCTGACCCAGTGCGTTGCTTTTAAGGGCTTGGATATTCTAAGGGATCTCCGATAGCAGTAGGAAATTTGAGACACTGTCTCTTATAATCAGCGAAATTCCGAAGCCACTGGTGAGCGCAGGCGGAGGCACACTGCAGTTACGTCTCACCTCCGCAACATAATGTAACCCATGGTTCCGAAAAAATGTGCAGAACAACATAATGACCTCTTTAGACAATGAATTAGATACAGTATACAGAAGAGACAGGAACCACTAATGACAACACAGTTGCCGATTAATGTGGAGCTGAAAACAACCAAATTTCCCCATATGAAGAGAACAGCATTCGTAGAGCTGACGCACATGGTTCTCAGCTAAACCGACCTGGTTAGCGGTGATACAGCGTTGTCAGTCAAAGCCGGTTCACATATTAAGGCGATCAAATTGCAGGCAGTTCCAGAGACGAATGTTCACACGGGCGGATAAGAAGAATGAGACAACGCGAAACATGCTGTTGCACGTTAACAGACACAAACTCTTAGCCAACTTAAAACACTGATTTAGCCTGCTAGTTGGAAGAGATATTCGCGATTGGTACTCCTTTCGACATGAACTCAAGCAAGTTTGTAACACGGTCACTTGGCATGAAGAATCTTTCTTGCCAAAAGTGGAACTTTGCTAAACAATAATCAATTACCTGTTAGACATTTTCGAGACAATGAATCCTCGGTCTACTTCGGGTATTTTCCGAACGACTGGATGTTTGGTCCTTTTTCAGCAATAACAATTTCGACTGAAAGTCTTGTAAAGTTAACGTTGATTTTAATTGTGCGCGGTGTAACATTGCAAAACGTATAGGTACTATTCATATAACGGTAATTTACTATAAAAGACATCAGGAGACACCCAGGCTTATTATCGGCATTACCTTTGGATGATCAGAAGACTAGGTGCGCAAGTCTGTCACACATAGCAATAGAAAAGGGGAAGTAGCCGGAATTACTACCAAACTGTACATGATAGGGCAACGAAATTCAGCGTAATTGAAAGGTTTTTAACTTCAGTGTGCAAACTGTGGCTGGCTAACGGGTAGTAAGCACCATTCTTGCTGACCATTTCACCATACAGAACCCAGCACATGTTCGGGTTGTTACTTCTCTCAAGAAATTCGAAGACGTGAATCACACACTGAAGGAGGTTATGGCTCCACGAAAAAATGGATTTCTTGAAAATAAAACACGACCAGGATATATTTACTTCTTTCAACCTTAGCTTTCAAAAGCAAATTTAGACCGTCCCACATATCCTACTAAGGCGTCCTCAGAAGAGAAGTTGGCGACTACTGAGAAACGCACATGTGGGTTTTTCAAACGCTGTCACAATCTCCTGTGTGTATTGTACGAACACAGAAGTTAGGATGTAACAACTAATGTGGAACCTATCACGAGCTACAAAGTAGAGAGTACTCGTTTGTTTGGTCATCACTGAACGTGTTCTGATCGGAATTCAGGTGGCCAGCTACACAGCAACTGACAGAACACCGAATAAACATTTACTCTTGGAATCGCGCCGTAATGATAACAATTATAACTATTCACGACGCAATAAGCCCTGCAGGTTCCGCAACTAGACGGTAGTACTATGTGTCTTCAATCACTAAAACATGCGGAATTGCTAAGACGCTCAAACTGTTGACATGCTGTGAATGAAGTAAGGGATAAATGGATCACAGGATAATATTTACCGGAAGTGCGTATGGAGCCGCCATTGTGCTTATATTTTATGCTTAGCTGTGTACGTCAGGGTGGAGCCCTACTAGAACGAGGTGTGCCACACATGAACTCCGTTTGAAGCCGAAATGCTACTTATTAATCTGAAGTTCCCCCATTTACTGAATACTCCAGGCCCTGTGAAGATACAAGCTTTTCTCGTTAGCCAGCTGAGTGGCCTGGCACCCATTTCGACTTTGTGTCTGGCTGCCTAATTCTCCTCCGTTGGGCTTCAGATAACGGGTCTAGTGCGTTCCACATCGATGCAACTGAAACCCGAAGTGACAGTTGCTTGCCAAACAAGAAGAGGCTCGCGTGTTGGTGGATTAAAGATCGATACATAATCCGGATCTAGTATACCGTGCGGGTTTGTCTATTGATGTTGTTCACGCAATACAAACCCGTGCGACTAATCAGTAGGAATACATTTATTTGGAGTTGATCTTAGTGTCAGGAGATTTTGTAACTTTTCAGATTTTGTGAGGCCAGTGACGCTGTTCGATGCTGGGAAGCCGAGACGCAATGGAAAACATCGGAAAGCATCATCAGTGCGCATCTCACGAAATCTAGAAAGCCTCTAAGCCGCAAACGTCAGGGCCAGCGGTTGAACAGTTTGCCGTTCGGCCACGAGTGGTTGAATAGTACTGTCATTCGCTCTCACTTAGGATACAGCACCGCTCGTCCTGCAATCACAGAAACCACATCACGTGGTCAGGCATCCGCTAGCTCCTCGACCAGCGATTTCTCAGATGGAAGTTACACACATATATCTCAATTGAAAATTACCGAATTCCCTCGCACTACCATTAGTCTGTACGTGGCTCAGCTGAAGAACAATTTCACAAGATAATGTGGGGAGGTGACTTAGTGCTCAGCTGAAGAACAATTTCACAAGATAAAAGTTCCATCTGAGGGGTCTTCACTCGAGGAGCGACCAAATAATGTGGTTTCTCTGATTGAAGAATGAGTAGCGATATATTATGTCTAAGTGAGGGCTAATTACATTGATGTTCAGCCGCTCGAGACAATATAACCTCTGTAATTGGTCATAGTCGGCAGTGTTGCTGTTCTTGCTCAAGCTGGTTCGAGAAGACATGCAAAAGAGGGCACTTCCCCTGGGTCTCGTTGCTGAAAAAACTCTGATGGCATACACAGGAAAATGCTCAGATTGCAAACACTGATAAGATGCAAGATCATTCAGCGGCATAGTCGACGAGGCGAGCGGTTTTCAAGTTCGAAGACTTGAGGCATCAAACGGAACATAGAAGACGGCGATTGCGCCAGTATTCTTTCGAGTCCAGCGGCGGCAGACAGGCAGTTCGTTGCTATCTACGTTGTGGCACCCTGCGAAATCTCAACATGGAAGTCCAAGCCCCACGTTTTTCTTGCACGCACATCTCTATTTTTGGTATTTATCTGTCTTGCCTACAATCCCCGAACACGGTTGTATGCTCGTCGCCGATTAAAGTCGTAAGTTGATTGTTTGAGCAAATTCGGAAACAGCGTGAAGCACAGAACCAGGGCACAACCGACGCATCTATAAGGAGTGTTGATCTTTGGCTAGTGACGATATTCATCCGACGGTTTCACATTAAGTAGGTCTCCCATCTGTGACACTCGTGTGACATTTCATAGGTCGAAACTATCATCCATTCCATCTTGAGACAGCGGTATATTGCTTCCACCAGGTTTGTATCATAGATTCTCTAGATTTCACCACATGGTCCATTCGATCACTTCATTAAAATAAGAGGGGAACTTAAATTTCACATGAGTTAGTTCCAAGAAAGTCAAAAACCTGGAGAGAAATTTCATCTCCGGTGTGAAGACCTGTTTATCGCACATTATGATCTCATCTCGCATCATGTAGATAAACGGTGAGAATAACTGCTCCTCGATGTGTCTAAATATGTACGGAGAAGTATACCTTACCAAGATCAGCACCATCATCGACATTAGTGTTCAAAACTGATGCTTCGCTGCCGTATAACCATGATTTGTTTGAAAGCCTTATTGTGAAGAAAAAGATAAAGCTGGACAGGGAAGTGACTTAGTGCTAGCTTATGCAGCCATTCCGAGGTGCCTATACCTACAGACACTCATTCAGACAATCGGGATAGAAGCTGAAAACCAGAACGCCACTGACATCGGTTGGCAGTACTATCTTGCAGTCTCCGACCAGGCGCAGTGGGGATCATGCGGTCCCCATCTTGGAAGGCGAGTAGCACCGATAGCACCCAAGCGTTTCGTAATCTCCTTCATACCTATCTGCCATGTCAAGGGATTGTCACCTCTCTGAATTGGGTAAGAAAAACAGCACCCTGTTCGGCAAACGATGGTTCAGCATGCGTAATACATGGCTCAACCAACGCAGCTTCTAAAGCTGAACACACTCCTCAACTGAAGTCCCCGTCGCACAAAAAGTCGCCTTCTAATTGCCTCGTCACGGATTCACCGACGCCAACCCACACGAGCTATGGTTCTGAAACGACGATTGTCGAACACCTGAAGACGTCTCAGTTCCGCTGCTCGAACAGGCCATGTCTCACAGCCATACATTAAAACAGCCCGAATTGTAGCCTGATACAGATTCAGATTAAGGAATACACCACTTTGGTGCTATAAGTGGCTCAAATTAGCACACACGATCCGGGCCTTGCAGATTCGTGCATTGACCTCATCTGTCATACTACAACCAGAACTAATACAACTTCCAAGATACGTGAAGCGCTCCACAACTTCCAGTGTCTCTCCCTGAATTGTAGGTGGCACGTCCGTGGGTGTTAACTGCATACCAAAGGACGGGATGACTTTGGTCAGTTCATCCAAAAACACCTGCGCCATTTTCGCCTCTTGGAACACGAGAACGATATCGTCTGCATATTCCAGTTCGACCAGGTTTTCGTCAGAGGCTATATTTTACCGGGTTATTACAAAAACTTATAGCCGAAAGACAACTACTGTTTCCAAGGCATAACATATGAAATTACCGGGAGCTGCCTCACAGATCTAGATAACTGTATTTGACCGAATAATATTCCCATCCGCTCGGGCATTCTTCCCCTTGGAAAAATCCCTAATTTCAACCAAAGTTTGTATTCTTGTCTTTTAGAGACTGTTTCCACGGCCAAGCGCTTTGCCTTTTGTGGTGACCACCGTATTTCTAAGTAGTATTAAACACTATGTTTATACTAAACCTGATTAATATAGACTGTACAAATGGACACAAGTGGCCAGTGCTAATTCAGCCATGTAGTGATTTTTACGAGCGAAAACCATTAAAATCAACAGAAAAGTGAATCAAGGGACGAAAATGTCCCAAACAATACTTGCCACTAAGACACCTGACGAATGTTTTGCGGTTGAATGCTTCGCATACTTATAAAGTCGTCGAATATGCATCAATTGGAATATCTATGGTGGTGGTGGGGACGTCTGATGTTAGGCAAGGTCATTACGGAAACCGACCAATAAGCCATGGATAATCAAATGTGACTGACTGGCTCAACCAAGTAGACCGATATGAGATTGTTAGAGAGCACACCCTTGCTAAAATGCGAATAAATTTCCATCTCAAACGTAAGGAGGACCAACCACTGGTACGCGGGTGAAAAAGAGAGATCAACAAACCACGCTCAAGAGCGAGCAGCTGGAGATGTCTAGTGGAGATGCTCCCGACTTACAGGCTGCAGAAAAGGTGGCCGCGTCACCTCTAAGTATAACGCGGCTGTCGACATGGCTTGTACTGGATGCTAAAAACATGCTGAACGCTACATTCTTCCATGGCATTCACGGTCGATAAATCAGGTTACCATGTAAAGCAGCCTGGCAGATACATAAGAGGCAATATAATCGGAATTCGGGTCGAACCAAACCCAAACTAATAAAAGGTATAAATTAATACTGAAGACCTTCGGATCACAGCCTTGCAGATGACTGAAGAATTCAGCTGTAGCACCCTTTCGGTTCCTAACTGTCATGTCACCCGAAGGAGGCACGAGGGCTGGGATACTGCCAGATTGCCCAAGCCTAGACAGGGAAATTCGAGAGGCAGAAGTCGGATTCGAACCACGGACCTTCCGGTCAATAAATCCGCACTCTGACCACTGAGCCATCTCGCCTCCGACTGGTTGCAGTCTGGCAGCTGGTTACGGTTCATTCGTCCACTGGATTGTAAACACATCGAAAGGCGAAGGGCAAGTCAACACCAAGGTCGTCGACATGCTTTCAAAGTCAGACCATAGATGTCCATGCTGACTGTGTTGTTGTGTAAATAGGACTTCGGAAATTATCAGAGGCAAGCATTAACTATGATCCGATTCAGATCAGGATGATCGCCATTGCTAACCCAAGGCACACTGTACCACATGACATATTGAACTAATTGTGATACCTCACAAGGTCAAAGTTGGCATCTCGTCTAGATAGATGTAATACACAGGAAAGTCACAAACGGTACGTTCCGTTTCTAATACGACGCGCGATGAAGCTGTCGAAACTATGGATATGAGTGACTTGGGCGCTAACCAGAGACAGATAGTGCAAAATAGTCTTGGCAAATCAGTGGTGGTTTTCCTTGCACGCTTTGGCTGACTGAAATGAGTTCTAATTATCGGTAGCACGCAGCAACCCTAAGCCACGGTACCTCAACGATCCGTACTTTGCAGAAAACATAGTCATCATAGCGAAAATTGGGACACCTTCAGAAAAAGTTTAAGCTAATTTACTGTTACAATGAAAAGAAGAAACTTTTGAACAAAATAGGTGTCAAGAGAATCATGATAAGTAAAAAATATTTCGAACACGAATAGGGAGCCACCTGCCAGTGTGATGTATAAAACTGTTTAGAGCAAGTGGCTAAAGCAACCGAAGTGTGCGAAAAGGAATCAGGTTGTGGGAATGTGAGGGAGTTCGACGCGAGATCCCATAGGTCAGGCAATTTCATGTAGCCCTATTTTGGCGTTTTATTATGAATGCTGGTGGACCACGAATAAGTGCCAGAGTATCGGTAGCCAGCTCGCTTACGAAGCAGACTGCCTGCATCCGGTCCATCGCGGCTGAAACAAAACGATAAAAAAAGAAAATTAGTTGCGAAAGTTTACCATTCCCCGTACCGGGCACACAACAGTTAATCAAATCATTCTGACCGGTGGCTGCCTGTAAAGTTTTCGATGCTGCGCAATGAATGAGAATACCTCTAGTTGCTTATCTGCGGACAGCTTCTTCAATTGGCCAGTGGTCCCACAAAAGAGGCCGGCAAAATGTCAACAACAGGGGTTACATTCCAATCCACAGCTGTGAGCTGTATTTCTTGCTGATTGAACTGTGGTTTAAACAACTCTCCTTGATAAACACTGACAAGAGGAAATGAATCATATAAAACAGTCACATCGACCTTTGGAATTCGAACGGCGCTCTGAAGTATTCGATGCTTCACACTAGCAAATTAGTCTTTACAGGGCGGGGACCATAGATCGCGGCCCCTAGTTTTAGCAAAATCCTGGTTCGAAAAAAGGCTCTAAACTGGACAAAATCGCCTCCGGATGATGACTCTTTTCGACCTTAGTTAACTTGATACATGAATATGCAGACCACCTGTAAATGAAGCGATCAGTGAGGGCTGAATAGTCTGCGATCTCTCATACAGACACACACGTTTTCAAAACTCGAATGTAAAACATGATTAAACAACAGCAGATGACAGTAGAACAGTTCAACTAACCTGCCATAGATATAAGGTAGGGGCTTGACGCGATTCTTCTCCAGCTGCTCAAGAACTGGCGTTAGAATACGCCAGGCTTCTTCCAATTCGTCGTTTCGCACGAAGTTCGTCTGAATTCCGCAAAATACGTCCAGCAACAGCCGTTCATAGGCATCCGGTAGTTTTACGTGCTGAAGACAAAACGGGATTGTAGCTAAGATTACAGTTCAACCTGGCAAATAGACTGCGTTTTCTAATCAGAAGTCCTATCGAAGAAAGTGTAAGGTGGTGGAAAAGGCTACTTCACGAATACGCTGACGACGGAAATGCATTCATTCACTGCCCAGCATAGTTTTCCGGTCTCTAAATTAGCTATAGCTCCTAAGAATTGGGTGTTGGGTCGTTTCAGGGCGACAGCCCGAGCTGGGAAACTTGTACTACATTGCACGCTGTCTGGAATGGCCACCAGGGGCCACTCCAACGGGGCAAACGATGTAAAAAAAACGGTGCAAAAGACTTTCGTTTTCGATTTGACTACCAGGTGAAGGCGAATTCACCTGCAAGACTCATCAGACACAAGTTGAGTCATGGCTGCGAAATGCATTAATTTGTAAAAAAAAGTTAAACATATATGTAATTGCACGAAGTGGTATACATACCGTCAAATGTTATGTCCAGACAATCGATGCTCAATATGGCCCGGAAGACAACTCAATGTCACGGAAATTAGTCAAAGTACAGTAATGTTAGTAGGTGACCTGAGTTTACGTTTAAGTCCAGGCTGAGACGACTACCTCACGAGAGAACAATGAAAAGTTCAAGAGTACATGGTTGCACAAAGATTCATCACTGATAACCAACCTGATAACGTTTGGAATAAGTCAGGTCGAGTTCAGTCTCCTCTGTGTGGAACTTCATGCCCGGAGATTTGGTGTTAAGCTTCATGTAAACTGCCTCATCAGGTTGGACTCGAATAACAAGTTCGTTGCGTGGTGTGGGATCGGACCCGAACAACATCAATGACAGGTCTTTGAATTGGATTCGCACTTCGGCTTTGCGTTCATTTAAAGCTAGTAAAACGGAGTGGTAAACTCGTGAAAAATTGACATTGAAAAATAACTAAGCGCGAAGAACAATTTACATATGAAACAAAGATTGAGTAGGTCTAACGAAGGTACAGGTCTCAAGAAAAAAAACAGGTAGGCGGACATTGCCACGGTTCCAAGTTGCCCGAGGAAAAAAAGAAAGCATGTGGGAACGGAGAGTGGCTGGAGAGAAATTGAACGAACAAGTGCTGTGATTCCGTAAGGAAATCCGAGGAAATGTACGTCGAGTGGAGCAAATAAAACGGAAGAATAAACGACGAAGAGACAGTACTGGAAAATGCTATTAGGTAGGTTTTTCGACAAAATCATGTGCTACTTGGCGACCCAGGCATTTCACCCGCTATTCACAAATACACCAGTAACACAATGAATGATCATGTACGCTTACCCTTTCCTGCGCGCAGCACGAACGGCACGTTCCGCCAACGTTCGGTATTCAATCGGAGTAGCATACACACATAAGTAGGTGTGATCGAATCTGCAAAAGTGATTCGGATTATCGGGCTGAAGAGATGTGGAGGAAGGCTGAATTTGGATGACCTCAGCTACAGAAAGGAGATAAACCAGGGCACGAAAAAGTGACAACCGAATGGCAGCCGCAACCTCCCCTCGTTTAGAAGCATTGTCCGGTTATTAAAAGTTGTTTTATTATGAATGCAATGAACATCCATGCTGAATTACTGCCACAAATGGGAAACAG
This sequence comes from Clonorchis sinensis, assembly GCA_003604175.2. Lineage (NCBI taxonomy): Eukaryota > Metazoa > Platyhelminthes > Trematoda > Opisthorchiida > Opisthorchiidae > Clonorchis > Clonorchis sinensis. Next base: position 99,136,163 of record CM030369.1, read on the forward strand.
AAGAAATCAGGCTACTACTTATTGTGGTGGAGTTATTGGAAGAAGAAAAACAATACAACCAACCTACGACGATTAGAAGTTTGAATTAAACTCAGCACTTTATGAAGGTGGGCATGTTGTGTCCGTTGCGGACTTTTAAGGCCGCATATCACAGACATGAAGCTGTGAATCAGGGGCCCAGACAGATGTCGTGGAGAAACAGGTGATATTTGTTGAACAGGTGTATAACGACAGTTCATGAAACGACACACTTCTCTGCATGGAGGTGGGGCGTGGACAAGAGTTTCTGATCAACACTTCTGTGGACAAAAGGCCGTCCGCCATGTATTGATTAGTAAGGCTTGACTAAATGACAGTCATCCAGGGCTTCGAAAACGTAAACGTAATGAGAATGGGCCGAAAGGGTAACATAAATGACCTGTTTTTACTTAGTTCAACAGCCAGTGACCTCTAGCACTTGTTCAAAGCAGAGAACTTCCGTACACAATCAACTGTGGTTCTTAATTAGTTCAATGGGGAAACCTACTTGGATATCCTGACAATAACCCCACATTAGTAATCAACCATCTCCTGTAAGGGAACTTCAAGTGAGAACTCACTAACGTGCTCCAGAGTTTAACAGCTTCCGAATAGAGCCATATTGTGATAAGCTGGATTCGCGGGTTTTTGACACGCGGCTCATTTATGGTGTCCGTTCGGATGGATCTGAGTTGTTTGTATTGTCCATCTGTTTTTGCTGTATAGAGAAGCAATGGTTGGAGCTGTCCCGCTACATTTCCCGGTCTAATGTAAGTTTAAAGTTGTGGTATCTTTCTGGAATTACTTCTGGTTGGGAAGTAGTACACTCATTTTCGAAACATACTCCTCTCTGTTCAACATTAGAATACCAAAACGGTTGTCTTGATACCTAGAAACAAGTGTGTTCATGGTTTGAAGTTGCTTGGTAGCCTGATGATGTTCGGGGTGTGGAAAACTATTCTGCCCCACTAGAGGAGACAAAAACTGCTCCGAAATGATAAATGACTTTGTTTTCTGCATCAGTAACTCCTAGACATCTGGTGTGATCAAATAATCTTTCAAAATGGACCTGGGTGCCTGGATGACACAGGCCTTTCGGGAAAATGTTAAAATGCCCTCGACCGATTAAGAGTAAAGCACGCCGAACGTAACTTAGGGACATGCGTTCTGAGGCCATTATTCAAGATCGCGATTCTATGGGATTGTTACAAAGACAAGTGTAGATCCGCAGCCTTTTGCTCCTGTTATTTTGTGAGTTTAATCCAGCTTGATGCGAAATGTGGAAAATTGACTAACGAAAGTGCATGCAAACTCTAGTGAGTTTCTATACAATTGTTCACAAGATGCCTCTTGGATTGCTGTTGACGAAAACAGACATGATCACTGATGAATAGTAAGAAACTCCTGTTTGACCAATCACTGGTCTTTCCCGAGTACCAGACAAGCGTACCTGGGGCGATAGAGCATGGTTAGAGCTGTGGTTAGAGCATGAATTTACTGACCGGAAGGTCCGTGGTTTGAACCCGACCTCTGCCTCTCGACTTCCCTTGTCTGGGCTTGGGCAACCTGGCAATATCTCAGCCCTCGTGCTTCCCCCAAATGGCATGGCAGATAGGCACCGAAAGAGTGCTACAGCTGAACGATTTTGATTACCTGATAGTCAACAAGCCATGGACATAGAATGTCACCGGATGTTTAAGAAGAACTCTGTTATATGAACTCTTTTTTTAAACTGAAACTCACCACGTTGATATAGAGGGATGGGACACGTCAGCCTTTAATTAATGGTTTTCGGCTGTTGCTTCTGGTGCGATCCAAATGCACCCACTTGATGAGTCTAAACGAACACGAAAGCATATGTGCAGCTTTCCAGATCCAACCACACATTTACCTGGGGTTTTCCTTTTGACAACAACTCGCGGAATCGCAAAAGGAGATCGTCTCAGTAAACTCATACCCGGCAGAACTCATCGCATTTTGTCGCCATTGATTTATATAGACAAAAAACGCGAGCGGTAGGCTGCTTTAGAAGTTTGGAATTTTTCGGTACAGAACAGACAACTCAAGCACGTCGGAGCAAAAACAAATTTAAAACATCCAAACTAAATCCCAATTGATTCAAGTAAGAACCATCACAGAAAACATTCGCTTTGCCACCATGGCTGGTCAATTAGAGTTGGGCCTAATTGTAGGTTGCGTGTCCGTTCGTCGATACACCAGATAGCTATTGTGACAAACATATGACCACAGTTGTATACGTGCCTTTATAAAGTGGGCCTGTTGGCCGCATGTACGCAATACATCCGTGTTTTCTACGTTTACTTTGAACCTACAACTGGGTCCATTTCCATAAACGATTTGTTCATGCTATTTTGTTCCTTACATTTGGGCAATAAGCCAGGTCGTCCATTGGTCAACCTAACTACATTGACCAAATCCTTTCGGTGTGTGAGTGGAGCTCTGTGGCGCTCAGCCCACCAAAAGGCAAAATGGGGTGGACAATATCCTCATTTTAGGTGCTTTGAAAATATTGTGTCTCGTTGTATTCTCCCTTTTATTGACTTGCTAATCAAAGTGATTTCTTGACTTGCGTTGAAATTTGTCAGCAATTTTACCTAGAAGCAGTTAAGTGTCATCCGCAAATTTTCACGGAAATTTTGGAAGACCAGAAAATTATGAGACCCATAAGAATCAGATTTCAAGATGTTAATTGCGTACGGGGATGTGATTCTCGGGACTAACGACATCTTCTGTAATTTGTTCTTTTTCATTCTTTCTGCCCAACGTGCTTCGTTGTTACCTACGGTGATCTGGTGATTGTGGTCACAAACCGATCTAATGCGCGGGTTAGCTGTCTCGGTGGTCCGTTCCTGTCAAGTTGAGTCCTACTTACCAAAAAAAGGAACTCTGGTTTCCACATTCTGTGCACCACCCTTTAACTGTCTGCTCGAGATCAGTTCTGGATCAACAGCTGGAATGGGACATTTACTGACTATATTTCTGTTCTGCCAGCGTTCGATACTCCATTTCAGAAACTCCCCAAACACTGAACGCGATATTCTACAGGCGAAAAAGAAGTACCTCCTTATGTTTGGGTTTCTGAAAATAGGACACTCAGTTTATCTCCACATTTATTAGTATTTCACCAACTTTATCATGGTATTGAGTTTATTTTACTTTTTTCCTAATCAGCTGACTACCCCATACTGAAAGCCTTGCTCGGTTGCGGTAGTGAGGGATAAAGATTTCTGTGGTTAAGTCGGCGGGCGATACTAACTACTATTGAACTACGATTGTGAATTTATACAATCAAGTTTCTGATACACTTTGCAGACTTCCAACTGCGAAAACCAGAACACGGAGACCTGGATGGAACATTTCACTTATAACCAATAGAGACTGAGCTGTAACTCTTGAACTCATTAGCGAACATGAAAAGTATTATGCATACTTAACAGTCACATGAATCTACCAATGATTTATGGGCACACTGAACTATCAGGATAGCTGCAAATTTGTAAACAGTTGTACTTTACGAGGAGAACGATTTGTGATGCAACAGAGCTAATTTCAACTGCCGTTGAGGGGGTTATACCATGCATCCTGTTACCACTCGAAAGGAAGGCACGAAGGAGTGACTGTCATTGAATTGCACTATGAAAACCGTTGTTTGTTACTGTTGTGCACGCGAACATTCGAAAGACAGTGTGCGCTAATACACTGATCTAACCCACACAGTATCCAACGTGGACACAGAAAAATACTGTGTCCAATAATATGGACCTGTTTGCAAAGGCTAGTACAGAGAAAACACGGCTACAAAGCGTTCCTACAGTAAATGGCCTAAAGCCCCCCCGATACAGCGATAGTTAATTGCCTCCCACAGTTGTTTTCAAGGCACAGTTTGCCAGAAAAAGTAATTTCGGATAAAGATCTGCACTCTCGAAGAACTGAATTCCGTCAGTGCTTGGAAACTACCTATAACAGAAGCTCTAGCGCAGTACCACATAGTCCATCTGTTAATGCTATGGTTGAAATACTGAACTTCACCTTGGGAGAGTCGATACTAGCAACCTGGGTTGCAAGTGAAGCTTGGAAAAATTCGTCCGTTACCGCCTAAGCAAAACATATTGTGAAGTGACCAGAATGCAGCGCAATCATTGCCTGGAAGACCAATTCGAACACGACCCGATGCTGTTTTTACATACGAAGAAGTGCTAAAATGCCAATCCAGGGGAACTCAAAGGGCTATAAACATACCAGGTTTATTACAGACGTCCAGGTGCATCGGGTATGCTGTTTCGCTGGAAATTGCCTATGCATAGACAGGAAAAACTAGTTCAGGCCAATCAACGGAGTTGAAGCTGTGGTTCACAGGGAGTCACACTTTAAGTCAGGACGGGAATACTTACCAAACACCGTATGAAGCGTTCACTGCGACTGTTCCTATAGTACTCCTTAATTTAGAGAACCTGTTCCATCCCAAAAGCCCGTCCAAAACTACGGTCTGAGGGAATAATGCGGTTTCGTATCCAAGCGATTGTTGACATTCATCCGGCCATGTATTCCGGAACCGTGATCGAAACATACATTCACAAAACTGATAAACATGCATTTATTCTACATCGACGGAACCATTCAAAATGACAGGTGGCGTTATTTTCCTGTGGATTAGTTTCCCTCGTCCATCATTTCCGCTCTATACACGTCGCTGTGACTCACACAGTGTGAGTTAACGGTTGTCGTCACGGACTGGTTCAGTGTTCTGATTATCTCTCCTATAGCTTTACTGTTCTACTAAACGTTGCTGTCTATCCCGTCTGTGTTCTTTTACTTTTATAGTGACTCGCTGACAAACGATCCGTTCTTGTTTAGAATTTTACTTGACGAACATAAAATCATCCATGAGGTTTGCTGCAAACACACTTGTACGCAGCCAAGAATACACGTACCACAGGTCAGTGAACAATAGCAGTGACTTTCTGAGAGATTCTTATAGCAAATGGTTGTACAGAAATACACATTCCCGTAAACACGACGGCTAAATCGCTATACCGCGTCCCCCTCCCCCCCAAAAAAAAGAATGTATTCGTGAGCCTTCTATTCAAGGACGATTATACAGCAAGGAACTTCTATCGACTTTGAAGTAAACTTACCCGGTTTCTCTCGATTACCATCAGGTCGCTCTAATCTGAGTTTACTTGTAGATGAGTTGACATCTACATTAATAGAACGGATCGGTGCATCTTACAGTTTCGAACACAGATAGATACAAACGCGAACCATGCAATCAATCAAGCGAAATCCGAGATCAACAATCACCCGACACATGATTGAACCGAATCAGTTGTGTGACCAGTGCAGTTTGCTCTGTATTAATGCAATTCCAGAGACTGATGGTATTTAGTGCAGTCCAAATGTTTAACGCTAGAGAGATAGTATTGAAGAGAAACTCGTGTGTACTCTGAAGTTCACCGTATCTCACTGTTGTGTCTACTAACACTTTATATGCTGTTGTTAATTTACAGATGTCACACGCCGTGCCTTCCCGACTGGCAAAATAAAACGACATATCAACATCTTACGGCTACGTCTGCTTGCCATGATAAATGAGATGGATAAAAGAGATTCGGTGTTTCAAACAATCAGATTAGAGCGGAGCAATCGAACGTCCGAGGTTGAACTCAAACAAACGCGAGCATATTCGCTCGGAAGCTCGCACTTTTATACTTGAAGCATACCGAACTCATCGAAGTACAAATCCCAGAGGTGATTCGTCGAACAGAATGCTGACGTGACGAAGTTACCAAGCGGGAAGCTTCAGGTACTGAATGATTTGTCCACAAAGTCAACTCTTTACATAAGTGACAATGAACTTTAAGCAGAACTGACCGTTTGGGGCTCAGGGCAATTAAGAGGACCAACCGTCAAAGTGTATTTTAGGGCAGAAAACTTAAATAAAAAATACCGGGAGATTCTGAGATAAGATGGTGATTTGGAAGAGCTACGACTAGTCCGGACGGGATGCAAGGTAGAAGGAATAATCTATATAACTCCGTAATTAATGGGATAAACTTAATAGGTAAAATGCCTCACTTACCGTTAGGGACAGTGGGATCATCCGTATAACCAAGGGAGGCCGGTGGCTCGGTTGCTTTGGGATCGGCAACGTACTGACCAACAACCACATCATTAAGTGAAACGGGTTGAACACTGCGCAACGCCTTTACCTACAATGAAGCAGAAATAAGGTTTTCTCCTTGAAAGGCTGGTGAGACCCTTCAGACAGCCGTAATCCCGAAATTCCACGTTTGTCGAAAATTCCCATTTTAGACCTCACCATTTAGATACAATCTTATGTTAACATTATCCCAGTTTTCAAATAAGCGACTAATTCTTCTATGGAACTGTTGTCTTCTCAGTCATACAGCAACCACGCCCTGATTGAAAAAAACTGAAAGCGCAGAAAAACAGACCAAGGCAGTACCTTACCCCCAAGTATTCCATTAACGTTAGATTTTGGGTGGAACAAGTAACTCAAGTATAATAACATAGAGAGACGATTTTTTGCCTTGTTACTTGCAGGGGACGAGGGAGGGAAAGGTACATAGCAAATCTTAATCATAGGGTTCAAGCTTGACGTGTATGTGGATAACCAAATTGGTGAGTAATTAGAGGGTAAAAATTTAACAACCAAACGTCGAGAAATAGCAACATGCATTTGAAACACAGGTCAGACACACTGGCGACCATAGTAAAAATACACACGCCCTTCATCTGTACAGAGCTAACAAACAAGACGAAGGTTGTCCAGGATTCGGATAATGGCTGTGATGACTGACCAAGAGTTTAGTACTTATCCCCTGAGCTAGTTGTAGTTGACATAAACCACAGACGATGGAGTGACGTTCGTTAAAAGGGGCAGACTGAATGAGTCGTTTCATATCGGTTTTCCATAAGGTGGTCTTTTTCATCCCTCCCTACATAAAACCTTCCTACATTTCACCCGCCTAGGAAGATGATGCCGCCTTCGGTAGATCCCTTCAACTTCCTGTTGAGACTGTCATCGAGTGTGCTCCACATTTTTTGTTGCAGCAGCCAAGAAAAATCCTTTCCCACGTCAAGGAGCCATAGTTCCCTGCTAGGAACAAAAATAAATGACAAACATTGAACTTCATGAAGGGACACCGGTTAGCAACAGCCTTCCAGAGGCATCTAAGGCCATCTTCGTCAGCGGAAGCAGTGGTGTCAAAAAACAGAGAACCAAAACTTGGCCTCAGTACAGAGAGAGAGAGAGAGAAGAAACGCAGAAATTGACCTAAACACGGTCTAAACACACAGTCCATAGAAAGCCCACGCGGCATAAAAACAATGAAAGCGGTTTTGATAAGAGCTGGTTGAATTGGGGAAGACTAGCGTTGAGCCCTGAAAATCTATTGTGAACCTCATGCCAAACTGGGGTGTTTTGCCTTCCTGAAGAAAGTCACCTTTCTGAGAACCTCCGCTTGTAGCAATCCGATTGGCAACCCAGTGATGAGGACGTCCATAGATCTCAGTTCTTCATTGTTCTAACCAAATTCTGAGCTGCCATTTAAATCGCCATGACCAAGGACACTGCGGGTCCAGACACACTGCAACACTATAGAATCTAGAATTGAATGAAATCTCCTACACATGCTTCTTCAGACAAATGGATACCGATTAAATTTTAAGTGGCGATCGCTCAGGAAGCTAAATACGACTAATATAACAGCAATGACAGGCAAACGAATCACAATCCATACATCAAGTGCGTCGCTGAAATGACTGCAGCGCCTATACAACATAATACGACGGTCACTTATAAAACCTGCGAGTATGTTACGGAGGACGCTACCAAAGCCAAAATAAAGATTGGATATATTGAAGAACAACACCATATGCAACATCCATTGCAAGGACAGCGATAAAAACGCTACATCGGACAGACAGAAAGAAAACACAAACTCGCTACTGGAAGACACGAACGATTTTCCCTCACATCAGTGTATAAGGATCAGGATCGGTGCAAGTTTCACTGGAACGGTGTTCACACACTGGCTGAAGCAGGAACGAGGAAAGAAAGCGAAGTTATGGAAACGTGGTATTCCGCCGAAGACGTCAAGACAAACTCCATCAAGTTGTCGCCCATTAATGACAACAGAAAGCCACAACCACAGAGCTCAAAACTGCACAAGGAACCAAAGAGGCACTCCGATCAAGAAATACGCACCAAACCAATAAATTAGAGACCGAATTGCGGACATCTAATTAACTTGCGGATGCATGAATACTAGCCATTGCCATGCAGAAAACACGGAAGTGCGACAAATCAATCAATCTCGTGACCAGACCACAACGCGATGCAATTTGAGAACAGGTCAATCAAGAAAAGGAGAAAAACTGCTAAAAATAGTTATTGAGGTTCCGTATCAAACCAAAGGAAGAGCACAAGGCAATACAAATCACAAACATACCAGTGAATTCAGGGGAAGACTGCCTCCCAATTGGCCAAAAACATCCAGATATAAGAAATACTCTTCAAAAGCTATATTAACACACTCAGGCAATCAGGAAGTACCCAACCAATCGCGCAATGACCATTTCTTCCAGATCGGAGCGGAGAAGTTTGCAAGTTAATTGCCAAGCTCAGTGAACATATCAACGGCCACCTGATCAATAACCATCAGGCCAACCAACAGATCAATCAATCTAACAGCAAGACGATAAATGAGATGCTCCAAGAAGTCTCGAAACAACGGTTTCCGAGAAGCCCAAATTCGAAAGAAAACCAACTGCGTTTTAGTAAAAACTATATGACCCACGTCTACGTTTGAAAGGCAGGAGAGGATGCTATTAAAAAAGGAGTTAGGTAATTTTCACACCTTGAGTCGAACCCACTCGAGTCCAACAACATCAGCAGAGCGTTTGCTTGTGCAACAATGTATAGTGTGTGTGTGTGGCCTGACTCCATGTTACATGATCAAGGATATTACCAGTAATTATACTGGAGAGATGATACGCTTCCAGATAAGGGATAGGTAATTCAGTGTGTATCACTGAAAAGTTCTTAAGTCACACTCCTGAAGCGGATCTGTCGCGCCTGGTTCCACTGGTTGAAAGCTGAAACCTGCTTTCCTGTAACATAACCGTACCAGATTTGAGACCCTGGTTTAGAGACATACTGAGACAATTGGAGCATTTTCCTTAGAATTAGACAGACGCTAGCGGATACTACGGTTGAAATTTGCATTTCGCCTTTATATTTCACTCTGAATAATACTAGGCAGCCGACCTCTGCGTACTTTTTTCCTGAAGTGCATTGGGACAGAGGATCTCAGTTGATTCCTCAACTTTTAGCGTCATGCTAACCGAGGGCAGAAAGATGACATTAGATTCGAAGAAAGTCATGTGGCATAAACCATCGACACCCACTTTGGTGTACAGGTGATCTAATCAAGTTTCAACCGAATCCGCACTGTTCAATTCGCCTGGATACACTAGCGTGCATGGCAACTTATTCCCCTATAAGCCTCGTGAATAGTGAGCCACTTGAACGTGAGTGCGATGCCTAACGTTTTCTTCGACCACCTAGTTGTGCATTTTTCGTTTCTGTGTGCTTGTTTTCTACTTCATATTACCACGCACATGATTCTTGCAATTGTCCTCAGTCTGATTTGAAGTATGACGCCGACATGTTTGCCGCGTTCTGTAACCCCAGAGGTCATTCGGAAACCGAGCTTGAGAGCATGCTTGAGGCTAGTAACGTCTCCAAGTTTGAAAATCTTGGCGAATATAGTTGATTCTGTTCAAGTGTTAATTCTTTCTTCAAAAGTTCGTATAGATTAAATCCCGCTGAAACCCGGCTATTCCGCTTTTGAGGTGGTACCAAACAAAACATCTAACGGGAAAGCTGTATACGTTGTTTCCTTAGGTTAGTAACGTTACCTTTCTAAAACTGAAATCCAAGTGGAACAGAGTCAGTTACTTGTTCACGAGGATCAGTAAGCAGAAGGGCTACGGTGGACACTGATAGAGCCACGTAGCTAACTGGGACTGGATAAGGCCGGTTTTCAATTCATAGAAGGTACACACAGAGGATGGGACAGGGGTAATCAAAGCCCTTCTGAAACACAGATGTCGATGATTCACGGTGGGTGGCCTGCTTCGTAGAAATTAAGGTCTTCTCTAGGTCTTTTGTTGGCATGGATCAAACACATTCCCAGGATTGATGACGAATTAAGTATCCCAATCGAATGCTGTTAGGTCATCTGAACAGCTTAGCAAGACCGCTGGGTATGATGCCTTTACCAGATAGGAAAAAAACTGGATCTTTATTCTCAGAGATCATCATTCCGGAAGCCAAACTGCCGGGAGTTTACAGCGGTGGTAGTGCTGGATCAGGGAGATTTAAAAGTATTTAGGTATTTGCACAGAACTAACAGATGGAATACAGAAAAGGTCTTGCTCACCTCAAGCATAGAAGGAGTGGAAAGGTAGGAAAGTTACTAAAAACACCCAAAAATTTCGATGCAAGTGCTACGTAAAAGGACACTGTTTTGGCTTTTTCACCGCATCCAGATAAATGGCGTGATAACACGGTATTCGGTGGGGATGCCTTAGAAAGCAAGGAATCGGCGCAGAACTATAGAAGTCTTTACCCCTGAAAAAAAAATAAATGAGCTCAGCCACAAAATTAGTGACCGAATTTCATGTACCCTCATGCATTTATTCAGGGTTTTATGAAAATTATATACTCCTTGTGTTGGCACGTCAAAGGAACTGAAAATTTTATATAAATCTGTTAAAAAAAATTGCACAAATGGAAAGCTTTTATTTGAGAAACCTGAATTGTGGTGAGCGGAGTCGTGGGGAAAAACATAGGACTGAAAACGACGAACTGAACGGGATTTGTGTGGATTGGCGCGAGCAAATAATGGTCCAGTGTTTGCAGATGGAAGGACATTTCTGAGTAGCTCAACAGAAAGAGCAAAGCATTTGTCAGCTTTAGGAAGAGGACGACCGACCGTCACAGTTAGGCGCACATACCAGCCACTTACTTTTTCATCCGCTACACAGTCACAATTGGACTTCTGTGTATGAATACCACAACAAGAAAATAGAACACTTTACTCTATGCGGATATCTGCAGATATCACCTCTTACTGGTCATTCAAAATATACTTAGGCGAGTATTTCCAAACCTAGCCAATGTACCATTGCCAAAGAACAGCGAATAGGAGTACAGATGAAGGTGTCTAAAAATCTGTGCTCCACTATACAATGCAACCACATAGTAGACTTACAACTGGGTAAAATTCATTTAAAAGTGATCACATTCACTTGGATGAAGATCACAAACAAAACCATTATCGGAGGAATGGGGGTTATATTATCCGGCAGTCGACTTGAGGGTGTCTGGACGGAGTTCTTATCGACAGCGGAGGGGACTGGGCCTGATAACTGAAGGTAACCTGCCTATATATTCAGAGTTATTGTATTATCATTTGCATTTAGGGCTCCTGGTGGAGTGACGAAAAGCTTTGATAGAAGCCACTTTTGTTTCTTCACACAACGCTTTTAAGTCAGCATCTATGGTTCTCCAAAGAAAAGTGCTTGAAAATAAAGCAAATAAAAGTTGGTACTACATAAGAATGGCCAAGGGTGCAAAAGCACATATTCACAGGTCAATGAGAGCTTGTTTGTTAACGATACACAAACCATAGTCCGATTAGCAATAATGATAGGTAAAAGAATGATGCAAAGTTTTATGTCACATGCCTCCTGTTCTGGTCAGCCGAGTAGTCACTGCCATTCTAGATGAAAACGTTCTTTCGAAGAGGCCGAAATACAGGTGGCAGAGTTTTTGCAGCTAGACGAATCCAATAGAAACGTCATCAATAGAATCAGTCATTCCATAGAATGCTGGAATTTTTTAACAACATTAAAGATTCCCGGGCGCGGAACAAACTCCGGTTGCGGGCCTGCGCAACCAGCCCGAGTCAGTTCGAAATTGACATTGGACTCAAACGGGTTTGCGTTTTTGTCCAAGTCTTGCTTAGTCTCTACAATCGGTAGCAGTTCAATAACGGTTGAATGGTTACTTGTTTCATCTCAGACAGAATACTGCCGTGTGAGTCTACTGCTCATGTGCGGTTGTCTTCAGATGACTGTACCTTATTTTCGTACTCCGAAGCTGAAATAAAACGGCTGACAAAAACGTTGGACCCAGCAGTATCTTGGTTTGGCTTAAACACAAAAACTTCTGGAACGCTTGTCGTTTATTAGTGTACACCGGAGACTCAACATGAAACATTAATTATTCAGGTTTATGCACGGGAGATGGCATGATGCACGGCCTTCTGCTATATCTGCAGTATACTATCCACAGACGTGACAATTGGTGGCGAAGTGAACGCACCAAATGCAAAGGCTAGCAGGGCACCAGGCCATCGTAAGAAACGAATCTCGGGCAATCATCATTCGCACGTAGACAAGATAGCAAGGCCTCGGTCTATTATGCTTCACTATTGTCTGGCGCCGAAACTTGGATATCAAAAGACACGTTCGGGTTCTTGGTTGATTTCACTTGCAGTATTTTGGAGAAATCCTTCCGATCAAATGAACTAAACGAATGCCGAATACTGGAAAAAAGCACTGTTGGGGCTGAATGCCGTTGAAGGGAAAGCGGCCCCACTATTTGCGGCCACTCGAAACGAACTGCCAAATTTGTAAGCTAGAACAACTTGCTAATGAGCACGAAATCGAAGACCTGACACTAGACGGAGCGGCCTGGAAGCTTTTCATTGCCAAATTAGAGGAGAAAGAAAAGGGAGTTATTTATCGACGAGTGTTTGACGACTGATCAGAGACAGTGCCCACATTCTTCTACAGCGCATCGTTATCGCACCATAAAAATGGGTCTTGTGTTCACAAGGTCAACTGGATCGAGTCAGTTAGCTGTTTTTTTATTAACATCTATCCTGATTTGGGCCAATATATGCAGCATCTGTAAACAAACAAGGCATGTTGTCAGTTTCAACGTAGTTACAGTCCAGCAAACATAGGCACATGCATATGAACGGCAAATACTCTCAGCTACCTCGTGCGAAAGCGAACCGATGTCGCGCGAATTTCCTAGGTTGTATAAATCTTTATTCATGGTGAGTTCCATTTGATTCGTTCGACAAGTCCTCGGAAGCCTTTTGTTAGGGCCACAATCGCTCTCTGACATTAAAAAAGGACAACGTCTAGACCGTTCGGGAGAATACTTCGAGCAGCAATTCATTGGGCTACTGCTACTTCCAATGTGCACTGCCGGAATGCAAAAGAAATGCGGATTGTGAATATGGAATACTTTACGGCTCAGAAGTGTACACGTATGTCCTTAATCAAGCATTACCATACTTCCAACCCAAAAAGAACAGCAGGGAAGTCTTCAGTCAGTGTCTATGTAACTATTCTGTCTGCTGATTCGCTAATCTGCTGTATCTGATTGCTGACCCGCTCCAGTGCCTAGTGCCGGAAAAAAGACTCACAGAAGGGAACACAACAGCTATATTCCGAACAAGCGAGCGCGGGAGCGTGAGTACGTGCGAGTGCGAGAATACAACTCAAGCTAGTCATTGGTGGGACACTGTCTAACTTGGTCCAATGCTGACGCACGCGGTCTGGCCTTGGTACAGGCTGCGACGCGCTGCATACTGCGGGGGCGTTGTCTGACCTTGATCAACGCTGACTCGCGCTGTCTGGGTTTGATAGAAAGCTGAGGCGCTGTATATTGAGGGGGCGTTGTCCGTCTGGTCAAAATCTAGCAGAGCTGAGGGTCTCAGTAGATTTCGGGCATTCAGTAGTTGCTTTCAGGAATCTGACCTTCCTGATAGTAACAGAGTGCATCTATCTGCGCGAAGGAGACCGTGCATAACCGTGTCGATAATGGAGCACACCTTCACAGCGCTTCACAGTCAATGCAGTAACTACAGAGGTGTTACTTTGACTCCTGTTGTAACAAGGTTTTTGGCGTTGCCGATTCTTCTACATCTTACGACGGCATGCGAAACCAGTGAGCATGAAGCGGGATTTCGACCGGGTAGAGGCTGCGCGGCCCACACCTTCACACTCCGTCAGGTATTGGAGCAACGCCATGTACACAGAAGGCCCATAATCTAGGGGTACCTTCACTTCAAGGGCGATCTGCCAGCTCTTCTGACCAGGGTTGCTTTTGCAAAGTAATGTCCGAAATCCTAGTTTCCTCTGATTATAAAAAAAATTTATAGGTTCATCCGAGTTCCATTCAGAGGGGGAGTGCCTAAAATTCAGTAACGGACACGGTAAAACTCACATCGCCGTTTGCCATCACTTTTATCGGAAAAAGGGGATTAGCACCACAGCGATGGTCAAAATACTACCTTTTTCACTTCATTCTCCCCAAGTCAAATTACGTGGTCAGCGACCATTTTGCAAACGTGTGGAAGTCAACTTATCGTGTACTGGAGCCGGTTACGGCGTCTTCCAATTTTACAATCTTCGGAAATGAAACAAGGTGTCCTAAAGGCCGAAAAACTCGAGTGTGCCACTATAGAATCCCAACCACTCGCTCAGTTATGGTGGCATGAAATAAATGAACAAAGGCATACGTCCATCAATTGGACCTTAATGCACAGGCGACACTACTCGTGATTTTCAGGTCGTTATCCTGTGTGTGTGTGTGTGTGTAAGCGGCATCCACGATGGATGATACTAGTCTACGGTTGGAATATCGGCTTAATGGGAGCCTGCACAACATCAGGCGTTTCGGTGCAGTCTGGTTCACCATACGAAGGTTTGGATACTCAGTTTGCAGACGACGGTATATTGTTTGCGGACGCACGTGAAGAACTGTGATACTCAGCCGGGGAATTTGCGAATGCTGCTGAGAAGTGTGGACACTTCAACCGTTATCACGTACAAACCTCCATTAGATGGAGTCTGCAATAGTAGTTCGCGCATGATTCTCACGGCATTTGCGCAAGTGCTGTTACACAAACTGACCACCCGTAAACAGGCTGATCGGTCAGGGATACGTTGACGGGGAAAAGGAAGTTTACCACACTTTGAGAATTTCAGACAGCTAACCTCGCAATTGTGCTAGAAGTCGCTTCTGGTGGCCATCGCTGTACAGACCAGAACAGACCATGACGAGCCACAATAAGCAATAGCACTGCGATGGTGGTTTGACCTCTGAACACAACGGACCTTCTCACACACCCTGCAGAATACACCATGAACCTCACGTCAAATTATGGCTAACTACAGGGTGTCATACATGTCTGGTCTGCGATTGACTTGTAAGTAATGCGGGTCAACAGTTTATCCATGGAAGATACACTGGGTTTAACTATCAATCTAATCCCATGTAGGCGAAGTGTCATCCATTCCTGATTTTCTAAACTACTGTTCAACTTACAGTGGTTCCTTTTTGGATACACACTCAGCTGTTTGCCGAATTTATATCTGGTGGAAATCTTGCAGTATCGGACCACGTAATAAAAGGTTGCGAAACGCTAGCAAACCCATGTGTAAATCGGCACATTTCAGGGTATGCGATGTCACTCGTTTTCCTTCCCATTAAATCATGCAGGACTTGAAGTCCGAACATACACCAACGCTTTCTGTCAACAGTCGATTCATGGTATCAAAGAGACAAACCCGCATGTAGGTCATCGTATATAAGTACCCACTCGTATGTCACCACGCCCTACACGTTCTTCGAATGTCCGTATCTGGGTGCGGCGCACTCTGACAATCAAGCTCGTGAGAAAAACAACTGCATCGTTAACTCAGCAGCATTGATCAAGGTGTTGCAGTGTTCAAGCATCATTTTTCGAAGCTTTTATTCGCAAACGAATGGCAAGAAATGATCGTTACGGGCATTGTAGTGCCTCCTTTGAATGAATGAACCACGTGATATTGATCTACCGTAGAAAAGGCATCACAAATCATGGACAACCCCCAATTATGACTCAATTCTTTAAACCATGCAGACAGCGAACTGAAGATCACTTTCTTCTGTTTGTGAGTCAATACTATATGACTTCCTAATAGTTTCGCTCCGTGCTGCAGCCAAAAGATCTTTCAAATATGGCGGACTTCAAAACAGTTGCCGAATATGTTTGACGCTCCACTGTAAACCGATGAGCTTGTTAATAGTTCAGGTGCCGATTGTCTGTTTATGAACTGCCATAATCAATCTCAGCATCGCATTGTTGTACAGAGCTCCAGATAAAACGCTGGTTTACTTTGTAACCTAACCTGACAAATAATCTAGGAAATACTTCATATTTCTATGACGATACATGATTTCCAAAGTATGGGCGTACTATCCATCAACTGGCTTAAATACGTTATTGTCTTGCTCATACGGAGAACGGAACCCACCTGTGGGTGATAATGCGGTTGGAAACACTGCAATCGAAACCTGTGAGTATTGCAGATATCGAGCACAGCTCCAGTACAACTGCCGGTAATCGGCTGCCAACTGAAATGAACTTAACGCAGTTGAATGAAGTCAATTCGGAGATGGAAGTATCCCGACCATAGCACATGCAATACAATATTAGAATTTTAGGACGGACTGAAGAAAGCCACTCAGAGAAAAGCATTTGAAAAACGCACCTTCTCATTACGAATGTCATCAGCTCGAAGCGATTTCGGCTGTTCCATTGCGACCAATGAGAGTATCTGCATCAAGTGATTCTGCACAACGTCACTGAAAAGAAAGATTGCTGTGATTTATTTTCTTGACAAACTGCTAATCCAGAAGTCGACGCATCGAAGAATGAACGGTTCAAATAAAAAAAATGAAATAACAAAATGAGACTGGTGAAAACGTGTTCGGTTCCCGAAGGGCCTGGCCACACGGGTAAAAACTTGTTCGGTTCCCGAAGGGCCTGGCCACACGAAGAATTCCATGACCGGTTGATTACACATTACGAACTGCTTACCTGAGGACAATGCACCTTCTAAGTAAATTCATAATAAGAGATGACCCCCTTTAAGCTGAAGCTTCAGCACCTGCTAAGCATGAGAGCAGATAAAACAACGTTGTTCTGATAGAGGTCACCACGCACAAGGGAGCTTCAAGGCCTCTTCTGAAGAGTGAACTCCCTTCTATAGAATTGTGTTATTGAAATAAGTTGCGAGGAAACGTATAGCTTTCAGTAGTGATTTTAGAGCAAATTATTCAGCGGCCTTCGTTGAGTTGACATCCTGATAAATTAATGCAAGTTTCGGACGTTTTCGAAAAGCAAACTGTTAGATGCCGCGAAAAGTTTTCTGCATTGTCACTTGTCCTTTTTTGCACGAATGAATTTCAGTTTTACGACGCCCTCATGGAAATCCTAAAGTGCATACAACCTCAGCTTAGTACAAGCAAGGGAGCAACCTAAAATCGATGTTGAATATCGACAAAAACTTGCACGGTCATCCGAGAGTAACAATAGACATATTCAACAGCTGAGAATAGACCAGTTACGTAGGTTTAAATAACTTCAAGGTTATTTTGCTGATTTCTTTTTGGAAAGACATCCAGGCTTTGGCAGTGCATCGGCAGAAAAAAGGTTTACCTGAAAGCTACCTTAGCTAGAAAAATTACTTGCTTGTACTTTCCTTTCTCCTTCTCTTTTCTTTTTCCTCTTTTTCTCCACTAAGTAATATAGCAGGATTCAGCTGACTGCAACGTGTCTACACTTAAATGGAGCCTCACCCAGTCATAACCGTTAGAAAATCTCGTCATTATAAGCTCATGGTGGACAGTCCACGATGTGGGAAAACGAAATGGGGTATTGTGGAATCTTCGAGCCCACCTGGTTAGAGTCAGTGTGATTCGACCTGCACTGGTTGATCATAATAGTCAGCAAGCATTCGCTTCCTGGCCGGACTACCAGTCAGAGATTTGTCTGACGTGCACCGGGCTTGTGTTGAGGAAGATTTGCAAGTGACGCCTGCTAAAATCCGTTAAAATTGCTTGCGCTCCCAGTCATTGTGTATCTACGCCAGTCCACAATGAGTAATAGATAAACGGCGCTGCTCGACGCCAAAAGACGAGGCTTCCAAAGAAGACTATTAGTTACAACAAAGATATTTTTGGAAACTTTCCTCTGATAGAGGTTGCACTCTACTGATCTTTTTCGTTCAGTGTCATTTTTCTTCCGCTTGTTTGGTTCGTCCATCATGAGCAAAACTCACTTTTACTACGGTCTCCGCTACGACGAAGGTTGACATTGGTCAGTCGTCATGCACTGTGTAACAAGTGTCCGAGAGTGGCCACCACCTTGTAGTTGTGAATGGTGACCAACTGCACACTGGACATTCAAAGCTAGTTGAACACAATCCGGATCTCTGGCACCGTGATATTCTTCCTCCTGAACCGCGGAACCGGTTTTGTTAGTTACCTGAAGATGTAGCTGTTTCTCCTTATCGCAGTAACGTTGGGCGAGGTCTGTTTTTATTGGATTTTCTCAGCGCGATGAACTCATGCGTGGAATCGAACGAGTCTGATGTATAGTTCGGGGTGGACGGGGGGGAAGAACCGTGGTCCGTGATCTTTTAGTACGATTCGCTGTCTTTCGGTCATTCTTTTCGTTAGCTCTATACAGCTAACCGTAACTGAACGACTAAAAACGTCGCTTGAATTTCTTCCTTCTTATGCAGGCTTTCCAAGACAAAGCTGGTTCCGGTATAAATTCCTCAAGCACCGCGTTGAACCACCTCTTTAAATGACTGGTAGAGGCAGCAGTGCGAGTCCTTTCGAATGCCAGCATTCAGGTCTTAAAGATTGTTGATGCTGCTTGAAGCATATTCCACAGAAGCTGGGAGTGTATGCTTCTTAGAGTCATCGCAACGGGAAAAGAGCCAAATGCACTTTTCTTGAGGTTCAAAGGCCAACATTACCAGCGCCAATACACTGGTGCCCAACCCGTGTGTGACCTGCGACGGCAGTATTCGATGAGTTGTACTTTCAAGAACTAATAACAGAACTCTGATTGACCAACACAAGTGAAAGCTCTTGCCGCTTAATCGTTTCGCGACCATGCAACCACTTCATTGGTTAATTCTAGTAGCGCCACGAAAGTTGTCCAATAGTTCGTGAACAGTTTGACATTCGAATAGGTTGAAGGACTTGCACTTTACCTTTGAAAAGCGGCAACGTCCGCTTCAAGGCGTGTTCACGTAGGAAAACGAACCTGTACAGCTGAATTAACAATAAAAACAGCGAACTGCCATCAAGCGATTCAGCAACGAGTGAGCTGAAGCGATGATTGAAATAACTATAACGACCACTGCGGAGTTAACGTTCAGCATCATAACTCACCCTGATCCGCCGTCAGTGCGAGGCATAGGCATCGAAAGCAACGAAGAGGAATAAACTTGAAATATGGGTATCCTGGACCACCGCAAACAAACAGGAAACAGCTGATATGTTTTTTAGTGCTCAAATGTCTCTATAGCTGAAGTGTTGCCTACTAGGGAGTCTTAGAGCCAGGACGGAAAACATGCACGATGCCTTTTCTTTCACATTTACCAGACACCGAAAATGTCGCGGGACCGGAGTAAGGTGTTCCCTTTGTAGAGGAGATATCATCCAGACAGACTGCTGTAACTCATAACAAAACACATTGCAATATCAAGTAACAAAAATGTTGACCATTACTCACCGAATAATACCAAACTGATCAAAGTAGCCACCGCGACCCTCAGTACCAAAAGGTTCTTTGAAACTGATTGTGACATTGTCAATATGGTCACAATTCCACAGCGAGTTAAGGATATGATTTGCGAAGCTATGGGGGATGAGAGGAGGAAAACTTGAAAACGATAAGTGGAAGAACACCGGGAGACTGGGAATAGTATTCCAACCGACGGTAAAGACATTTGATTTTCTCTTAGGGGGTGGAGTCTTCGCGGGAGTGTAGTACTCGGTCCAATACTAGTGCCACAGATGGTTGAAACTGAGGAAGTGTTTCTGGCGAGCCGTTCAGCATTTTTACTGAGACGGCCAGGTAACATTAAACTTGTGCAAGGCCTAATAAATTCTCCCAGTCCTCATCTGACCTGATGGCTGTTACTTCAAAGCGAAAGTTTTGGTTACCCACCGAGAAAAATATTTTTATGCAGGCTGTTCATTCGTTTCGCTTATTGATTTCATTTTGCATGGAATTGATTGCTACACAAGCGTTTTTGTAACCGAATATCCCAAAAAATCACCCTAAAAGGAGCCTCTACTCCAGCATCTTCTAGCCCATTGGTTCCATAATCACGTGTTCAGTGTTGCATAAGCTACACTCACCTTCGCAGGAACAGCATCCATTGTAAATTCTGATCAATTGTGGTAAAATAGGGGTGTACTACAGAGCCACCTGGACTTAGGGGAGACCTACATGCATCCTGTTTCTAGCAGCATTCGATGCATCATTCATTCAAACTAGCCCACGACATGCTACGGTAAGCACCGATTGACGCCACAATTTGCGACATGAAGCACATTTACTGGGTAGTAGCAATACCCCCATTATTTCGAATTTTACACGATTATCCAGCTGGGTCACTTGAAGTGTGCGGGTTTCTAACGGTTCACAATCCATGCACGTGCTCACATGTGCTCCATAATTCGAGTTGTTCGGAATGGCCATATAGCCCTGGAAACATGGCTTACTCCTGAGTTATTTGATAGGCGGTCAGATTCACAGCGCCTTTGGAAGGGGGGGGGTGTGTGGTTAATGTTGTATAAAATCGTGGACTATGGGAAGTCGGTTTCTCCAGGGCTAAGAAATCTTATAAAAATCTGGTAAAGAATGTTCATCGCGAACCCCCCTGAAGAATGGCCGTTCTTCGGGGAGTGTGCTGAGGAAGATACATGTTAACGGTGTAGAACGGATTCAACAGTCATTTTTAAATGGTGTGCAATTACAAAATATTGGGACGTTTATTCACCATAACACCCTAACCAAAAGAAACTCTTAAAGCGCAGGCCTTGCAACTACCATCATCTCTTGATGCTTAGAAACAGGCATCAACTTGATTTAATTTCACCAAGCAACCGCTGAGTTGACAATGCATTCCAGAATAAGGCCTAGTTCTGTTGGACAAACACGTAGAATATGACACAATGTAAATTTCATCCTTAAACGCACCACTTACTGTCGCCACCGGGTACTGTTTCAGGGGACTCGTTAGAAATTCTCGGACAAAATTTGAAGATCCACCTGCGGCTTATAGGATATCATTCAGAGTGTAAGGTTCATCGAACAATAAAATCAGTATTCACGAATATCTTCCAGAATGGTCTTGAATTTTTCACTGAAGGGTTTTGTACCAGTCATCCTAAAAGTAATCATTAAGCTTGTATATTTTTCTATTGTTGACAGCCGTTTATCGGAGTTGGTGACTCACTGATTATCAGTAGTAGAGGCATTCCACTAAACGAACATCAGAAGGCATGAAGAGGGGCCGCAAACAGTAATTAATGTCACAGTATGGATTGTTTGGTCACAATAAGGTTGCTGGGGCTGTTTTGCCAGGTCCGAAAAGACAAGAGATCCAAAAATTGCGTACATGATGTTTTTTGCTTAGAAGTTGAAACTGATTGATCCTGTGCAACTTGGCTTTATTCTACATGTGCCTGAGAGACGCTTCGTAATAAACACTGATGAGTGTTTCCCTTAATGACTAGGTGGTCGTTTCCAGAAATGTAGCATCATTTCACACTTTTTGGGCATATTGGGTGTCAGTTGAAAACCGAAAATAGGCTCTGTCATCAGTATTACATGAATTTAGTCGCCCTGCGAATTGCGTCGGTTTTTGTAAAGGCACCGAGTCAAACGAATTGGAAGTGCAAAAGACTAGTTAACATCAGCGTCCGATATCATAAGTAGATAAAAAACGCCCGCAACTTCCCAGATATCCGAAACACTCGAGTGAAACAGACTGCCTGTTAAAGTGAACCCTAATGAGAGCTCTAAAAACGGGATACAAGCAAGCTTCTCAAACTATTATTCATAACCGGTGAAGGTTGTGCAGCGGATGAAGGAGTTCGGCGCTCTACCACTCCTTCATTGGGAAGATGAGAGATAGCAAACATAGGTGCAGCTCGGCGTCCACGATTACATTGAAAGTCTATTTGTGGATGCTTGGAAAGGGGACCTACCCACTAATTTCAGCTCATATGGGAGAAATTGAGCTGAAATTCAGTTAAGTATCAATGTAACATATGAGTGCACTTAGTCACTTGCGTCCAAGTAAAACTTAAGGTTGATGAAAACCCGGGAGTACGCATTCCTGATGAGGCGAAACCGGTAGTGAGCTGTTGAGGAGTTTTTTGGCAATCTTATAGGCGTTGTAGTGTCATGTCACGAGAACATAGTTTGATATCTTGAGTAATGTGTAAAATGAAGTATGAGGCGGTTTTCGTGCGGCACACTCAGTGGGAGAATATTAGTAACAAGAGATTCATCTGAGTCTCCGGCTAAAAAACAACTTTGCAAATGATTGTATTTCGCCAAAAGTTAAGTGCGGTTCAGAGTAAACATTGAGGTTCATTGTCTGTTTGTGGACGTGTGGGGAAACCTAAAACCACTAGCAGGTCACTGCCAGAAAAGTGGGGAGTTGCTTCTGACCAGGAGTAAATTGGGCTTCACTTAACACTTCATTCTCCTTGGAAGTGGATCCAATCAGTTCAAATGAGGGACGAACGGAGAATCAGGTAAGCCAATGCCACGAGAACTGAGACCACAGAAGAAAGGCATTGAATTGACCTATCTGGGAATCGCGGGTAATGAGATGTATTATCGTTGTCCAGGTATGAGAAAATAACCAAAACTGTTCAGCTGAATCATGCTCTGGGTGTCATGCCACACGGAGGAAGTACGAGGGCCCACACACTGCCAGGTTTCCCAAGCCTAGACAGGAAGAGTCGAAATGCAAAGGTTGGGTTGCAAGAGGCCACTAAGCTGTCCTTCGAAGTGTTCGCCCATCTTTCTGGTGAACGTTTTTACGAGTGAATTAATGAATCGCCTTTTTCAATAGTCGTTTCACTGACCGTTGGAGCAGGCAGGGACATTTGCGGCAGCAAAAGCCTTCTCCATCTCCAGAGCTTCCTATGTTCACCAGAGTTCTCGATCTTTCCTTAGGCTCTTCACCATTCGGCGTTTGAGGGATTTGCGTGCGCCGTCGTACTCGTTGCCCGCTGGTATGGATTTCCTGGCATCAATCAGGACCAGCGATCCCGATGATATCCAGTGGTCGCTTGATTGTATCGAAGACGTCGAACAGACAGCACTGAACACCGCTAGCATATCTCCCTCCACATTTGCCACGCTTCATCCACGTGCTCGTTGGTATAGTATTGGTTTACGTAGAGAGTTGACGAGCTAGCTCAGATCGATATTGTTGAGTTATGGTAGTTCTTCGAAGATGGTTGATTGGCATGCTTCTTCCTGACTTGCGAGGGCCTGCTGAGAGAAACAAACTCTCAGGTGACAACGCACCATGGCGTGATCGGAATCACGTTATGTGCCCCAGAAGCAACGGTAGTCGTGAATTGTGGTTCTTCACTGGTGGCCGATAGCCACGTGATCCAACTGGGTACACGGTTAATTTGCAGTTAGTGGCCGTCAGGTTACGCGACGCGAACGCTTATGTTGAAAGTTCGTACAGGCCAGATACAGTTCAAGGTCAGCGCACTACTGAAAACTAGAGACAGGACTATCATAACAAGGCGTTCCCACCATTTGGTATGTGTCAGCCAACCCGGTCGCTAAAGGCCTGCAGTAATGTTGCAAACCACACCACCTTCGAAGTAAACTGAACCCCTTATATGTTAGAATGAATCTTTCTGTCGAACAACCGGGTGGCCTGTGGAGGAGCGCACCCGCAATTTCCGGAAAATCGGAGGAGAGCGAACGAGAAATATTGTGTATTGTAAGCCAGAATCGTACACAAAAACAGCAGCACGTGGTTCGAACCCAACCTCTGCATCTCGACTCCTCCTGTCTAGGCTTGGGCAAGCTGGCATTATCCAAGCCCTCGTGCTTCCTTGGGGTGGCATGGCAGTTAGGTACCAAAAAGGTGTTACGGCTGAACTATTATTTTTTCGCATCAGCAGGTTCAATGTTTGCCTAGCTAAGTACAGCCGAAAGACGGCCAAAGTTGTACGTGGTCGCGTCGACTCTTGTTGTTGTACATCCACTGCCGTCTGACTGGTTCGCCAGACAAATGATGACTTGTGGTCGTTCGCACACCGTTTTGCGTAGTTAGGCCAGCCTTCCCTCTCCGTATGCTTCGATTTGATGGGATTCTGACGGTACCGACCATTGCTAGCACACGGTAATGTACTTCGAAGCTACGGCAGATCGTACTGTGGCTGGGAAGACACTGACTTATTAATCCCTAACTCGCATTACTGTGTGCTTTTCATCGTGCTACCTAATATCACTATTCTTTCAAGGTCGTACTGTAGTAACTAACCAGACCTAATTGTAGCTACTCACATTGCCTAGCATGAAAGCTTTGTAAATCAATCCTTCGAAAATCAGTACAAAGTGAGTCTGTATTTATTCAGAGACTCCTGAGTGTTTGACCTTATCCCAAACGAAGCGTTTAGGAAAACCTGAAAACTTGTCGACTTACCACGCTGCTTGATATTTTCAAAACGACCATATATCGATTCGTCTACTAACTTCACTTTAACAGCGCATTAAAAAGCGACCTAATCCCGCACACGCTACATTAATAGGTGTCACAAACCGATCGTTAATCCGTTAGACCGGACATTTCAGAGCGATGTTCAGTGTTCTGAAGATGCAAGACAATTACATCTACTCTTCGAAAACTCCAGCGTGAAATGCTATGGTTCCGAAGAGAGGGTTAACTGCATTTCCAAAACAGTAAACCACCAAGGGTTGTATGTGCATTTCTTTCAAACAGTGCTAATTGAGGATGATGCCTACTGGTTACAAAGACTGGAGCGAAAGATTTCATCATGACTCAATAACCTGAAGAAATTACTGGAGATTTCGAGTACCGAGACCTGTAAATTTTATGCAGCGCTGCTTAATGGGAGTCTAATGTAATGGGACTAGGTTGTTTGGTTCGCTTCTGTGAAGCGTTCGCTTCTAGGGAAGGTAATACTGCGCACGTATATGAAAAAAATTCGACCTTAGATCCTCGCTCATTTGATGGTCGCGAAAATTGTAGTCGTAGAAAGCAGAAACCAATGACTTGCGGCAAAGATGACAGCAACATGGAAGTACATAACTTACCGTAGCATTACCAGATTTTGAACCATTTCCTTCCCCAAATAGTGATCAATCCTGTAGATTTGAGATTCCGTGAAGCGCTCCGCAAGATGTGCCGAAAGAGCGTTGGAAGAAGAAAGATCATGTCCAAATGGTTTTTCGATAATCAGACGTGTCCAAACTGCTGGGCTAACGAAAGATAGAGAAATAAGATTAATCAAGACTGGCAAATAGGAGACCTTGTAGGAAATTACATTCTGGAGGAGGTCTGGTTTCAAAAGTCAATGATGAATATGAAACACCATCTAATGTACCTACCGATGGCTGTTGATTACTTAATTACTTACTTTACTTAGGAAAAGGTCGATCTACCGCCAAGCAAGCGCTAAACGGCAGATATAAGGCCTTTAAAATCTCTTGCTAACAAAGCCGTATCCTCTCAAGGGGACGAGAACAAGCTATGGGGTGAGGAATAATGCTCCCGCGACCTGAATTTTGAATGTGTAAGCCAGTGGAAAACAAAGGAACGCGAAGCCTGATATTCGACTTCATCATCACCACTGACGGTACAAGTCTGGTGTTCAACACTGACGCTTCACTGCCGTAAATAGTGGAGCTAACAAGGCTTTGTTAGGACAACGGCAGATGCACCAATCGAGAGTGTTCTATTAGAGGCATGAGTGAAGTAGCCTGTAAGTGCTTCAGAACGAAAGAGAATGCCTTGGGAAACGATTGAAATCGTCCTTCTCAACCAAACGAAATACTTTCAAGGTTTTCCTGCCATGTGGCACCCGTCGAAAATCCTATCCACCAGACTCTCGTGGCGGAACTGAAAGGACGAAAGTGCCCGTCAGGCGATATAACCTGGCTGAAGCTGACGTAACACATTGCTCATAAGGTTGCTGAAAATTCTTCGGCAGCCCATGACCGGTTTCGACCCTCTTGGGAGTTCAGGTATCTCCCAGGAAGACCACCACACTGGTGCGCAAATGATTCTAGTTGTCGAATTTCGTGCAATTTGGGTTCAAGCAGAAGATAAGGTTGAACGAAACACGGAGACTGCGCCTACCTGATGAGCTCCAAAAAGAGCGAAAGCTGTCATGAGCTATCGAAGGGTTTTCAGCGGCCCTAAGAGTGATGCATTACGTCTGGCTGAAGCTGGCTGTTCACCGGAGAATTGTGATTCGTAACTCAACAACCCACAGTCTTTCGAGTCAGGTTCATCGAACAATCATTCCGAATGGGAATCAGGTGGTACCACGTACATGGAGTGAGTGATAGTACGATCTACAGAGCACTCTTCACAATTCAATAACTAGAGTGATTCTGTCTCACTCCGGTCCCATCACTTGGAAGCCAACCATCAGTGAAGCATTAAGCCTTCCTGACGAGTCTTGGTCAAGCTGACAGTATCTCAGCCCTCATGGTTCCTTCGGGCTCCACGGCAGCTAGACACCAAAAGGGTGTTACAGTCGAACAACTATTTTTTATGCCGAATAATTCCATTCCGAATGATCTCCTTCAACGTTACACCACCTGGAAAAAACTGACAGGCAGGCGGCCCTTTACTTTGAAAGGGCTTAATATCATTTTTCTACAAGGAACACGCCAGCACGACTGAGCTCCACATTTCTACCAGACCCGTCTCAAGTTGAAGTGCCGCTTCGAAGATCCACCAGCGTCATCTTTGGGAAATTCTGGTGTCCTCAGTGATCGCGCCGAGCAAACTTTGCGCAGTGATTTCAGAATAAATGGCTAAGTAGGTACCAAACGTGAACTGCTTATCGTCTCAGGCTATGCACTTATCAACTTTAGCTCCAAAGCACCAGAGGACGGGTTTCCAGCTCAGATGGATGGAGTACTTCGTTATATATTATATATATATATATATATATAATATGTATAATATTCATGAGAGGGAACAGAGGACTCAGAGGTGTCCGTTTCTGACTGTGAAAAATCGAATTAAATACTTAGGAGGGAAACGTTGGACGCGGAAAAATGAGTTTGTAAACGGGTTCGTAAAGTAAAAATGTGGTATGTGTGCGTGGCCCACTTAAAAAAATCTGAAGCTGAGCGTGGCGAGACATCAAATGACATCCTGACGGGAAGACTGTTGTGGCAGATTGTTTACAGAAGACTACAGAAAATCACACGTTCAAATTCAGCTAGGTCAGAGTATGGCTGGATCAACTTTCGAACGACTTAATCGGTCGGTCAAGTTGGACTTAGCGTGCACAACTAGGACCATCAGCATTCAACGTCTGTGCTCGGCAGTTGATTAAACCTGATCAGAACAGAGGTACGTGAGGACAATCACTTTTTATGAAAGATCAAAGTTAAGCTTGACAGCATACAGAATGTTTCGATAGGCTTCGCTGACCATTTAGTCAGACGACATGTTACGGTTCTGTGGTAGTGTGTAGAAGGCGACGTTCGAATTTCCTTCAAGCTGTAAGAGGTTTATCGGTGTAGTTTTTTGCGTCAATTTAAGGCCACCAGCTGTTCTGGCCTAAGTGAGCAATGCTGTGACCTATAAGGAACTATCTGTATACACAATCATTCGGTTCAAGCGGGTTATGTTATTTCAGTCTGCGAAAAAGCACTACATTGAAGAGTAAATACAGTATGTGTGCTCAGGGCGACTATTGGTCTGGTACTGACGAGTTTTATGGGAGGGGGGTGGGGCAGCTCTGCTTTCAGCTCTGTAGAAACCGACTTTCCAAAACGTTACCCATGTTTAGCTTGTTACATCTATGGATCACTGTGTGGTCCTTAGGCGCACAGAAATGTTGTAACATCGCCTAAGCTTGTGTATAACAGAAAAATGTGTATTGTTTGGAAAGTTGTGCACCAATTATTCTTCGATGTCTGCTTAGATCAACTGGTTCAACGGGACGTTGAGCTGTACGCTGTCTCTAGGCCTGCACAAATATGGATAGTGAGCTGTAATTAAGTTACTACACGGGGTGACAGGGCACTAATATGACCCTGTGTTGTGTAACCTACAGGTTATTGCAGATCCGCTGAGACCACATCGACATACAAACAAACTTGAGCCGCATTTACAAGTCAGTTGTGATTCACTCATGAGGAGCCTCACTCCATTACCATCAGTTCACTTTACGTCAGGCAGAGGGATCTGATTAGGCACAAAACTACAGCCGTACAGATCAAAGTTACAGAAAGCATCCACATGTATCTATACTGCATCACGTGCTCTAAGGCGAAATGAAGCGGCATACAAATCAATGTTTTCGAACTGCTTGAATGGCAGCGAACGCGCAGAGGGGAACACTCGTCGCTGTGCTCAAATCACATGTAAGTCACGTACACCGGACTGTGATAATCTCGCACAAGTTGACTTGTCACATGCAATCTGACATGACGGAATCGACGACGCGGTATACCTCAGGCAAAGTGTAGTCTACTGAAACACATCAGCGTTTACTTAGATTACCACAGTGGACAAGATTGGGAAGCTATTGCTACTACTCTTAGTGTACATAAACACAGTTAGCCTACCGATTTTTCGTTCTATGAACAACCGGGATAGTGCAAGTCACGGTGGTCATATCCGAAAAGTCTAACAAAGGACGAGGTAGTTCGACTGCTTGAGTGGATCAACAAAGATGTTCCGGCAACCTTAAAGTGCCTGCGCTTGACAGTGAGGTTCATTGTGCTTCATTAGCGCTACTTTGATGGCCGGGTAATTACGGTCAAGCTCTATCCGGCTTCGGAGAGGATGAATTCGGGGAACAGGCCGGAAAAAGTTTGTAAAACTCATGCTGGCGGAAGTTTGTGAAGATAAACTGCTCATCTCGATCGAGGAGAGCGGACCTGTGGCACAGAACATTACTTTCAACCTGTTCTGTGAACGCACTTGTGGGACAGCTCCGACAGGGTAAAGGTCTGGTGAGTCGTGATGTGACGTATTCTGGGGAGCCCGATTGAGTGACGCGCGGAATCACAAGCCAAGAATTGCGAAATCTTGGGATTTATCAAAAATGCGGTACTATGGTAAAAAAAATACGTATATGAAAGGAATACAAACCTCAAATTATGGTGATTTCTGTCTAAATGTCGCAAAAATTGGCGCAAATCCAAAGAAAGCCCAGAGAGAAGGGCGAATCGATCTGAGTTAGCCATGCGCGCATAGCACGTGGTAACGCAACTGGTCGAAAATCGCGTGTGAAAACTTCGTCAAAATCGGTTCAACATGTTAAGGGTCAAAAGTTCATGAAGGATTGTGGGCGAATATGAAATACATAAGGTAGACGCAGAAAACGGTGGGTTCAAGCAAGGGAAGGGCTTGAATGAGAGGAAGGAGGTACACGTGAAAAGTCGCAATCACGGGCGTCATTCCAGCTACGGGCCTAACACAATACACAATGAAACGGGGATCCTACACCACGGAAAGTTGCTTCGGCTTTGTGAACTGTTGAACAGGCTGAGTGCAGAGGAAGGATGGAATGTGACTGTAGTTTGCGACAATGAACTTTGTCAATGTGAACTGGAATGCGTATTGGACCACGCACAGTAGTCTGCTTGGACAACTCTCCGCCTGGCTCCATAGTGGTTAGCCTTAAACCTCATAGGTGTCAAGTATCTTGATACAGGCTACAAAGACGATAGTACGCAGAAATCCTTTCTGGAGATCCTCAAGGTACACCGATGCGACGAGAATGGCGACTGCGTTATTTGAAGCATGCGGCCACCGATCCACAATTGATAAGCACCAGTCAAGGCGGTATCCGTGAGGTAAAGCACGGTTATCCTAACTAGAGATAGCTAAAGTTACGCCTACCCCTCGTTCTACTTATCAACAGCAGGGTTAGACCGTTGCGAGTGGGTATTGAGAATACTTGGTGGTTGGAAGAGGAGATTGAAACTTACGAATTGGTGGTCTAGAACAGTCGAAATACAATGAGAATTCTTGAAAATGGATCTACCTAAAACACGCCCGTGGTGTTCAGAAGCTCACAGTCCTAACTATCCCTGCTTTCATTGCTTCAAAGTTATTAGCACTGCAAAACGTTTTGCTTTGCTCGCTATTCAACCACTCGGTTCGGTAATGACGCTCTTTTCATTGCGCAAACTTCAGTTATTTTATATACGGATTCGGCATACACGTAACGCTGGCTGTTCTGTCACTAATTTTTGGGTTAGAGTATCCACCGCTCAAGGTGGAAAAACCATGTGCACTTTCCGTTGTTCAGTCTGATGACCTGGACGAGACGGACAGCCGCCGTACCACTGACGACTTTTATCTTACGTCCGTCTTTACTGTATATTGCTCGCTCCCACAACTAATGTCACAACAACTGGTGTGCTTGCACTTTTGGGCTCGTTCACTTGGTGCGCTCATTCGAACTTCATCCTAACTCTATCATTTCCCTCTAAAAATTGGAAAAATGTTCACGATACGGCACATTTTTGAGCGGAACCCACTATCGATCGGTACTAGGTGGGTGCTCATGTCCTCTGCATTCAGCGGTTGTCGTCTTTTAAATCAACCGTAAGACGCTGAGTTAGTGGCAAGTCGACCTGTTCAGTTAAACAGCACGGTTGTTGTCCTATTTAGTAGTTTCCAATGTGGGGGGGTCGCAACCTCACACTGATGTTTGTGAGAACAATACCATGCAGTCGGTTCAACATTGATAACCAAATGAGTTTGGTGTTAGCGAAATTCTGCCACAACTACTAAGGCGGTAGATTTTCACCACCTCGACGATGAAGAAAATGATCGAAAAGTTCAGCAGAATTTACGAGGAGCTTCTTCCACAGATCTTCAAAAGCGTCAATCTAATAGCTCGATATCCGTCGGCGAAAAAGCCACTTAGATGGTCGAAGCACATCGGCAACTTTATTTCTCATGCTTTTGTTAATTTGGTGAAAAATGGCTTTCAGCATATAACAGAAGTGGCAATAGTACTGCTCACCATGGTGTGGTCGTTTAGGTTATGTTCACAGTGGGCAACAGTATCGTATCTCTACAACAATGCAGACTACAAAGTAAGCCAGAAGCGCTGATAGCGCTAACCAAGACAAATAATGAAATAACTCAATGCAACGGGACAGAAAGCAAGAAGTCTCTCGCCCAATTCCGACTCCAGGCCTTCTTTTAATTCACCTAACATGTTGTATGCATACTACAAATTATACATTAATTATCACAAGCAGCAGATCCCTAGCGGATTTGATATTTAAAATACCGCCCGAGACGAAATAACTGAAGACCTACAGCCAGGAAGGTTGAACAAATTAATACCATGCAATGCGTGAAAAACTCAACACTTCCGAGTGGTTAGTTGTACTGTGAAAGGCTGGACAGGGGACAAGCTAGGCAACTTCCACTATATAGGCCTGAATCACAGGGCTGTGGGGTCTTCCAGTCCTAAGTCATACCTCATACCTAACGCTGACTTGGTGTCCACTTTACTCACAGGCCAATTTATCAGAATTAAAACATAGAAGACATTGTCTCGAGTCACGTGAACTTTTTGCTCTCTAAAAGCAAGCTCTGGTAAGTTTGGTCAGGAAGTATCCTTGTAACGGAAACTGGTCACAAACAAATATGTTATTGAAGTTCTTTCCATTTAAATTGAGTACCACTTTCCGCAATCCAAAGCAGGGTCACCATAAAGTAAAGGGAATTTTACTACGAAATTTGAAAATCTTACAGGCTTAGCGAATGTCCATTGCACGAGGAATCTGATAATCAGGATGCTTAGCTCATTAATCATGACAACGGGAAAGGCACGAAAACTAGTCTTCCAAACGTAATCCAAAACGAAATGTATTGTGAGAGGTTTCTTCTATACACGATCAGCATATTCAGCGAGGTAGAAGGATGAAGCTAGAAAGCGCATTCCTGTGGTAACTGGGTTGATTTGACCCGAAAGTATCCATCAACTTACTTGAGAAGCTAGGAAAGAACTCACCCTTCAGACATACAACACTTGTGAATATTCGAAGTGATAGGCATGTAGACGGTTGGAGGAACAGCAAGGTAGAAGACCCTGTTCACCTGTTTGCCCCAGTTGGTCTCGATGAATTGGTTAAGTTCTTGAAATCCCGCAGAATCAGAATAGTCTCCTTGAATGTAGTAGTTGCGGGACCAAAAGTCTTCAAACAGTTCTAGGTTATCCGGCAGCACCTTGTTGGACAAGTGCAGGATGGAAAACATAAAGTGTTAAGATGCGGACACTACACGCAGTAAAATGAAATAAGGTATCCAAAATGTTCGTAGGAATCTCACCTTCATGTACGGCTCTGAATGACTCCTGATCTTGACTACGGACAGGGGAGAACGGGCATATCCAATAACGTATGTCTTTACTGGTAGCAGACCGTCACGAAATAGCCACCTGTAAGAAGTCTGATGAAAAGTAAGCGAAGAGGCCTACCAAATGCAAGGATATGTTTTTTTCTTAGCCAGATCGCCCTTGAAGAGACAGTATTTTTGGAGGTATATTGGAACTTACTGAAGCCCCAAACACAACAATAACGTGTGTGTGTGCCTGATCTTCTTCAATCGTTTCTTTAATCAAGTCCAAACAGTCAGATATACCAGAAGCCGACATAGTTTACAGTCTAAATGGAACACGGACCTGCGGAAATTAAAAAAAATTGATCAGATCTAAAAGTTCGATCAAAGATGGGCATCTGGAACCCCAAAGTCAGTATATTCTCACAAAATCCAGTCACAAGGCGAGTAATGAAAAGAGTAGCATCGACGGACCAGCAAATGACCAACGAATATGCTCCATAAATGAACGTTTCGGAATAACCAGTGGCACTAATGTAGGACATAGGCACTAAGGGCACGGTCGCTCTCGTAGTACGCGATGTAAGGGGGCTCAGGAATACTCATTGCTCGAGATCCACATGACACTCCATACCCATGAGAGGCATTCTTTCACATTAGTCCCTGACAGTCACTTCTATTTACGCTTTTCAGGGTTTCCTGACCAATTTGTTCAAAACGTCCCAAAACACGGCGTTGTAGTGCCACGTAGGCTAAGCAGGTGCAAAGCCTAAACAGCTGCTAGGTAATATATCATAAGTATGGTTAAAAATCACTGTTGAAACTAGAAAAAATCCCAGGTTTTATTAATAATCGTTCAGCTGTAACACCCTTTCAGTGCCTAGCTGCCATGCCACCCGAAAGAAGCACGACGGTTGGGATACTCTCAGGTTGCCCAAGCCTAGACAGGGAAAGTCGAGAGGCAGTAGTCGGGTTCGAACCGCGAACCTTCCGGTCAGTAAATTTGCGCTCCAACCACTGAGCCATCTCGACCAGGTTTTAATACCAGCCGACGAATAGCTGTAGTCCGGATAAACTTGGGTTCATGGAGCACCGGTAATAATCCTGGGCAATTTTGACCTGAAGGCTAAGAGCAACGAATCATACAGAGAGCAGATTCACTAAAACCTTTCTAGCGAAAATTAAACCCTGTGTGGGATCGGGAGTCCGGTAACGGTCTGAAAGTTAAGGTGACAGTTTATTCACAATTAAGCTTGAACAAACCATGAGCAATAGGGATCCCGATACTAACGGTCTTCGTAGTGTTCAAAATGATTTTGAATCTACGACATCCCTAGTGATGAGTTGCAGCCAAACGCCACGCAAAATTTTCGGTAAACGGCGCGCTCGGTCAAGTGCAACTGAGCAGCACTTGCCTAGTATCCCGAAATCTCTACTGAACGTACTGCCCGTGATAGACACTCCAGCTGTCATGGCCTTTCGTTGGACTAGCATATTCAGTTGGGTCTCTGGGTTAGGTATCAATACTTTATAAATAGGGTGTCGTCGATACCAGTGTTTTTTCAGGGACTGACTGGTTTGGTGTGAATATTCCAGATGAGCTATCCTCAGGAGCAAACCGATACGCATCGAGACCCCGGTTATATGCGTCACCAGTAGCGGTTCAGTGTGCCGAATAGTAAGTTTAGCAACGAATTATTTTGGTTTATTTTATTGAGCGATAAGTTGGGACCCGTCGGTCAAATGAGCTTCTTCTGGCGTTATTTAAAGACGGAGTGTAATAATTGTTATCCTCCATGACTCGGTTGTTTGTACCTAATTGGAACAGGCACATCTTGCAGAGAATAGGTACCACTCGTGTTTAAAAACGGTTCTCAAACTGACTGTCACGCCTGTCGTAACACGGATTTCTGTTCCCCTTATTTTGTGAGGTCTATCTTCAGCACGTCAGACGCAGAACCGAGAGCACAGAGCAGAATATCAGCCTGATGAGGGAGTGCTTTGATCATACTTTTCCAGCACAAGACACACCTTCGACGAACAGTCACGGCTTTCCTCGACTTTGAAGGAGCCTTCGAGTCTGTGAGTAGATTAGCTCTTCTCATCATCATCACTGTCAGCTGTAAGAACAGTGTACTTGTCGTACAGTGGTTGTAGCTGCCACAGTTTCGTTCACCGATGATTTGGGGAGGTGAGGTAGGTAGCTGCGCATTGGAGGAGGGAGCTGATAAATTGGTGCGTAAAT
This sequence comes from Clonorchis sinensis, assembly GCA_003604175.2. Taxonomy (NCBI): domain Eukaryota; kingdom Metazoa; phylum Platyhelminthes; class Trematoda; order Opisthorchiida; family Opisthorchiidae; genus Clonorchis; species Clonorchis sinensis. Next base: position 99,170,985 of record CM030369.1, read on the forward strand.
AGACCACTGTCAGTGAACTGTTAAGTGGGGGAATTTGGAAGGGAGCTATGCACTGAATGCAATAGCTTGGATGCACGAGCGCCATTGAGGGCGCGACTGGGCCATGTCTGACAATGTCTCCAACCATTGACGTGGCCCGATTCGGGGTCCCCATCCACGAAGACAGTAGTGACCAGAAAAGCTGGTTTTGCTGGTAATCGTTTTATGCCTCGCTGCCAAGTTATTGTTTGACCACCTCTGGCTTTTTTCCACCCTTCAAGTGGTTGTGCGAAAAGAACCCTTCGAGGAAGTCGGCCGAATGGCATACGGAGCACGTGGCCAAGCCAGCGCAACCTATGCAGTGTGATCAGTACATCTATCGAGGGTGAATTATTTCTCCCGAATACCATTCGACGTACTTCAGCATTGCTGATCCGGTGTTCCCACCAGATTCGGGCAATGTTCCGAGAAACATCTATAGTAAAACACACAGAAAACAGCACTCTCTTCGGCCAACGATGGTTCGGCATAAGCAAACAATGACCCAACCAACGCGGATTCTTGTTTTGGACGTACTCTTCAATAGAAGCTCCCCTTGCACAACCGAAAACTCGATTTCTAATTGCCTCGCTGCGGATTTCCTGACACCAACCCACACGAGCTATGGTCCTGAGACATCGATTGTCGAACACCTGAAGACACGTCAGTTCGACTGACCAAACAAGCCAAGTCTCACAGCCATAAAACAAAACAGCCCGTACTGTAGCCTGATACACAACCCCCTGGAGATCCAGAGATATACCACTTTGACGCCATAGGTGTCTAAAATTAGCAAACGCGCCCCCAGTCTTGCAGGTTCGTGTATTTACCTCATCTGCCACACTACGATCAGATATTATGAAACTGAACAGAAATCAGGTATCTGGCTACATCCAAGTGCGTCGCCCTCAACGCACCACGGAAAATCACCTAAAAAAGCATTCGGTGTTCTTTGAATAACTCGAGCCGATTTATCTCGGTATTTCTGGTATTGAGTTTCACATTATGGAGCCAGCCAAGTTGTCTACGTAGGACTCAGCAAAAATGAGCTGCCACGAGAACGGACACCGGTTTGAAATCCGTTGACAATGAAACAAGTCTAGAGATCTCTGGTCACTTCCATCCAGACTACCGCCATATCCGAAGGAATGTGACATTTATTTGACCAAGGCATCCCCATTAATATACAACGAGAACACAAAGGAAGATCTTCGATATTAGACTACGCATGACTATCAAACATGTTTTCTCCTTTTGGGTAGTTAGTGAAGCCATTAGCTCCCCATGCACACTTGTCAATGGTATATTTAAGACCAAGATGCCTTTTTGTGTCCGCGCACTGGCAAGCTTATCGCCCAGAGCTGAGCAGATGAGGCCGGTTGGCAACAGGAACACACACGACCCGGAAAACACGGACCGTCCTCAATCTTCAAAGGGAGTGTTTGTATCAGATGTACTAATCTCAACTGCGTGGCCAACAGGCGGAAGAGAGTAGAAGGTTGATAGGTGAACGTCAGGTCCAGGTGGAAGAGAAAGATAATAAGATTATCATTCAGCTGTAACACCCTCTCAGTGCCTAGCTGCCATGCAACCGAAAGAAGCACGAGGGCTGGGATACTCCCGGGTTGCCCAAGCCTAGACAGGAGAAGTCAAGATGCAGTGGTCGGGTTCGAACCGCGGACCTTCCGGTTAGTAAATTGGCGCTCCAACCACTGAGCCATCTCGCTCTGAGGTGGAGGAGAATACCTTAAATGATTGTAATGTACACACTGCACACCATTATGTGGTTGAAAGCGTTACGAATGACAGATGTGTTCTTTGGCCTATTACTAACGATAACTTAGGGTCCTTGTCACACGTCATGGGATTTTGCAGGCGCACCCGGCAGTGCTTTCGGATGCTGTAAGACCACAGAGTCGTTTATACGGGTCCGTATGGTTTGCATTCGTAAACAGTCTTCTGGTGTTGCTCAGCATGTCCAAGGTTTCACGAGCAATTCGTAATGTCCCGAACAGACGCTCGTGGAGGGATCGGGCGTACATGTTACTACCAACGAGGTCTGCAAGGACAACAGGTGTGCCCGCGTCTGAAGGCAGTGGAAGGCCATCTCCGAGTTGTGGCCATGCATTTGCAGAACCTGTCGACTCGTGTACATCTGCTCGACTGGCCAGCGCGCATAGCGAAATGTGTTAATCCCAACGCTCTTCTTCATAACAGCCTACGAGAGCAGTTAGCATGGTTCTGTTGGTGCGCTCCACCAGACCGTTTCCTTCTGGATGATAAGGTGTTGTCCTGGTTTTATGGATCTCCTGGAGTGAACATATTTCAAGCCATCAGGTGGTACACTCATTTAAGCCACACAAACGTTCGAACGTTTGTGTGGCTTAAATGAGTGTACCACCTGATGGCTTGAAATATGTTCACTCCAGGAGATCCATAAAACCAGGACAACACCTTATCATCCAGAAGGAAACGGTCTGGTGGAGCGCACCAACAGAACCATGCTAACTGCTCTCGTAGGCTGTTATGAAGAAGAGCGTTGATCGCAGTTCACCATTCATTTCAGATGAGATTAGGCGATTCCTTCATGAAAAAGGCGTTGCCACTAGTAGGACCACTCCATTCAACCCAAGGGAGAACGGTCAGGTGGAACGATTAAATGGAACTTTGTGGGAAGCTATTATGCTTTCAGTACGAACAAAAGGTCCTCAAATCAGTCGTTTTACAGTTTTACAAGACGCACCATTCGATTCGTACACTGTTGTGCACCGCCATCAATGCCATTCCACAAGGACGAATGATTCATCACAATCGAAAATCCGATATTAGTACATCGTTCCTGCAGTGACTGCCCTTTCCAGGACCAGTTCTGATGCGGCGAAATATACGATCCTCCAAGTATGACCCCGTAGTCGAAGAGGCTGAGCTCCTGGAGTAAGCATATGTCCGACACCCGAATGCATGGAGAAATGGTCTCCTTACGTCACCTGACGCTTTTCGCAGATTTTGAGCGCGCTCCAGCATCCAAACAGCAGCAAAAACTATTTGGCTCCAGTGCTTCGGAAGATGAAATATCGAATAGTTCTGGAAACTTGTTGGTTGTACAACAGCGGACACGAGCGTAATTCTTGCACAACAGAGAAATCTGACGTAATTCAATTATAAAACGAACTCCTATGAGCAATTATCTCTGCAGGAATGAATTTTGTATATCTGCTGCTTTTTAAAGTTTCATCGTTCATCTCCAAATCACTTTTTCTCGTTTCAGTTCACAGTGTCAAAGTTTTGGATGAATAAATCCTAGCTTCTGGGTCCTCATTCTTTTCCATTCGTACTGACTGTCGCCACACTCCATTCCTCGTCAAACAAAACAGTAGGGAAGGAAACACCTTGGCTGATCGGCGTATGAACGGCAGGAAACATTCACGTAATGTACAGTCGATACTAGTACATAACAAAGATCTGATACAGTGGATAGCATCAAGAAGGATAACCTCCCAATGTGGCAGGTAAGTTTCGTGATTTATTTAGACCTTCAGGTTTGATTGATTTACTGTAGACTGTAGGTATGGAACCAATGAGTCCATCGTTTCGTGGTGAACGGAGATCAGCATCAGAAATCGTAGGTCGGAAAATATGGTCCGTTTCTTTATTAGACGAATAAATTGTTGCGAGTCGAGTGGTTCCAGGTCGAGAGTGGAAGACAGAATAGAAGGGCGTAATGTACGCTTTAGTCGTCTAATAGTGGTAGTACATGAGCTGAAAATATAGGGTGAAAATTACCAGTTGATGATGTGTGAAAAGGATGGTTTACGTATTCATGACAGCATCGGCATTCGAGTGCCTAGTGCTAGGACAATGAATGCAAGTAACGTTATACTCCTGAATCCGCTTCTGCCAGCACGCAACCTGGTAGCCGAGATCGCGCAAATCCGGCTACAGCTGTAGTAAGTGATAGCCTGTCCGGAAAAGGAAGTGCCAGCCCAGCAGGTAAGGCCGGAAGTGATGGAAGAAGTAAGCCAGAGAAAGAATTTCACGTCGGGTAGTACAGTAGTTACGTTCGCGATTATCTAGAACGCGGCTTCCGTATAAGATGACAACTCGATCAACAACAATTTGAGACAGTAGGGCACCAATATCCAGTTCGCTAGCGCCCGTATCTAAGACAAACTCGCGCATAACATTTGCGAAATCCGGATATCCTAGAATAGGTGACGTTAATGTCTGCTTAAGGTGATTGAAAGATTCATCACATCCCACAGTCCACGAAAATTTCTTACCTTTCTGTATAAGCCTGTGAAGCGGTACACTGATGCCGAGAAATCCCTTAATGAACCCCCGGTAGTATGGTGAAAGCCGAAGGAAACCACTTAAGCTAAGGACACTGGTCAATGACATCATCAACATCATCGACAGCATGACATCATTGTTCAACACTGACGCTTCTCTGCCGTATAACCATGGTTTCTTTGAACAGTGTGAATATTTGGTCAAAACAGCCCCTACAAGCCGGACGCCCAACTGCTGCTCATCATCATCATCAGCGACAGCATGACAGTGTTCAACACCAATGCATCACGGCCGTACAACCATGATTTATTTAAAAGCCTTATTGTAAAGAAAAGAATAAAGGTGGACGGGGAAGGGACTTATTGCTAGCTTACTACATTCATTCCGAGGGGCTTATACCTCAAAACAATGACTCAGGCAATCTGGATAGAAAGTGACAACAAGAACCCGGACGCCCGATTGCTGCTCTTGAGTCAGTGTTCCACGAGCCACTATAAGGCGACGAAGCGCCAGCGACGCCAACAGTCTCTTTACGACCGAGGTCAAGCTGATTCCCCTGTAATTGTCACACTCACTACGACCCTCTTTTTTGAAAATGGACACTATCACCGACTCTCCCCAGTTGTCTGGGACAGACCCCCTTTCCTAAATGCAAGCAAACAGATCAGACAAGCACTGACTGAGATCACCCGGACCAGAGGCATGGTAGCGTTTAAGAGAACATATGCAGTCATAAACCCCCGAGGCCATAGGCGGTTCCACGTCCACCGTCCAGGGTTCTACGTCACCTGTGGGCTCCAGACAGATGCCAGCTAGTGGTCATGACAATTGTTGTTCGAAGTATTCGGCCCACCGGTCGAGGCGTTCTTTTCTATTCAAGACGGTCACTCCATTCTGATGCTTGATGGTTTCGCTCACAGGTGGTTTCCGGAGACCGGTCGCACGGATCAACTGAAATAATCATCGGACATTACCGGCTTTCTGAACCTCTTCCATTTCCTTGGCATTTTATCTACTACACGTCACGCTCGGCTCGCACTTTCACCTTCACTTGACGTCTGATGATTTCTCGTACCGGGTTCTGTTCGGGACCGGCTGGGATATTTCTCCGAGACTTAAGCAGTGCCACCATTCGGTCTGATATCCAGTGCTTGCGTGCACCTGGAGGTGCCGTGCCACAGGCAAAATTCCCAGAACTATAAAAAGAGGTGGCACTCGCATCCCAGTGTGAGTTCACACCTGATGGTGGAGCATTTGGAAGAGACTCTAGAAGACGATTCTGGTAAGCTCGTCTAACATCCGGATCTGCCAGCCTCCCGGTTGCGAGGAGATTTGGCTGCACCTTACGCGGCCCTGGTAAACGAACGGAGAGGCGACTCCGGACGAGCGCGTGGTCAAAGTCCACAAATGTGTTCCAAAACGAGCGGCAGTCAGTTATTGGTCCGCGCCATCGGTAACTGATGGCAATGTGATCGACTAGAGTTTGTGGCCGGCATGTCGTTGGAGAACACCATGTGACCAGACGACTTCGGCTATTTCCGAAGTTAGTACTGCATAAAAACAGTCTGCCATCAGCACACAGCTGAAGCAATCGTTCACCATTGTCCGTACGTACCGAGTCCAATCCATGTCGACCTCCTAATTGAGTCCTATATAGGCTAAGCCTGTCCACTTGTGCATTCAAATCTCCGGCAACCACGGCGATGTCTGAGCTTTTAGCTAGCCGAAGCAGGGCATTCAGGGTGTCGTGAAACCTGTCTTTGACAGCGTCGGGGCTACAGTTATTTGGGACGTAGGCAGACCCGATAAAGAGACATTTATAACTTCCCGCTTGTGAGACTCCCTCACAGACGTTGCCAGACGAACCGCACAGAAGCGACTATCAACAGGTGTCCATTGAAGCAAGGATACTTTCCCCGGTGACTTAGGATGATACCAACCCCTCCACATCCCGCGGCAGCAGCCTCTGGATCACCAGAGGTGCGCAGCCATAAGCGAGTGGAGACTGATGGGGCGGTTAGCTCAATCACTGTGCTTGCATCTTGAATTATCGTTTCTGAGACACAGCACACATCAATGCCAAGCAAGTCCAGTGTGACAGCAAGAGCATCTTGTTGCCCTGTTTGGTTCACAATGCTGACATTGAAGGCTGCCAGATAGACTGGGCGTCGAGGATTGAAGATTGATTTCGAGATGCCTGAGGATGTCGGTGCCACGTAACGTGCAGATATTGCTTGCAAAACTGATGCAAGACGAACAGAGTCATCAGTCCTAAGTGCTGAGCCTACAAGGAGAGAGTTATTGATGGGGTGGGGAGATGGGGAAAAAAAAGTATGTGAGGAAGAAAGGAGGCGTCAGTAGCAGTCTGTCTGCGCTTATCCAGCGAGTAAGGTGATCCGGCGGCGGCCGATTTGGCATGAGTTTATTTATGTATGTGCATGTGTGTGTGCATGTGTATGTGGTCGGTGTCGGCCACTCAGCAATGTGTTTAGTCTTATCACAGCCCTTTGGACCCCATCGAGAGAGAGTATGGAACGAAAACAGCACTTCACATGGTAGAATATTACACTTCTTCGAGCTGAGGGTTAGGCCAGCCTATTCAGGAAGACAGAGGTCTTCTCGTAGCCGGCTGTTGTGTTCGTCTATCGTCCGGCCGTAAACAGTGATGTTATCGAGGTGAATCAAGCAAGACCTACGGAACAACCCTACAAATGAGCCAGTGTTCAACACCGACGCTCCGCTGCCGTACTACGGTAAGTTAGTTGAAAGCCTTATTGTGAAGAAAAGTATACAAGTGGATAGAGAATGTGCTTGATTCTAGCCCACTCCTCCTAAAATTCAGACACTGACAACTTTAACGTCACTGACATCGACGAGGCCCAGGGGGACCACGCGGAACCCAATCCGCAAGACGAGTGGTATCGATCGTACACATCCTTTTCGTGGTTTCCCCCGTACCCCTTCAATAGCTCTAAGTTTGACCACCCCTTTTCTTCGGCCACTATGGATTATGCACTAAAAACGACACGCTTTTCGGCAAACAGTTATTCAGCATGCGCAATACCTGGCTTAACCACCGCAACTTTTGGTGTTGGATACATTCTTCTATCGAGAGTCCATGCTGCACAACTGAACACTCGTTTTCTAATTGTCTTGTTGTGGTTTCGCCGTTACTAGCCTACGCGAGCTTTGGTCCTGAGACAAAGACTGTCGATTGCGTCTCAGTTCTGCAGCTCGAAGAGGCCACGTTTAACAACGATACAAAAAACAACCCGCACTCCAGGCCGGTAGATAGGTCTTTTGAGATTTAGGGATGTAGATTTATCGGTTTTCAAGTAAAAAACGAGGCGCGCGTTGAAGACCAATGCATTTACCTATTCTTTCGCACTACAATCAGAATTACTACAAAATTCCAGGATATATATAAAACGCCCTACAACGTGGAGTGTTTTTCTTTGGACTCTAGGTGGCGTATTAGTTGAGTGCATGTCCATTAAGACTTTGTGGGTGCAAATCGCATGCCAATGGACGAGATCACATGGGTCAGTTCAGCCGAAAACGTCAAGCTTACATTATTTGACCGAGAAAATGACAAGGAGAGTACAGTGCGACAAACACACCTGTACCTGCGGGTAAAAAAACACTACCGCCTGGACCACTGGACGAACTACCTTTCAACGCTTATACGTTCGGAATTATGATAGTGAGATTAGCGCACGGGAGCGTAACGTGTAGCCTGAGTTCAGAAACTATCCAGCGATACAGACCAGCACGATTTCGGAATGCTCGCCTGAGGACCTGAAAGCGCATGTTTACCCGTCACGATTCTAAATGTTCCACAGTCGCTAAAGCAAACCTTACACAGAAGAAAACCAGCGCTCTTCAGAAACGACGAAAGAACACTAATGAATTTAAAATGCACTCCACAGGAAACATACTGCACACTGGAGCTCCCCACGCATGAAGCCTCGATCATTGATGGGAACTACAACTAGTCGTCCTCAGCAGAAGAATAAATAGGAATGAAGATAAACTTTTACCGACCTACAGTTACGCTGAGCAATCCTAAAGGGCAGTTGAGCGTCATGTAGTGGAAGGTTCGCAGGGTTCTCGGAGCTCCAGGGTGTAGGAAACTAGACGTTTATGCGGCAATTGCAACCAATCACAAAGGGATAGAACACACGGACCATCTATTGCAAACCATAGAGGACATGAAGAGTTTCAGCTTAATAACCCCAGGCCAATGCAATGAAACAACAATATGATGGATGGGTAAAATCACTTCCACCCATTAAACAATAGTATATACGCTGAGCAATGGTAAGACTCACGAGGAAAATGAAGTTTTCTAAACACAGCAGGTATTTGAACCATTGATTGATGTATGAAAACCTTCTAGGGACCGTATGATATCGCGCGCCTCCCATAGGTGCACGATGGTGAAAACCAAAGGGCAAGGACAACCAGAGAAGTCATCCTGTGAGGTCGCAGATGTTCTACATTCTGATTGGTTCCGATATCCGTCGACAAACTCAGCTTAAGTAGCAGCTCTGCTCCGTGGGGCAAATGGCTGTTGTATTTTACCGCATCAACTGATCAATTGAGCCATAGGTGAAAATATTTATCAGGATGCCAATATTATCAGATGCAACTAAAATGTATTCCGAAAAAAACTTCCATTGTCTATATCAACATAAATGGACCAATCAGGTTGCCTGTTTTGATTTAAGCTGTTACCCCAAATCAAATCGTCTCAAAAGTGAACAGTTAAAATGACCGCAAATGATAAACAAACGATAACATATTTTCCTTATCTGAACTACAACAATGAATAGTTCGCCCAAGGTCCCTACGGAGTATTACGGAACAACTATAAAAGACAGGCTACAAGCAAAGGATTTTATAGAAACAGCCGAACCACAATCAGCGAACTGCTGAGTACACTTGTCCACTAGACTTGCTCAGGGCTCTGCCTTCGTAAAGCAACCGCTGTGTGCATGTAGTGGCAGACAGTGATGCACACCAAATTGTGCGATGCTTCTGGCTTTCCAGCCTCCGCCTACGGTTTTGGAACGGGGCATGTGTTCCTAGACGTTCCGTCTCCCCGTTGGTAGACATGCGCAATTTTGGGGTGGCTTGCAAACTGTGTGTGAAGCACCCAATATTTTCCTAAACCGAAGGGTATGGAGATCAAGACCACAAATGCCTCCCTCCATCTTCGCGTTGTATAGAACTTAGCCAATATTGACGCAGTTTTTACCATTGGACAACATTTTTCTAAGATTTGATAACGTTTTGAAGCACCTGGAGTCCATGCGAATACGTGTCGTCCGGGGAATTTAATAGGTTGTACGACATTTGATATTGTTCAGAATAGCATATTCCACTGTGGATAATGTGTCGTTATTTGAAGTTCCCTCAGTGTAGTTGTCTCGGCTTCGTTTTCGAAGACGTCACTTTTTCGATCAAACTAGAAAGCCACAATACAACGCGACTTTTGGACTTTTTAGTGAAGTGGTAGAAGGATGTGTTCAAGGCTGAATTTAACAAGGGACGACGCAAACAGAACAAGTCCTGAGCTAGAAAAGTATCAGCCCAATGAGTTGCGAATTAACCTGCATCCAAATTCTTTTCAAGTGATCCGATTACCTTTCGCGCCACGATGCGTTGAAGATGGGAGACATTTTTCCGTTTTGTCTCAGAACGAAATATGTCCAGCGAAATTTATCCGAAGATGATTGATATGTACGCATTTTAGTATCACCAATTGGAAAAGCATACAACCAGTTGGGTAGTGCCAACTCATATCAACAACGCATTCAAGCTCACGCGCAGAATTTTGGTTCAGATTTGAAATTTAACACCACACAAACTGTGTCAGTTGACGGAAACTGATCCCTCAACCAAAGGACAACAGAAAATAAGCAAAAGAGCAACAACACATGCCAAATCAACCTCAGTAACTGCAAGGCGTTCGATGAAAACTTCCTGCAAAAATATGAGAACGCAATTCTGTCATAGGAATGCATTACGCTCTAGTCTTGCTCTCCATGCACGAAAGTGCAAAAGCACATTACAGGATGAGAAAATCTATGTACTTGTGTTGATGCGAAACACAAAAATGAATTTTTGGAAGCTTGCTGCCACAAGACGTTTTTCCATGACCAAAGATTTGGGCTACGTCCAGCGTGAATACTGCTACGTGCACAAAGGCCATAATCAGTATATTTAAAAGAAACCGAACCAAAACGGAAGTATTAGCAACATTGGTATAACGCGGAAGCCAAAGAGTCTATTCCGGAGCTTGTTTGTACACCGGCGGGTAAAAGATAATTGGATGGCTAATCTCAAATGTTGCTCTAGAGGTGGGATACCAAACTAATCAACTTAATGTTTCATCCGAACAACCTGCTATACTCGACAGTTGCTCGGGCCTAACCGGACATTTAGCAAAGCAACGCACCTCTGCCTAACCCAAATTCGGTAAAGCACCGCTTAACTCCGCCACCAAGCAACTCACTTGTGTCACCTAAATTCGTGAACAAATGTGATCAAGCTAGCCAGGTCAGCAAATAAACCAATGATCATGGCCTCAATTACAGCGGATGAAACTTTTTTAGCTCTAACTTGATGAAGCGCAACTGCCCCAGCCTACATAATTGTCCTCCGGGGCTATAAAGCCTCTCTTACACTTCCTCCTTCTGTCCAAAAATGGAGATATTTCACGTGATACCTGGACCCGGATGTGATTAATGAATTTTAGGCCACTGTCTGAATGCCTACTGATATCTCTGCTGTCTGCTATAAGAACGTTATATTGTTGTTACCAGAGTTTCAGGCGGTCATATCCTCCAGTTAGTTGCACGTAGACACGAATGAAGAAACGTTCATGGCCAAGCAGATTACTACCGTGTCAATTCCTTTCCTCAATAGGAAACAAAATCTTGATGCTACCACCAGCATCTTACACTTCCTAATACTGCTGACTACATCTAAATAACTTTACCCACATTCCCTTGAGTTTTTTAAACGCATACCAATTTTACCAGTCTTCAGAAGAATAACCTCCATTTTGCTTCGCATAAGTTATGCGCACCTGGATTCCAGGGTGCCGCCTAAGGACGAGCTGCAGGACTGCGCCTAGGAACACAAATGTAAAACTGCCAAAATGTATTGGTCCCATTGTACTGTGCAGTCCTGGTGTGGAAAAGCACCTGGCCTTGTACCCTCAAGATATACGTTATGTGTTTAACCTTAATGGAGCAGATGGAGAGACTATTTCCTATATCGACTGTTAATCCCTCGTCAAGTGTGCCAGTTATCTTGGAGATATCCACCCGGTAATCGAAAACAACTATCAGCACGCGGTCTGGATGTTTCCTTCCAAGCGGTAAACTTGCAGCTTAGCCAATGCGTATGGGGCATATAAAATTGCTAATGTTGAGTCCGCCGCACCAGCTTCCCGGGTCAAGGCTGAGGGTGTGGTTAGAGTTTTTCCATGGCTTCGCTTGGTATGCCACATAAATGTGCTTTATCAAAGAGAAATGCAAGAAATCAGCTTGTTGGCCTAAACTCTGGCAGGTTTGTCAACCTCTGGTCTACCATTCTGAATGTGCACCACAAGCGCATGGAATCGATGAATGCCACCTGAGCCAAAAGTGGCCACTCAGTTTTCGATCAACTAACTGGACGAATTCGTGGCCAGGTCATAGTGTGCATTTTTCAACTCATTCATGACCGTACAGCCCTTTGCTTAGCCTTGTTTCAGTTCTTCCCAGCATATTTGGGCGTGTATGCGGAGTATGCGCAAGAACCCTCTGAGCCTCTGACAAAATCACACGTTAGTTGCGCACCCAAACTAATTTCCCACGAAACACTAAAACTCGTAAGGTGCAAATGTGTATTCGTGTAGATTGAGAAAAGAGATGAATATCGGTGCTTTGGTGGCCTGTAATCTGGCTCATGAGTGAAAGGAATTTCAATGGTACGAAAGCACTGATCATGAATAGTATTGTAATGAATCCTGGCCAATTTTTGGGACCTCGATGGTAGCCGCGATTTTCAGCAAACAGAGTCGCGTTTTCGATACAGTGCTCTTTCGCATACGGCTATCGTTTGCGTTAGCGAATGGCAAGCAAATTTTCTCATACTGCTCAAAACGCTACCGAAATACGGTGCATACAGTCCTTATCTCAAATAAATCTCGTGATGTCCCACGAACCACCTTCCGCATCGGAAGCCCACTTTAGCACATTCTGACACCTGTTGAGCTTAAAATTGCTTACACAAAATAATTCCTGCTTCACATGGGAGTCTTTTGTTCACGAACTCGGTCAATGTATGCCGAGATAATTCATTGTTCCTTGTAAAGTTTCCAAAAAGTCTCAGTTAGAGGCCACCTAGGAGCCAACAAGTGTGTGCACGCATGCTTTTGCACACTTATGAGCATGAATGTACTCTTACGAGACATAGGAATTTGATTGCTTGGTTAATATTTTGAATTTGCAGGAGGGCCGGAAAGTAATGTGAAATTGGCTGCCAATAAAACAGGAAACTTTACCGAAAACAGTAGGCATGCATGTCTGCTTTACAGTGTGGTTCACGACCCAAAACTTCCGTAAATATTTCGCTCTCTATATTGATTGCTACATCAGTTTGACTGCAGTTACTTGTAAACTTCAAACGCGGACTCAGTCCTAGACCGCATATCTGGCTGACAAATTTCAGGCACCACTGCCGTGCTTACTACATATCCACTCTCCGGCTACGACGGTAGGCCAGTGTGAGTGTGGTATCTGCGCGTGGCCATAACTATACCTGATCCCCAAATACTCTTTCTACAACAATATCTGATATATCAAGTGTAAGTCAGTGAACCTAATCGGTATGTGCACGTCCGTGGCTGAACGCTTGAGACTAGAGGATCACAATATTCGCAAAAACCCAACGGTTTCTGCACATTAGAAAAAGCACCACAGCGCTCTGGTTTTGTTTTACGCGCGTTGGAGTTATCCATGGCTTATGTTAAATAGGAATCGCCTAATTTTAAGTCTAGGAAGACCTCCGACATGTACTCAGTTTAAATATCGTTACTCAAGTAAAAACGTTGAAATAAATGGAAGATCCGCGTTAACAGTTAAAAACTGTTTATCGGATAATACACTTACCGAAAGATTATTGGCCTAGCCTCAGAGCTCGACACGATTTTTTGATCCACATCTTACTCAGAAACTCAGAGACATCTGAATCTACCTTCGTTTAACCCGAAACATTTAGTTGGTGCACCTTTTCTCTCTAACCTATTGTTCTTATTTACGATTGCCACAAAGCTATTTTCCCATGTTCTTAACTCTCCGTAGAGCTCTTACAGCTGGCACCCAGTTGCTAGACCAATTTACACATATTATACCACGAGTTCGTGCAACCAAGCTTAGGTTTACTTTCTTTTCGCCAACATATTCAAAAATTTACCTATAACGTGCTTACCAAGGAAGTTGAGTTTTTAGGTACTCCTTGGTTTGCGTAATTTAGCCCTCAATCAGAAAGCCGTGTTTTTACACCGCTTTCGTCGTCCCTACAGTTGTTAAACAGCGAAGCATAGTGCCCCTTTGTGTCTCGCGAACACACCTCCCATTCCATGTCCTTGTCTAAGATAATGGATACCTTCACGCAATCGATCCTCGGGAAGCTTTTGGAAGTTTTACTGCTTCTTAGAGAAAGTTACCCGAACACACTTGATGTATTGTCCATATACCTGCCTGTAGGTGTTCAGACTATTTTCAACTGGGAAAATTCAGTGCACTCCAGTAGTTTATGGCTGCGATCTCGCCGTTTGATCAATCCTGCGTCACCTGGGCACCAGCTGCCTTCAGTAGACTTTTATGCTGAACACACTCGAAAACGTTCTGTGTGACAAGAACGTACCATTTTAAAGATTTGAGTAAGCTACCGGTGTTACACATCTGCGCAGCACACACTTGCAGCTGCACTGTCCTGAAGAGCGGTTTGCAACAACAGCGCCTGGGGTTAACCAAAAACTGAAATTAGTGGCAAGAAACCCAGCACAGAAGTTCGTCGTGTACAGACCGGCCAAAAATTAAGATATCCACTATTCCTCTCAAGTTCCGTCCGGTAAGCATCTACAGGTTTGGCACTCGTAGCCAGCACACAATTCGTTTTTTGCTCCTGCTCGCCTACTGACCCCACTGATAACTTCAGTTGATAAATGCCCACCCAAACATAGGGACGACGACCAAAGTGAGAAGACTGCAGCTTAAGACCAAGTGACAGTTCGAGTTTAGTGAAATCTTGGACAGTTTTCCTGATAGTGATGCTGGCAGAGTGGTGGATCACCGGATATATTTATATAGTTATCGGCTTGAAGCAAAAAACAATGGCTTTTAGGACATGGTGCTATTTGACTCAACGTAACGGATTTGTGTCCTACTTGGGCAGACAAATTTACGCTCACAATTACTGGTATTTCTGTATGCTGTTCCAAATTTTTTACTTAATATCATTAAAGTTTCTTCAAACCACATGCTCCCCATCAAATCACACGTCGCACTTTGGCCATAACTTTACACTTCATCCCATATGCTGACTGGCTGGCTCAAAAAGAGATGTATTTGGTGCCCAACCTTGATATAGACTCGATGTTGATATCGAGGACGCCTTGCTCACCTGTGGGCGCTCCTTTGAACATGGAGCATAAGTAGCGACCTAGTGTTACGCACAGACAAGCATACTCTAAACTGTAACAGAATGCGACAAACATCGGTGGTTAGTTGTGTAAGGTTGGAAGACAAGTGGCCCCGTGGATTCCAGGGTTAACTAGGCCGACCGTGAGCTTAGGGCGCGCAGCTCCGTTAGTTCCCGTTTAAAGTAATCAAAACCACCAAAAATTAGACGCTAACCTCACACCTCTTTGAAAGCAGTTTGAATCTAGAAGGTTTTACATAACGTTGTAGCATTTGACACTACATATTCGAAAATTTAAAAATGCTTCTAGATAATCCCAGTTTAATTAAAATTTGTTTCAGCGTCTCAAGGTCCAATTTGGGCGCGTAATTAATACGTTTAGTGGCTGCCATGGCTCAGCAGATTGCCTTCACGAAGAAGGTGAAATTTTTTTTTGAAAACGTGGTCCCTTTACGTGTTTTGTCCCGTACTGGGTTTGCAAATATTTTCATCCAGTGCATGAACAATAGTTAGATCTTCATTGTGCGCGTGAACACACAATAAAGCAACCGTTCTTAAACTATTCAATAAACATTTTCCCATCGCCGCAGCAGGCATCCCGCAAAACAAAGCCAAGGAATTCGTTGCAGGTATTAGGGTTGTTAGACCTGATTATGGCCGTCTGCACACGCTGCATTGGGTGAATGTCTAGGTTTTACCTCCACCCGTATAGTGATCACCTGATGGTGCCATGAGTTTGGGCAGACGGCACAACAAACTGGCCAGCAACCTGGCTCAGAGTTTTGGCATAAGTTCAGCGGATTAGGTGTATGTAACAAGTTCGGCGGGAACCGAGCAGAGTTTTGTTGACCTACGAGCAAGCAATCAGACCAGGTTGTGATACTGTCATCGCGACGTCCTACTTTGGGCCGTGAGTAGCCCCGAACATGAGCACCTTGGGTGAGTCAGTTGGGGTTGCCAGGATAGTTAGGATTGGCCAGGGCATCAGGACAAATTAAGTCCAGGATTAATTACAGATAAGCTTGAGTCTATCGGGGGGCAAGGTGGTACTTTGCTACGATTAGATTGCGTCCCAACATAGCACGCAAATGAGAGTGGTTGAAATTTTCAACTAACACAATGAGGTAGCACTACCGGATTTCAAAAGCGATGATCAACGTCCTGGTTCAGGTAGCAGAGTATGACTATATGCAGTTGATTCAAGCGGGGCTTGTCATATGCGAATACGACAAACGGCAGGTGGCTAAAGTGTACGCCACGAAGTTCGTAGCTGGTTGTGTAATCGTCTATACGACCGCATAAGAGGAACGGACGTGAAAAAACGGTACAACATCTTGTAGTTGAAGCTTGCGTGCTTTCACAGCTACCTGATGTTATGGGCGGCTAGTTGGTAGACCTCCAAGGAGATAGGAGTGTGCTAGGCCGAAAAAGGGTTAAAAAGCATTACAGGTACTATTTGGAGTTGTCTAACAGCGCTTTTTTGACAACGGGTTGGAGATCTTCGGAAGAACACAAGCTATCAGTTAGGGCATGGTTTCCAGTAGTATAACGAATTGGTATGTGGATGCTAGTTGGAGTCACGCGCTGTGCAAAAATAAGTGTCCACTAATCCTGGAAGTTCAGTGGGTCTAGATGAATTATCGGAGCTGAGAGTGCGGGGACAAGCAATCGTATAAAAAATGGAACGAAAGGTCGTGTTGCACTTCTGGACAACGAGGTGACCTCAGCATGGCGCAGTTACAATGCGGGGAAAAGTGCAGAGATTTTGCAATACAAATTGCGTCAGAGCATCACGCCGCGTGTACTGTGTGGGTCATATGAGACAATGTTTTTTAACCTGCTACAATAGACTTTCCTGGGGTAAATGTTACAATCGGAGCAAGCTTAAGCTAGCTGAAGCTCAAGCTAGCTTAAGCTAGTCTTTTGACAAAAACTGTCTTCTATCTAGGTTGTAGTGCGTGGCGCTTAACGGGTGAATTGTTTCGTTGGCAAGCTGAACGATCTGATTAGGAAGTTGTTAAAATCTCCCATAATGTTGTTTATTACTGTGTGAACTTGGGAGAAGATTAGTGGCGCATGATGTAGGGTTACATGGGCGTGTGTTCTTGGAGGATGGAGGTGTAAAGCAGTGAATGGAGGAAAAATTAGGTCGTCACCAAGGGCAAAACGTAGAGTACGAGGCTATACATGGAGTAAGGAGTTTCTCGGGTTAATGGTATGAAGTTGAAGGGCGAATCGTCAATGGTTTTTTTTGGCATCGTCGAAGCTAGGGAATGCGGATGGGAGGACTTGGTAGAGGAGATTTGGAGGACGTTTAAAAATCTGTAGCGAACGAACTCTGACCAGGCATTATAGCCATCATTAAGGAGGTAAGACGCTTTGGGAGGACGGCGGATAGGAAATCAGGGTTCATCGACAGCTCAGAGGACAAAGACAGGAGTGGCGGCATTCTAGCAGTGTATCGCACTTGGATGTGGGTTGAAGAATAGTTGTTCCTGGACAACGGGACAGAAAACCACTACTGTTGTCACTTTGATCATCATCATTCGAGACAGTAGGCCGCACTAAGTGTCGCTGTCTTTTCGCATTAGTATTCGACTAGTTTGGACATGATTGTGGAAGTGAAGATGGGCGACAGTATGTTGGCATAAACGAGTAGTTTGAGAAGGCCAGTACCCATATGCCAGACGTGGAAAAGAGCGTCAGGGTAGTATAGAATATCGGAAGACCTTTAGCAAGTTAGGTATCTGTGAGACGTGGAAGCTTTTTAACATAAACGGATGGGGAGTGTCATAAGAGTCCGATTTCAAAGAGAAACACCGCAAGTAATAAACAGTGCAAGAAATGATCCCCTAGATAGTGAGGGTGCTACTGCCTATTTCTGTGTGAGTTACATGGTATCGAGGACGATAGGGCTGTTGATTTTATATGGCTATAAGGCATAAGTGACGAAAAGCATAAACGGAGTGAAGTACGTATTTAGTGCTCTAAAGGAGCAGAGTTGACACTGGGTTCCCACCCACTTACTAGACCTTCGTCACGGCGCCATCCTTGGATGCACGTTTGAAGAAGCATTAGGTCCTTGAGCTCTGGGCCACTGGCTCTTGTTGTTTGAGTTCACGAAGGTGTTATTTTTGCCGCGCTCACTGATACGTATGATCACTGGATATCGACACCACAACATCGTCGTGCACGCGCATCCTACATTGTCGACATTCAGGCTAGTTGAACAAGTAGTAACTTTGCCTCTATACTAGTAGGACATATGGACGATTTCACACATGATATGTAGCTGATTATATATTTTTTCATTCAGGGCGAAAGTGTATTCCAGAAAAAGAGAGCTGGGGCAACTCCCAATTATGTTCGTACCGAGTCATCCAGCAAGCGAAAAATATGATTCTCGAAGGGTGGTTTTGCATTATTAGGCGTGAGCATGGCAGATCGTCAATCTGTATGAGTATAAAAGACGGTCGTTGGCCGGTGAAATAGGCCATCATGCCTGGTTGCGTACTCATAAGCCGCGTAGCGCATAAGTACCGGCCTAGCAGTAGCGGTAAGCAGCCAAAATACATGACAACGCGTAGGGGAATTGAAAAAATGGCTGGCCTTTTTACGGCAATTTTGTGGTGCCATACGTATTTCAGCTAAAAGCATCATTAGCCCCAATTGGAAAGCATCTTTGCGTTGATAATTCACTCGCTGAAATATAAGAAAAGCTGCACTAGCCACTGGCTATGTGAGCATATCTGAGAGGGTGGCTCATTCACTAATTGCATACTCGATTCCCTAGAGCACGATACATCGAATAAGTTAATGCTGAGCGCAAGGTGCGTCTCCAGAATCATTGTTGTGCCGAGGCTAGCCGAACAATCTCACCTAATTTGTTACGCCTGACGAGTTTAGCGCATACACATGTTATTGCAATGCAGTCGCAATACCCAGTGCAATTCCACTGGATAGCCTGTAGATATTTCCCATTTAAAGAGCGCCGCGAACGTTGAGATGTGCTTAGAATTGACTTTGTTCTTTATCTCATAAACTAGTAGTCACATTCAAATCGCTGGTAATCGATGACCCTAAAGTTTGCTCACGTAAACCAAACACCATGAGCAACATGACACTGAAACGTGGAAGTGGATTAGAGAAACTCTTATATAATCGGCAACTTCGGAACCCAAGAGTTTCGGCGAAATAAAATTCGCTTTGCTTCTAGTCCGCGGTATGAAAACCAGAATGTAGCTACCAGTACTCTGTTATCATGAGTTGTGTGCAACTGTACCTCCCTATTACAGATACACCCGACCACTGGACGCTCACCGAAAACTTCTCTGAACCCGTAGTTCAAACGAAGGAAACTTAAACATAAAGATTTGTCATTTGATAGTACTAATTCGAATTCCAAAATCTATATACTTGGCTGCAGATTTGTTGGAAGTTACTCAAACGTACCTGGGGTCCGCTATGGGCACATAATTCATATTTTACTGGCTGCCAATACTTCGCATGGGGTCTCTGTGAAGGGTGGGGAATTTTGAGGAAAAGCTGGTTTCCTCGCGTGTTTTCTTTTCTATTGGAATTAGAAACAATCTGAGGACCACATGAACAAAAATAGTACTCCGTCCGCAAAAGCTAGTATTGGAACGGTCTTTCGGGACCTGGAGAGGAAAAAGGTTTCTATTGATGCAGCAGACCTTCCGTTAAACAAAGCCAAGCTTTAGGCCACAGCTAGTAAGTTTAAATTGTTCACTTCATGGTGTTCAGCACACGCTTTGTCGGTTGCACGGCAACGTTTTATCATCACCGGTATAGATCCATTGGAAGAATTAGTGGGTTTACGGGCGGGACAAGCGAACAGTACAATAGGATGGCCAGTGCTTTGTAGTTCTGGTACAAATTCAACGGACTGAGACGGTCTTCTGGGCGCATGTAACATGCTGGTTTGGGAACGGTGATTGATAATCAGGTGTAAATAGCACGTGTGCGGTCGATGCGATTGGAAATGACATAAGCCGTGCATTAGTGCGATCAAAGAAGCTCAGAGGGTGCAGGGACAAGAGCTCAGAGAAAAACGTGACATGTCTGCTGACGTTGCATGTTTGTACAATAAGGTGATCGCAGGAAGGTGCAGTCACACCCTGATGATAGGCATAGAGTTTTGCAGAAGGATCTACTGGTAACTCATCATATAGCCTGCATTCAGTGAGTCCCTGTTAGTATTTTCGCTCTGCACTCAATGAATTTTTGGATTTGCAGAAGGATCTCTTGGGATGTGTGCTAAAAGCAGGGCAAGCTTAGTCTAGCGGCGCAAGTGTCGGGCAAAAGTTGCTTCCATCTTAGTTCTCACTTTCCTTAATTGCAGAAGGCGGAGCAAGGTTCAGCATATGGTAGGAACAGCTTTAAAATGAGAGGATACAATAAGAGTTACCAATCGCGCAGCCTTCCGCATCGCCAAGAACAGAGAGGCGTACGAAGCGTACGTGCTGCGGGAAAACATGGAGAGCTCTCTAAAAGCTTTCGTACATAAAGCGGTATTCGTCAGGGATGCCCAATCACTGCAGTCCTCTGGTATGAACCATGAACCCACAAAGCGTACGCTTATGCTCCTGGACATGCAGCCACTAAACACGCCACTGGCAATCCAGAGAAAGGAACCCGAAGTTGTAGAGAGAGGTATGAACACTCGAAGTTGCGTTAGTCGTGAGATCAGTATCAAAGACGAGGTCAATGCACGAACCTGCAAGGTTAACCGTCACTCATTATAATTTGGGACACCTACGGCATCAAAGCGGTATACAAATGGATCGCAAGGATTGTGTGTATCAGGCTACAGTACGGGCTGTTTTGTTTTATGGCTGTGAAACCTGGCTTGTTTGATCAGTCGAACTGAAGCGTCTTCAGGTGTTCGACAATCGATGTCTCAGGACCATAGCTCGTGTGGGTTGGTGTCAGGAAATCCGCAGCGAGGCAATTAGAAATCGAGTTTTCGGTTGTGCAAGGGGCTTCTATTGAAGAGTACGTCCAAAACAAGAATCCGCGTTGGTTGGGTCATTGTTTGCTTATGCCAAACAATCGATGGCCGAAGGGGATGTTGTATTCTGTGCCCAATGCAGTGTTGGAAGAAGAGAGGGGCAACCCTCGAGTTGCCAGAGGTGTATGAAAGAGATTAGGAAACGCCTGGGTGTTGTCAGTGCTACTGACCTTCCAGGATGGGGACCCCGTGATCCCCACTGTGACTTGTTGAGGATGCTGGAATATATAGTGCCAACCGATATCATCGGCGTTCTTGTTGTCAGTTTCTGTCCTGATTGCCTGAATGAGTGCCTTGAGGTGTGGGCACCTCGGAACGATTGTAGTAAGCTAGATCTAAGTCCCTTCCCCATTCACTTTTAATATTTTCTTCACAAGAAGGCGTTCGAATAAATCATGGTTGTACGCCAGCGAAGCATTTGTGTTGAACACTGATGTCCTGCTGTCGATGATGGTGACAGGGATAGGTGATGACCGATTAGGCCAATCAGGTAGGACATATGTGGATGGGCATGCAAGACGCATTGACAGGATGAATTATGAGAAGTCGGCGACGGGTATGGCTGTCTTGGCAACTAATCTATTTGCACATTGTAGACATGATTGTGGAAATGAAGATTGGCGGCAGTACTTCGACATTAGCGGTTAGTTGGTGAGCCAAAAGCTATATGACATACATAGAATAGAGCCTCAGAACAGCTTGACATAGCGAGCAGGTTCCAACACCTCGTGTCTTGAGTATGGAAGCTTTTTCATTCATAACCGGATGCTGAAGGCCACTGGTGTTTGTTTACAAACGCTAGCACGTTAGCTGATCGGTTTCCAAGGAAGGAGCTCCTGATTGGTGAGATCGCTACTACGGTTGAGTATGGGATAATTACGGGTTATGCTAAGGATGACGGAGCTGTGGAATCTATAAAATCATGTTGAACCTAAAATAGCAGGCAGACTTGAAGGTAAGCTCAGATGAGCAGAGTTGACACCAAGTACGCACCCCACTCACTTGATCTACGCTACGGCTACATCCATGGGTGCACGTTTGAAGACGCGTGTGATCCTTGGATCCCTGGGCTCAGGGCCATACTACTTTATCTTACGACTGACTAGTATGCACCTCTCTTTATCTTCAACCTTGCTGCGTCCAATGACGCATATGATAGCTGAATCCCGCTATCGAATCATCGATGGGCAAATGCTCCCTCAAATCGCCAATGGGACTAATTGTGCACGCAGTAAGTCAACAGTTATAGCAGTAAGTTTCCAGCTTGAGCGTGGACACCAACCAGGAATTGTGGACAACGGGATTTATTAGGCAGTTGGCGAGTTAGCTATTACAACTTTTTGAAGTATACATGCTCAATGATATTTTGGGATATCTACAGAAAATGTAATTGATTATGCATTATTCCTTTAGGAAGCCCTGTTAAGTGGAAGCGGCTTGCTGAAAACTCGGACTGGATTGGATACGCGTTACGTCTGTACCGATGCGACCAATAAATAGAAACATAATTCGCCAAGAGTCACTGTGTATTTTTCAGGCATGGGCCTAGCGGACGGACGATATGTCTGAGTATGAGGGACCGACCTTGGTCGCTGGATTAGACCATTATGCATTGTTAGGGCCCTATTATCAGCTGCGAGCGTGAGAACGGATCCGGTTGTTACTATAAGTGGCCAAGGTGAGCGACAACGCGTACAGTTATGAGTAAGAAGGGCAATCTTTGGCCATTGGATTAGGTTACCGTGCATAGATAAGACCTCATAATCAGCATCGCACATGGACATAGGACTAGAAGTTACGATAGATAGCAGAGGTACGTGACATCGGGTGTACTTATGAATGTGGCGGGCCGCCTTTGGCCGTTAGATTAATTTATCACGCATAGTTGAGGCCTCGTTTTCGTCGGTGCGCATAGATACTGGCCTGGTGTTTACAATAGGTAGCAAAGGCGAGCGACAATCCATACAGTTATGAATATGACGGGCCATGGTAGGCCATTGAGTAGGCTACCGTACATAGTTGAGGCATTATTATCAGCGTCCCACATGGACACAGTCCCGAACTACAATAAGTAGCCAAGGGAGAAGACAACGCGTGCAGTTGTCAAGATGACCAGCGATGACTGGAGTTACTTTCAGCCAATGTGTTTGGGCTTGACGACGTATTCTAACTAAGGAGTGTGATTATTTCCAATGCGAAAGGTATTATTGTGTTGGTAAGTAACATGCACTTATTTCATGACGCTGCAGTATCTGCTGACAGGTTGTGCATATAAGATAATGAAGATCCTACACAGAGATGCATACCATCCTCATGAATGTGCAGTACATCAGCTTATATTTCATCATTGTATTTAACGAGAGGCGAGCTTCGCAAGGAACTGTGTTGTGTCGAAATTCGCCGAACAAATTGATCTAATTTGTTACCTTTGAAAGGCAGGCAAACGTCATTCCAATATGTTTCCGTCGGGAATTTGCATAGGGCATTCTGTGAGTGTTACCTCATTTGTAAACAACACGGAGAAAACCTGCAGTATGCTAAAGCTTGATTTCGTGTTTTATTTCGTAAACCGGCAATCAGTGGAGGTCGATGACCTTGAAATTTTGATCACTTAAACAAAATGTCATATAAAATAGTACAGAAACGCGCAAACAGATTAGACCAACTATCCGTATGAGTCGCTCCTTGGAGTCGTCGTCTAAAATAATTTAATTTACTTACGCCCTGTTTGAACAATTGGTCAAAGACTTTTCACCGTTGACCTAACACACGGCGGGACACGGTAAGAAGATTTTAAGCTCAGTGCACACCTTCATTGGCAAACTTTTTCTCACTTTCAGCAAGCGTGGAATAACTTCCGAGACTTTGTCCACGCTCCCTCTAGAACTCAGTTCAAAACACTATTAGACACTTTTTACGATAGTCCTCGCGCTGGCAATCATACTGCCCCGCGCTGAGAACCCAAAGAGCAGTGCTACACCCTTTTTCACTTGTGCCTTTCAGGCGAACGACAGCTGCTGAACGACAGAACAAAACCGACCTGGGAAACTCAAAAAAGCTCTCGCCCTGTATCAATCCGTATCCGTGAACTTGTGAACCCGTCAGTTTCGTCTAAAATAATTTGGATTTACTTCCAGTAAGCTGGATGAGGTATCCCGGGCCCAGACCAAAAGCACTGGTCCGCTTGTGCGACCGTTTAGTGACCTTGAACTATCTTATGTAACATTCTTGAATTGTGCACACCATAGTGCGTGTATTGAATTGCGCGATATTATAGTATCACTTTCGAGGTGCACGTAAAGTATGCCTACCAAACCCAACGTGACCGGACCACGAACGAGGAAACAGCCAAGGTGCCGGTTGATGTTCCACGAATTCATCCAAAAACAAGCGCGGGTGGCTTAAGCGGATTCGCCTTGGCGGCGACTTTGCATTATGGTTTTCCGAACAAGGGTATTTCTGTCATCGATACCTCCGAGCAACATAGACAGCCTAAACTGTCCCGTCTAGATCATTCCTACGCACTTCGCGCGTCATCTATTAATAGATGACGCCTGAATTCAGGCTTTCCACTGTCTTCACCACCGCACACCATCAATGCCAAGCAAGTCCAGTGTGACAGCAAGAGCATCTTGTTGCCCTGTTTGGTTCACAATGCTGACATTGAAGGCTGCCAGATAGACTGGGCGTCGAGGATTGAAGATTGATTTCGAGATGCCTGAGGATGTCGGTGCCACGTAACGTGCAGATATTGCTTGCAAAACTGATGCAAGACGAACAGAGTCATCAGTCCTAAGTGCTGAGCCTACAAGGAGAGAGTTATTGATGGGGTGGGGAGATGGGGAAGAAAAAGTATGTGAGGAAGAAAGGAGGCGTCAGTAGCAGTCTGTCTGCGCTTATCCAGCGAGTAAGGTGATCCGGCGGCGGCCGATTTGGCATGAGTTTATTTATGTATGTGCATGTGTGTGTGCATATGTATGTGGTCGGTGTCGGCCACTCAGCAATGTGTTTAGTCTTATCACAGTCCTGGGACTAATCTGAAAACCATACTGCAGAAGATATGGAACGAAAACAGCACTTCACGTGGTAGAATATTACACTTCTTCGAGCTGAGGGTTAGGCCAGCCTATTCAGGAAGACAGAGGTCTTCTCGTAGCCGGCTGTTGTGTTCGTCTATCGTCCGGCCGTAAACAGTGATGTCATCGAGGTGGATCAAGCAAGACCAACGGAACAACCCCACAGATACCGTCTGTATGAGCCACTGAGATGTAGCTGGTGCGCCCGCAAGTTCGAATCGCATTGTTTCAAATTAATGTGAACTTGAAGGCACTGAAAAAGCCGTTTTGCAACGGTTCCCCGGTTCCTCGATCTGCCAATATCCGGACTCCAAGCGCAGAGTAGAGAACCATTTCGAACCAGCCACTGTTAATGGTATCGTCCATACGTGGGAGTGGGAACGAGTCACATTAAGTAGCCTGACTTAGTTGACGGTAGTTCATAGATATCTGCAGAGTACCACCTTTTTTCCTAACCAGCACGATTGATGAAGACTAGGGTGGAGGAGATTGGCGGATTGTCACCTTATTTTAACATTTTGGAAAGTAGTTGTTTTCAATCGATTGGAAAAAAGTTTGGAACCGATTGAAAATTCACCGTTTCAGAAGGGCTTGGTAAACAATCGGTAGTTTTTAACTGGGCAACGTTTCGCTTTTGACACAAAACTTCATCAGGCCAGGTGAACAGGTCACCAAGTTGGCCAGGTTGTAAGGCAGACAGGGAACCAATCAGTAAGTTCTCGTCAGGTTATCACCCTAGGCCAATGTTGAGTGTCAAATGGCGGCTCTTGTCGGCTAGTGTGGTCCCCAAAATCTTGAATCGATGGGTTGGAGGAGTTTCAAATTAGTTCCGCTCGGCTCGTGTTCCTTAATCTCCCACTTCATGGTGCTTCGATTGACGGTTCATGTCGGGTGTCACTGGTAGATTTTCCTTGGTCTTCGTGGGCTTGTGAGTGCTGCGACGATTTAGTTGGGGAGGGGTGAGGTCAAGTGGAATTCAGGTGATGACTACTCCTCCTGATGACCGCACACCAACATGTATCAGCTCGACTGATCCAAAACCGTTCTCCACACGCTTGCCAGTTCCACGCCTTCTATTCTGTTAACACTGAGATGCTTGGCGATTTCCACCGCCTCGGTCATCAGCCTCTGTGACGTAGTCCTCGTCTCAAAACCTCAAGATTTTCTAAATCTATTTTGTGCCCCGTGTCCAGTGCATGTTGTGCAATTGCCGAGTCTTTTAGTAACGCCCGATATTTATCTGCATTTCTTGGCGGCTTGTTTATTTTTCTCTTATGCTCTCCGATTCTGGTGTGAAGTTCCCTGGCCATCTGTCCTATATAGACCTTAATGCAGTCGTTACACTTGATTTTGTAGACACGGTCCCTAGTTCTGTTTGCCGGGAGGCGATCCTTCAATTGCACCAGTGCAGAGCGCGGAGTGTCCCCCTCTAGAAACCTATTCTTATGTTGGCCGTGCGTAGAATCCTTCGAATGATCTCCGATGTCCCTGGTTTATATGGAATAACAGCCGTCCGAAGCCATCCTCGTTTGAGTTTCGCAACCGGTACCAACACCCTTCGCAATTGACGCCTAATCAAGCCAGCTGGAAAAGCTAGCAGGGAAAATCTACCAGTGACACCCGACATGAACCGTCAATCGAAGCACCATGAAGTGGGAGATTAAGGAACACGAGCCGAGCGGAACTAATTTGAAACTCCTCCAACCCATCGATTCAAGATTTTGGGGACCACACTAGCCGACAAGAGCCGCCATTTGACACTCAACACTGGCCTAGGGTGATAACCTGACGAGAACTTACTGATTGGTTCCCTGTCTGCCTTACAACCTGGCCAACTTGGTGACCTGTTCACCTGGCCTGATGAAGTTTTGTGTCAAAAGTGAAACGTTGCCCAAATAAAAACTTCCGATTGTTTACCAAGACCTTCTGAAACGATTTTGGAAAGTAGTTCGCCAAGTTCGCCTTGATAATGGACTAGAACCCTCCTGGGGCATATGTATCGGCCCATGACCAACTGTGTGAAGAAAGCTGACTCTTCCGAGAGAAGGTCGCGAGATATCCAGTATACTGTAGAATTCCAGTAGCAAACTGACTACAAGTTCGCTTTCTGGTGCTGGGATGTTGGAGCACAAAACATTTAAGTTTGCATGTCCATTAATGAGTCACTGTGCAAAGTAATTTGGAGAGCTGAACGGTTCCTGCCTGGGCAGCAGTGTGGGCACCGTGCGTGGTTAGGAAATCCATACCCACAATTACGTCCCATTTGATTCGCGCGCAGACGAACGTAGTCGGTCACCAAATCCGACATAGCAAGTACTTCACCACTCGTGCCAAGTGATGGAATGACAGGGCCACTGGCCCAAAAGAGTTCTGGACAGTTACGGTGATTGTTGTTTCGGTAGTAATGAAACAACAGAAACAACAGAGCGAGAATCCCCGATGTCAACCGAAATACTCAGTCTTTGAGTTCAATCACCTTGTGATAAATAAAGAGGACAGCTGTCTAGCAGATGTGGTGGGGGTATGGGCGCACAACTGAGATTTACCACTGGGAAAGTTGTGGCCACAACGCCGGGCATCCTTCCCAAAACATACACCGTAAAAACAAATTCGGAAGTTCGCGACGTGTCCGATGGGGTCCGTGGGCTTTGCCATTAACGTTGTGCGGTCAGCAATAATGGCACGGAACTCGTGGCTGGGATATCACTATCATACAGCTGCTCGTGGGCTCGGGCGAGCTGGACTGCACCACACAAAGTGCCGACATTAGGTCGGCGTTTCGCACGTAATTCATGAATTGATGAGCTGTGTGAGCGTCGGGAACATCTTGCAACTCCTCAGGTTATGCCTTCGCTGCAAGACCTCGTAAGGCGTCTGCATATTCGTCTGCTGAGTCGAATCAGAGAATTCGCCGGGTGCTGATTCCAGTTAAAAAAGCGCTCTCGGAAGACAAAATTCGGCGGTAGTGTGTCGACAAGGGAGGACTATTGGGTCCAGAGGGTGTGCGGTGGTGAAGACAGTGGAAAGCCTGAATTCAGGCGTCATCTATTAATAGATGACGCGCGAAGTGCGTAGGAATGATCTAGACGGGACAGTTTAGGCTGTCTATGTTGCTCCAGAGGTATCGATGACAGAAATACCCTTGTTCGGAAAAACCATAATGCAAAGTCGCCGCCAAGGCGAATCCGCTTAAGCCACCCGGCTTGTTTTTGGATGAATTCGTGGAACATCAACCGGCACCTTGGCTGTTTCCTCGTTCGTGGTCCGGTCACGTTGGGTTTGGTAGGCATACTTTACGTGCACCTCGAAAGTGATACTATAATATCGCGCAATTCAATACACGCACTATGGTGTGCACAATTCAAGAATGTTACATAAGATAGTTCAAGGTCACTCAACGGGTCGCACAAGCGGACCAGCGCTTTTGGTCTGGGCCCGGGGTACCTCATCCAGCTTACTGGAAGTAAATCCAAATTATTTTAGACGAAACTGACGGGTTCACGAAGTTGCGACTCATACGGATAGTTGGTCTAATCTGTTTGCGCGTTTCTGTACTATTTTATATGACATTTTGTTTAAGTGATCAAAATTTCAAGGTCATCGACCTCCACTGATTGCCGGTTTACGAAATAAAACACGAAATCAAGCTTTAGCATACTGCAGGTTTTCTCCGTGTTGTTTACAAATGAGGTAACACTCACAGAATGCCCTATGCAAATTCCCGACGGAAACATATTGGAATGACGTTTGCCTGCCTTTCAAAGGTAACAAATTAGATCAATTTGTTCGGCGAATTTCGACACAACACAGTTCCTTGCGAAGCTCGCCTCTCGTTAAATACAATGATGAAATATAAGCTGATGTACTGCACATTCATGAGGATGGTATGCATCTCTGTGTAGGATCTTCATTATCTTATATGCACAACCTGTCAGCAGATACTGCAGCGTCATGAAATAAGTGCATGTTACTTACCAACACAATAATACCTTTCGCATTGGAAATAATCACACTCCTTAGTTAGAATACGTCGTCAAGCCCAAACACATTGGCTGAAAGTAACTCCAGTCATCGCTGGTCATCTTGACAACTGCACGCGTTGTCTTCTCCCTTGGCTACTTATTGTAGTTCGGGACTGTGTCCATGTGGGACGCTGATAATAATGCCTCAACTATGTACGGTAGCCTACTCCAATGGCCTACCATGGCCCGTCATATTCATAACTGTATGGATTGTCGCTCGCCTTTGCTACCTATTGTAAACACCAGGCCAGTATCTATGCGCACCGACGAAAACGAGGCCTCAACTATGCGTGATAAATTAATCTAACGGCCAAAGGCGGCCCGCCACATTCATAAGTACACCCGATGTCACGTACCTCTGCTATCTATCGTAACTTCTAGTCCTATGTCCATGTGCGATGCTGATTATGAGGTCTTATCTATGCACGGTAACCTAATCCAATGGCCAAAGATTGCCCTTCTTACTCATAACTGTACGCGTTGTCGCTCACCTTGGCCACTTATAGTAACAACCGGATCCGTTCTCACGCTCGCAGCTGATAATAGGGCCCTAACAATGCATAATGGTCTAATCCAGCGACCAAGGTCGGTCCCTCATACTCAGACATATCGTCCGTCCGCTAGGCCCATGCCTGAAAAATACACAGTGACTCTTGGCGAATTATGTTTCTATTTATTGGTCGCATCGGTACAGACGTAACGCGTATCCAATCCAGTCCGAGTTTTCAGCAAGCCGCTTCCACTTAACAGGGCTTCCTAAAGGAATAATGCATAATCAATTACATTTTCTGTAGATATCCCAAAATATCATTGAGCATGTATACTTCAAAAAAGTTGTAATAGCTAACTCGCCAACTGCCTAATAAATCCCGTTGTCCACAATTCCTGGTTGGTGTCCACGCTCAAGCTGGAAACTTACTGCTATAACTGTTGACTTACTGCGTGCACAATTAGTCCCATTGGCAATTTGAGGGAGCATTTGTCCACCGATGATTCGATAGCGGGATTCAGCTATCATATGCGTCATTGGACGCAGCAAGGTTGAAGATAAAGAGAGGTGCATACTAGTCAGTCGTAAGATAAAGTAGTATGGCCCTGAGCCCAGGGATCCAAGGATCACACGCGTCTTCAAACGTGCACCCATGGATGTAGCCGTAGCGTAGATCAAGTGAGTGGGGTGCGTACTTGGTGTCAACTCTGCTCATCTGAGCTTACCTTCAAGTCTGCCTGCTATTTTAGGTTCAACATGATTTTATAGATTCCACAGCTCCGTCATCCTTAGCATAACCCGTAATTATCCCATACTCAACCGTAGTAGCGATCTCACCAATCAGGAGCTCCTTCCTTGGAAACCGATCAGCTAACGTGCTAGCGTTTGTAAACAAACACCAGTGGCCTTCAGCATCCGGTTATGAATGAAAAAGCTTCCATACTCAAGACACGAGGTGTTGGAACCTGCTCGCTATGTCAAGCTGTTCTGAGGCTCTATTCTATGTATGTCATATAGCTTTTGGCTCACCAACTAACCGCTAATGTCGAAGTACTGCCGCCAATCTTCATTTCCACAATCATGTCTACAATGTGCAAATAGATTAGTTGCCAAGACAGCCATACCCGTCGCCGACTTCTCATAATTCATCCTGTCAATGCGTCTTGCATGCCCATCCACATATGTCCTACCTGATTGGCCTAATCGGTCATCACCTATCCCTGTCACCATCATCGACAGCAGGACATCAGTGTTCAACACAAATGCTTCGCTGGCGTACAACCATGATTTATTCGAACGCCTTCTTGTGAAGAAAATATTAAAAGTGAATGAAGAAGGGACTTAGATCTAGCTTACTACAATCGTTCCGAGGTGCCCACACCTCAAGGCACTCATTCAGGCAATCAGGACAGAAACTGACAACAAGAACGCCGATGATATCGGTTGGCACTATATATTCCAGCATCCTCAACAAGTCACAGTGGGGATCACGGGGTCCCCATCCTGGAAGGTCAGTAGCACTGACAACACCCAGGCGTTTCCTAATCTCTTTCATACACCTCTGGCAACTCGAGGGTTGCCCCCTCTCTTCTTCCAACACTGCATTGGGCACAGAATACAACATCCCCTTCGGCCATCGATTGTTTGGCATAAGCAAACAATGACCCAACCAACGCGGATTCTTGTTTTGGACGTACTCTTCAATAGAAGCCCCCTTGCACAACCGAAAACTCGATTTCTAATTGCCTCGCTGCGGATTTCCTGACACCAACCCACACGAGCTATGGTCCTGAGACATCGATTGTCGAACACCTGAAGACGCTTCAGTTCGACTGATCAAACAAGCCAGGTTTCACAGCCATAAAACAAAACAGCCCGTACTGTAGCCTGATACACATAATCCTTGCGATCCATTTGTATACCGCTTTGATGCCGTAGGTGTCCCAAATTATAATGAGTGACGGTTAACCTTGCAGGTTCGTGCATTGACCTCGTCTTTGATACTGATCTCACGACTAACGCAACTTCGAGTGTTCATACCTCTCTCTACAACTTCGGGTTCCTTTCTCTGGATTGCCAGTGGCGTGTTTAGTGGCTGCATGTCCAGGAGCATAAGCGTACGCTTTGTGGGTTCATGGTTCATACCAGAGGACTGCAGTGATTGGGCATCCCTGACGAATACCGCTTTATGTACGAAAGCTTTTAGAGAGCTCTCCATGATTTCCCGCAGCACGTACGCTTCGTACGCCTCTCTGTTCTTGGCGATGCGGAAGGCTGCGCGATTGGTAACTCTTATTGTATCCTCTCATTTTAAAGCTGTTCCTACCATATGCTGAACCTTGCTCCGCCTTCTGCAATTAAGGAAAGTGAGAACTAAGATGGAAGCAACTTTTGCCCGACACTTGCGCCGCTAGACTAAGCTTGCCCTGCTTTTAGCACACATCCCAAGAGATCCTTCTACAAATCCAAAAATTCATTGAGTGCAGAGCGAAAATACTAACAGGGACTCACTGAATGCAGGCTATATGATGAGTTACCAGTAGATCCTTCTGCAAAACCTCTATGCCTATCATCAGGGTGTGACTGCACCTTCCTGCGATCACCTTATTGTACAAACATGCAACGTCAGCAGACATGTCACGTTTTTCTCTGAGCTCTTGTCCCTGCACCCTCTGAGCTTCTTTGATCGCACTAATGCACGGCTTATGTCATTTCCAATCGCATCGACCGCACACGTGCTATTTACACCTGATTATCAATCACCGTTCCCAAACCAGCATGTTACATGCGCCCAGAAGACCGTCTCAGTCCGTTGAATTTGTACCAGAACTACAAAGCACTGGCCATCCTATTGTACTGTTCGCTTGTCCCGCCCGTAAACCCACTAATTCTTCCAATGGATCTATACCGGTGATGATAAAACGTTGCCGTGCAACCGACAAAGCGTGTGCTGAACACCATGAAGTGAACAATTTAAACTTACTAGCTGTGGCCTAAAGCTTGGCTTTGTTTAACGGAAGGTCTGCTGCATCAATAGAAACCTTTTTCCTCTCCAGGTCCCGAAAGACCGTTCCAATACTAGCTTTTGCGGACGGAGTACTATTTTTGTTCATGTGGTCCTCAGATTGTTTCTAATTCCAATAGAGAAGAAAACACGCGAGGAAACCAGCTTTTTCTCAAAATTCCCCACCCTTCACAGAGACCCCATGCGAAGTATTGGCAGCCAGTAAAATATGAATTATGTGCCCATAGCGGACCCCAGGTACGTTTGAGTAACTTCCAACAAATCTGCGGCCAAGTATATAGATTTTTGGAATTCGAATTAGTACTATCAAATGACACATCTTTATGTTTAAGTTTCCTTCGTTTGAACTACGGGTTCAGAGAAGTTTTCGGTGAGCGTCCAGTGGTCGGGTGTATCTGTAATAGGGAGGTACAGTTGCACACAACTCATGATAACAGAGTACTGGTAGCTACATTCTGGTTTTCATACCGCGGACTAGAAGTAAAGCGAATTTTATTTCGCCGAAACTCTTGGGTTCCGAAGTTGCCGATTATATAAGAGTTTCTCTAATCCACTTCCACGTTTCAGTGTCATGTTGCTCATGGTGTTTGGTTCACGTGAGCAAACTTTAAGGTCATCGATTAACAGCGATTTGAATGTGACTACTAGTTTATGTACGTGAGCAAACTTTAGGGTCATCGATTACCAGCGATTTGAATGTGACTACTAGTTTATGAGATAAAGAACAAAGTCAATTCTAAGCACATCTCAACTTTCGCGGCGCTCTTTAAATGGGAAATATCTACAGGCTATCCAGTGCAATTGCACTGGGTATTGCGACTGCATTGCAATAACATGTGTATGCGCTAAACTCGTCAGGCGTAACAAATTAGGTGAGATTGTTCGGCTAGCCTCGGCACAACAATGATTCTGGAGACGCACCTTGCGCTCAGCATTAACTTATTCGATGTATCGTGCTCTAGGGAATCGAGTATGCAATTAGTGAATGAGCCACCCTCTCAGATATGCTCACATAGCCAGTGGCTAGTGCAGCTTTTCTTATATTTCAGCGAGTGAATTATCAACGCAAAGATGCTTTCCAATTGGGGCTAATGATGCTTTTAGCTGAAATACGTATGGCACCACAAAATTGCCGTAAAAAGGCCAGCCATTTTTTTCAATTCCCGTACGCGTTGTCATGTATTTTGGCTGCTTACCGCTACTGCTAGGCCGGTACTTATGCGCTACGCGGCTTATGAGTACGCAACCACGCATGATGGCCTATTTCACCGGCCAACGACCGTCTTTTATACTCATACAGATTGACGATCTGCCATGCTCACGCCTAATAATGCAAAACCACCCTTCGAGAATCATATTTTTCGCTTGCTGGATGACTCGGTACGAACATAATTGGGAGTTGCCCCAGCTCTCTTTTTCTGGAATACACTTTCGCCCTGAATGAAAAAATATATAATCAGCTACATATCATGTGTGAAATCGTCCATATGTCCTACTAGTATAGAGGCAAAGTTACTACTTGTTCAACTAGCCTGAATGTCGACAATGTAGGATGCGCGTGCACGACGATGTTGTGGTGTCGATATCCAGTGATCATACGTATCAGTGAGCGCGGCAAAAATAACACCTTCGTGAACTCAAACAACAAGAGCCAGTGGCCCAGAGCTCAAGGACCTAATGCTTCTTCAAACGTGCATCCAAGGATGGCGCCGTGACGAAGGTCTAGTAAGTGGGTGGGAACCCAGTGTCAACTCTGCTCCTTTAGAGCACTAAATACGTACTTCACTCCGTTTATGCTTTTCGTCACTTATGCCTTATAGCCATATAAAATCAACAGCCCTATCGTCCTCGATACCATGTAACTCACACAGAAATAGGCAGTAGCACCCTCACTATCTAGGGGATCATTTCTTGCACACCGTTTATTACTTGCGGTGTTTCTCCTTGAAATCGGACTCTTATGACACTCCCCATCCGTTTATGTTAAAAAAGCTTCCACGTCTCACAGATACCTAACTTGCTAAAGGTCTTCCGATATTCTATACTACCCTGACGCTCTTTTCCACGTCTGGCATATGGGTACTGGCCTTCTCAAACTACTCGTTTATGCCAACATACTGTCGCCCATCTTCACTTCCACAATCATGTCCAAACTAGTCGAATACTAATGCGAAAAGACAGCGACACTTAGTGCGGCCATACTGTCTCGAATGATGATGATCAAAGTGACAACAGTAGTGGTTTTCTGTCCCGTTGTCCCGGGAACAACTATTCTTCAACCCACATCCAAGTGCGATACACTGCTAGAATGCCGCCACTCCTGTCTTTGTCCTCTGAGCTGTCGATGAACCCTGATTTCCTATCCGCCGTCCTCCCAAAGCGTCTTACCTCCTTAATGATGGCTATAATGCCTGGTCAGAGTTCGTTCGCTACAGATTTTTAAACGTCCTCCAAATCTCCTCTACCAAGTCCTCCCATCCGCATTCCCTAGCTTCGACGATGCCAAAAACAAAACTATTGACGATTCGCCCTTCAACTTCATACCATTAACCCGAGAAACTCCTTACTCCATGTATAGCCTCGTACTCTACGTTTTGCCCTTGGTGACGACCTAATTTTTCCTCCATTCACTGCTTTACACCTCCATCCTCCAAGAACACACGCCCATGTAACCCTACATCATGCGCCACTAATCTTCTCCCAAGTTCACACAGTAATAAACAACATTATGGGAGATTTTAACAACTTCCTAATCAGATCGTTCAGCTTGCCAACGAAACAATTCACCCGTTAAGCGCCACGCACTACAACCTAGATAGAAGACAGTTTTTGTCAAAAGACTAGCTTAAGCTAGCTTGAGCTTCAGCTAGCTTAAGCTTGCTCCGATTGTAACATTTACCCCAGGAAAGTCTATTGTAGCAGGTTAAAAAACATTGTCTCATATGACCCACACAGTACACGCGGCGTGATGCTCTGACGCAATTTGTATTGCAAAATCTCTGCACTTTTCCCCGCATTGTAACTGCGCCATGCTGAGGTCACCTCGTTGTCCAGAAGTGCAACACGACCTTTCGTTCCATTTTTTATACGATTGCTTGTCCCCGCACTCTCAGCTCCGATAATTCATCTAGACCCACTGAACTTCCAGGATTAGTGGACACTTATTTTTGCACAGCGCGTGACTCCAACTAGCATCCACATACCAATTCGTTATACTACTGGAAACCATGCCCTAACTG
Organism: Clonorchis sinensis; assembly: GCA_003604175.2. Lineage (NCBI taxonomy): Eukaryota > Metazoa > Platyhelminthes > Trematoda > Opisthorchiida > Opisthorchiidae > Clonorchis > Clonorchis sinensis. The sequence continues at coordinate 99,206,877 of CM030369.1, forward strand.
ATAACTTGTGTTCTTCCGAAGATCTCCAACCCATTGTCCAAAAAAGCGCTGTTAGACAACTCCAAATAGTACCTGTAATGCCTTTTAACCCTTTTTTCGGCCTAGCACACTCCTATCTCCTTGGAGGTCTACCAACTAGCCGCCCATAACATCAGGTAGCTGTGAAAGCACGCAAGCTTCAACTACAAGATGTTGTACCGTTTTTTAACGTCCGTTCCTCTTATGCGGTCGTATAGACGATTACACAACCAGCTACGAACTTCGTGGCGTACACTTTAGCCACCTGCCGTTTGTCGTATTCGCATATGACAAGCCCCGCTTGAATCAACTGCATACAGTCATACTCTGCTACCTGAACCAGGACGTTGATCATCGCTTTTGAAATCCGGTAGTGCTACCTCATTGTGTTAGTTGAAAATTTCAACCACTCTCATTTGCGTGCTATGTTGGGACGCAATCTAATCGTAGCAAAGTACCACCTTGCCCCCTCGATAGACTCAAGCTTATCTGTAATTAATCCTGGACTTAATTTGTCCTGATGCCCTGGCCAATCCTAACTATCCTGGCAACCCCAACTGACTCACCCAAGGTGCTCATGTTCGGGGCTACTCACGGCCCAAAGTAGGACGTCGCGATGACAGTATCACAACCTGGTCTGATTGCTTGCTCGTAGGTCAACAAAACTCTGCTCGGTTCCCGCCGAACTTGTTACATACACCTAATCCGCTGAACTTATGCCAAAACTCTGAGCCAGGTTGCTGGCCAGTTTGTTGTGCCGTCTGCCCAAACCACTTATTCGTCTCATGGCACCATCAAGTGATCACTATACGGGTGGAGGTAAAACCTAGACATTCACCCAATGCAGCGTGTGCAGACGGCCATAATCAGGTCTAACAACCCTAATACCTGCAACGAATTCCTTGGCTTTGTTTTGCGGGATGCCTGCTGCGGCGATGGGAAAATGTTTATTGAATAGTTTAAGAACGGTTGCTTTATTGTGTGTTCACGCGCACAATGAAGATCTAACTATTGTTCATGCACTGGATGAAAATATTTGCAAACCCAGTACGGGACAAAACACGTCGCACTGGATGAAAACATTTGCAAACCCAGTACGGGACAAAGCACGTAAAGGGACCACGTTTTCAAAAAAAAATTTTCACCTTCTTCGTGAAGGCAATCTGCTGAGCCATGGCAGCCACTAAACGTATTAATTACGCGCCCAAATTGGACCTTGAGACGCTGAAACAAATTTTAATTAAACTGGGATTATCTAGAAGCATTTTAAATTTTCGAATATGTAGTGTCAAATGCTACAACGTTATGTAAAACCTTCTAGATTCAAACTGCTTTCAAAGAGGTGTGAGGTTAGCGTCTAATTTTTGGTGGTTTTGATTACTTTAAACGGGAACTAACGGAGCTGCGCGCCCTAAGCTCACGGTCGGCCTAGTTAACCCTGGAATCCACGGGGCCACTTGTCTTCCAACCTTACACAACTAACCACCGATGTTTGTCGCATTCTGTTACAGTTTAGAGTATGCTTGTCTGTGCGTAACACTAGGTCGCTACTTATGCTCCATGTTCAAAGGAGCGCCCACAGGTGAGCAAGGCGTCCTCGATATCAACATCGAGTCTATATCAAGGTTGGGCACCAAATACATCTCTTTTTGAGCCAGCCAGTCAGCATATGGGATGAAGTGTAAAGTTATGGCCAAAGTGCGACGTGTGATTTGATGGGGAGCATGTGGTTTGAAGAAACTTTAATGATATTAAGTAAAAAATTTGGAACAGCATACAGAAATACCAGTAATTGTGAGCGTAAATTTGTCTGCCCAAGTAGGACACAAATCCGTTACGTTGAGTCAAATAGCACCATGTCCTAAAAGCCATTGTTTTTTGCTTCAAGCCGATAACTATATAAATATATCCGGTGATCCACCACTCTGCCAGCATCACTATCAGGAAAACTGTCCAAGATTTCACTAAACTCGAACTGTCACTTGGTCTTAAGCTGCAGTCTTCTCACTTTGGTCGTCGTCCCTATGTTTGGGTGGGCATTTATCAACTGAAGTTATCAGTGGGGTCAGTAGGCGAGCAGGAGCAAAAAACGAATTGTGTGCTGGCTACGAGTGCCAAACCTGTAGATGCTTACCGGACGGAACTTGAGAGGAATAGTGGATATCTTAATTTTTGGCCGGTCTGTACACGACGAACTTCTGTGCTGGGTTTCTTGCCACTAATTTCAGTTTTTGGTTAACCCCAGGCGCTGTTGTTGCAAACCGCTCTTCAGGACAGTGCAGCTGCAAGTGTGCTGCGCAGATGTGTAACACCGGTAGCTTACTCAAATCTTTAAAATGGTACGTTCTTGTCACACAGAACGTTTTCGAGTGTGTTCAGCATAAAAGTCTACTGAAGGCAGCTGGTGCCCAGGTGACGCAGGATTGATCAAACGGCGAGATCGCAGCCATAAACTACTGGAGTGCACTGAATTTTCCCAGTTGAAAATAGTCTGAACACCTACAGGCAGGTATATGGACAATACATCAAGTGTGTTCGGGTAACTTTCTCTAAGAAGCAGTAAAACTTCCAAAAGCTTCCCGGAGGATCGATTGCGTGAAGGTATCCATTATCTTAGACAAGGACATGGAATGGGAGGTGTGTTCGCGAGACACAAAGGGGCACTATGCTTCGCTGTTTAACAACTGTAGGGACGACGAAAGCGGTGTAAAAACACGGCTTTCTGATTGAGGGCTAAATTACGCAAACCAAGGAGTACCTAAAAAAACTCAACTTCCTTGGTAAGCACGTTATAGGTAAATTTTTGAATATGTTGGCGAAAAGAAAGTAAACCTAAGCTTGGTTGCACGAACTCGTGGTATAATATGTGTAAATTGGTCTAGCAACTGGGTGCCAGCTGTAAGAGCTCTACGGAGAGTTAAAAACATGGGAAAATAGCTTTGTGGCAATCGTAAATAAGAACAATAGGTTAGAGAGAAAAGGTGCACCAACTAAATGTTTCGGGTTAAACGAAGGTAGATTCAGATGTCTCTGAGTTTCTGAGTAAGATGTGGATCAAAAAATCGTGTCGAGCTCTGAGGCTAGGCCAATAATCTTTCGGTAAGTGTATTATCCGATAAACAGTTTTTAACTGTTAACGCGGGATCTTCCATTTATTTCAACGTTTTTACTTGAGTAACGATATTTAAACTGAGTACATGTCGGAGGTCTTCCTAGACTTAAAATTAGGCGATTCCTATTTAACATAAGCCATGGATAACTCCAACGCGCGTAAAACAAAACCAGAGCGCTGTGGTGCTTTTTCTAATGTGCAGAAACCGTTGGGTTTTTGCCGAATATTGTGATCCTCTAGTCTCAAGCGTTCAGCCACGGACGTGCACATACCGATTAGGTTCACTGACTTACACTTGATATATCAGATATTGTTGTAGAAAGAGTATTTGGGGATCAGGTATAGTTATGGCCACGCGCAGATACCACACTCACACTGGCCTACCGTCGTAGCCGGAGAGTGGATATGTAGTAAGCACGGCAGTGGTGCCTGAAATTTGTCAGCCAGATATGCGGTCTAGGACTGAGTCCGCGTTTGAAGTTTACAAGTAACTGCAGTCAAACTGATGTAGCAATCAATATAGAGAGCGAAATATTTACGGAAGTTTTGGGTCGTGAACCACACTGTAAAGCAGACATGCATGCCTACTGTTTTCGGTAAAGTTTCCTGTTTTATTGGCAGCCAATTTCACATTACTTTCCGGGCCCTCCTGCAAATTCAAAATATTAACCAAGCAATCAAATTCCTATGTCTCGTAAGAGTACATTCATGCTCATAAGTGTGCAAAAGCATGCGTGAACACACACTTGTTGGCTCCTAGGTGGCCTCTAACTGAGACTTTTTGGAAACTTTACAAGGAACAATGAATTATCTCGGCATACATTGACCGAGTTCGTGAACAAAAGACTCCCCATGTGAAGCAGGAATTATTTTGTGTTAGCAATTTTAAGCTCAACAGGTGTCAGAATGTGCTAAAGTGGGCTTCCGATGCGGAAGGTGGTTCGTGGGACATCACGAGATTTATTTGAGATAAGGACTGTATGCACCGTATTTCGGTAGCGTTTTGAGCAGTATGAGAAAATTTGCTTGCCATTCGCTAACGCAAACGATAGCCGTATGCGAAAGAGCACTGTATCGAAAACGCGACTCTGTTTGCTGAAAATCGCGGCTACCATCGAGGTCCCAAAAATTGGCCAGGATTCATTACAATACTATTCATGATCAGTGCTTTCGTACCATTGAAATTCCTTTCACTCATGAGCCAGATTACAGGCCACCAAAGCACCGATATTCATCTCTTTTCTCAATCTACACGAATACACATTTGCACCTTACGAGTTTTAGTGTTTCGTAAGAAATTAGTTTGGGTGCGCAAATAACGTGTGATTTTGTCAGAGGCTCAGAGGGTTCTTGCGCATACTCCGCATACACGCCCAAATATGCTGGAAAGAACTAAAACAAGGCTAAGCAAAGGGCTGTACGGTCATGAATGAGTTGAAAAAATGCACACTATGACCTGGCCACGAATTCGTCCAGTTAGTTGATCGAAAACTGAGTGGCCACTTTTGGCTCAGGTGGCATTCATCGATTCCATGCGCTTGTGGTGCACATTCAGAATGGTAGACCAGAGGTTGACAAACCTGCCAGAATTTAGGCCAACAAGCTGATTTCTTGCATTTCTCTTTGATAAAGCACATATATGTGGCATACCAAGCGAAGCCATGGAAAAAACTCTAACCACACCCTCAGCCTTGACCCGGGAAGCTGGTGCGGCGGACTCAACATTAGCAATTTTATATGCCCCATACGCATCAGGTGGCTAAGCTGCAATTTTACCGCTTGGAAGGAAACACCAGACCGCGTGCTGATAGTTGTTTTCGATAACCGGGTGGATATCTCCAAGATAACTGGCACACTTGACGAGGGGATTAACAGTCGATATAGGAAATAGTCTCTCCATCTGCTCCAATAAGGTTAAACACATGACGTATATCTTGAGGGTACAAGGCCAGGTGCTTTTCCACACCAGGACTGCACAGTACAATGGGACCAATACATTTTGGCAGTTTTACATTTGTGTTCCTAGGCGCAGTCCTGCAGCTCGTCCTTAGGCGGCACCCTGGAATCCAGGTGCGCATAACTTATGCGAAGCAAAATGGAGGTTATTCTTCTGAAGACTGGTAAAATTGGTATGCGTTTGAAAAAAACTCAAGGGAATGTGGGTAAAGTTATTTAGATGTAGTCAGCAGTATTAGGAAGTGTAAGATGCTGGTGGTAGCATCAAGATTTTGTTTCCTATTGAGGAAAGGAATTGACACGGTAGTAATCTGCTTGGCCATGAACGTTTCTTCATTCGTGTCTACGTGCAACTAACTGGAGGATATGACCGCCTGAAACTCTGGTAACAACAATATAACGTTCTTATAGCAGACAGCAGAGATATCAGTAGGCATTCAGACAGTGGCCTAAAATTCATTAATCACATCCGGGTCCAGGTATCACGTGAAATATCTCCATTTTTGGACAGAAGGAGGAAGTGTAAGAGAGGCTTTATAGCCCCGGAGGACAATTATGTAGGCTGGGGCAGTTGCGCTTCATCAAGTTAGAGCTAAAAAAAGTTTCATCCGCTGTAATTGAGGCCATGATCATTGGTTTATTTGCTGACCTGGCTAGCTTGATCACATTTGTTCACGAATTTAGGTGACACAAGTGAGTTGCTTGGTGGCGGAGTTAAGCGGTGCTTTACCGAATTTGGGTTAGGCAGAGGTGCGTTGCTTTGCTAAATGTCCGGTTAGGCCCGAGCAACTGTCGAGTATAGCAGGTTGTTCGGATGAAACATTAAGTTGATTAGTTTGGTATCCCACCTCTAGAGCAACATTTGAGATTAGCCATCCAATTATCTTTTACCCGCCGGTGTACAAACAAGCTCCGGAATAGACTCTTTGGCTTCCGCGTTATACCAATGTTGCTAATACTTCCGTTTTGGTTCGGTTTCTTTTAAATATACTGATTATGGCCTTTGTGCACGTAGCAGTATTCACGCTGGACGTAGCCCAAATCTTTGGTCATGGAAAAACGTCTTGTGGCAGCAAGCTTCCAAAAATTCATTTTTGTGTTTTCTAGTGGTAGCAAGCTTCCAAAAATTCATTTTTGTGTTTCGCATCAACACAAGTACATAGATTTTCTCATCCTGTAATGTGCTTTTGCACTTTCGTGCATGGAGAGCAAGACTAGAGCGTAATGCATTGCTATGACAGAATTGCGTTCTCATATTTTTGCAGGAAGTTTTCATCGAACGCCTTGCAGTTACTGAGGTTGATTTGGCATGTGTTGTTGCTCCATTTTGCTTATTTTCTGTTGTCCTTTGGTTGAGGGATCAGTTTCCGCCAACTGACACAGTTTGTGTGGTGTTAAATTTCAAATCTGACCCAAAATTCTGCGCGTGAGCTTGAATGCGTTGTTGATATGAGTTGGCTCTACCCAACTGGTTGTATGCTTTTCCAATTGGTGATACTAAAATGCGTACATATCAATCATCTTCGGATAAATTTCGCTGGACATATTTCGTTCTGAGACAAAACGGAAAAATGTCTCCCATCTTCAACGCATCGTGGCGCGAAAGGTAATCGGATCACTTGAAAAGAATTTTGGATGCAGGTTAATTCGCAACTCATTGGGCTGATACTTTTCTAGCTCAGGACTTGTTCTGTTTGCGTCGTCCCTTGTTAAATTCAGGCTTGTAGAACACATCCTTCTACCACTTCAGTAAAAAGTCCAAAAGTCGCGTTGTATTGTGGCTTTCTAGTTTGATCGAAAAAAGTGACGTCTTCGAAAACGAAGCCGAGACAACTACACTGAGGGAACTTCAAATAACGACACATTATCCACAGTGGAATATGCTATTCTGAACAATATCAAATGTCGTACAAACCTATTAAATTCCCCGGACGACACGTATTCGCATGGACTCCAGGTGCTTCAAAACGTTGGCAAATCTTAGGAAAATGTTGTCCAATGGTAAAAACTGCGTCAATATTGGCTAAGTTCTATACAACGCGAAGATGGAGGGAGGCATTTGTGGTCTTGATCTCCATACCCTTCGGTTTAGGAAAATATTGGGTGCTTCACACACAGTTTGCAAGCCACCCCAAAATTGCGCATGTCTACCAACGGGGAGACGGAACGTCTAGGAACACATGCCCCATTCCAAAACCGTAGGCGGAGGCTGGAAAGCCAGAAGCATCGCACAATTTCGTGTGCATCACTGTCTGCCACTACATGCACACAGCGGTTGCTTTACGAAGGCAGAGCCCTGAGCAAGTCTAGTGGACAAGTGTACTCAGCAGTTCGCTGATTGTGGTTCGGCTGTTTCTATAAAATCCTTTGCTTGTAGCCTGTCTTTTATAGTTGTTCCGTAATACTCCGTAGGGACCTTGGGCGAACTATTCATTGTTGTAGTTCAGATAAGGAAAATATGTTATCGTTTGTTTATCATTTGCGGTCATTTTAACTGTTCACTTTTGAGACGATTTGATTCGGGGTAACAGCTTAAATCAAAACAGACAACCTGATTGGTCCATTTATGTTGATATAGACAATGGAAGTTTTTTTCGGAATACATTTTAGTTGCATCTGATAATATTGGCATCCTGATAAATATTTTCACCTATGGCTCAACTGACCAGCTGATGCGGTAAAATACAACAGCCATTTGCCCCACGGAGCAGAGCTGCTACTTAAGCAGAGTTTGTCGACGGATATCGGAACCAATCAGAATGTAGAACATCTGCGACCTCACAGGATGACTTCTCTGGTTGTCCTTGCCCTTTGGTTTTCACCATCGTGCACCTATGGGAGGCGCGCGATATCATACGGTCCCTAGAAGGTTTTCATACATCAATCAATGGTTCAAATACCTGCTGTGTTTAGAAAACTTCATTTTCCTCGTGAGTCTTACCATTGCTCAGCGTATATACTATTGTTTAATGGGTGGAAGTGATTTTACACATCCATCATATTGTTGTTTCATTGCATTGGCCTGGGGTTATTAAGCTGAAACTCTTCATGTCCTCTATGGTTTGCAATAGATGGTCCGTGTGTTGTATCCCTTTGTGATTGGTTGCAATTGCCGCATAAACGTCTAGTTTCCTACACCCTGGAGCTCCGAGAACCCTGCGAACCTTCCACTACATGACGCTCAACTGCCACTTTAGGATTGCTCAGCGTAACTGTAGGTTGGTAAAAGGTAATCTTCATTCCTATTTATTCTTCTGCTGAGGACGACTAGTTGTAGTTCCCATCAATGATCGAGGCTTCATGCGTGGGGAGCTCCAGTGTGCAGTATGTTTCCTGTGGAGTGCATTTTAAATTCATTAGTGTTCTTTCGTCGTTTCTGAAGAGCGCTGGTTTTCTTCTGTGTAAGGTTTGCTTTAGCGACTGTGGAACATTTAGAATCGTGACGGGTAAACATGCGCTTTCAGGTCCTCAGGCGAGCATTCCGAAATCGTGCTGGTCTGTATCGCTGGATAGTTTCTGAACTCAGGCTACACGTTACGCTCCCGTGCGCTAATCTCACTATCATAATTCCGAACGTATAAGCGTTGAAAGGTAGTTCGTCCAGTGGTCCAGGCGGTAGTGTTTTTTTACCCGCAGGTACAGGTGTGTTTGTCGCACTGTACTCTCCTTGTCATTTTCTCGGTCAAATAATGTAAGCTTGACGTTTTCGGCTGAACTGACCCATGTGATCTCGTCCATTGGCATGCGATTTGCACCCACAAAGTCTTAATGGACATGCACTCAACTAATACGCCACCTAGAGTCCAAAGAAAAACACTCCACGTTGTAGGGCGTTTTATATATATCCTGGAATTTTGTAGTAATTCTGATTGTAGTGCGAAAGAATAGGTAAATGCATTGGTCTTCAACGCGCGCCTCGTTTTTTACTTGAAAACCGATAAATCTACATCCCTAAATCTCAAAAGACCTATCTACCGGCCTGGAGTGCGGGTTGTTTTTTGTATCGTTGTTAAACGTGGCCTCTTCGAGCTGCAGAACTGAGACGCAATCGACAGTCTTTGTCTCAGGACCAAAGCTCGCGTAGGCTAGTAACGGCGAAACCACAACAAGACAATTAGAAAACGAGTGTTCAGTTGTGCAGCATGGACTCTCGATAGAAGAATGTATCCAACACCAAAAGTTGCGGTGGTTAAGCCAGGTATTGCGCATGCTGAATAACTGTTTGCCGAAAAGCGTGTCGTTTTTAGTGCATAATCCATAGTGGCCGAAGAAAAGGGGTGGTCAAACTTAGAGCTATTGAAGGGGTACGGGGGAAACCACGAAAAGGATGTGTACGATCGATACCACTCGTCTTGCGGATTGGGTTCCGCGTGGTCCCCCTGGGCCTCGTCGATGTCAGTGACGTTAAAGTTGTCAGTGTCTGAATTTTAGGAGGAGTGGGCTAGAATCAAGCACATTCTCTATCCACTTGTATACTTTTCTTCACAATAAGGCTTTCAACTAACTTACCGTAGTACGGCAGCGGAGCGTCGGTGTTGAACACTGGCTCATTTGTAGGGTTGTTCCGTAGGTCTTGCTTGATTCACCTCGATAACATCACTGTTTACGGCCGGACGATAGACGAACACAACAGCCGGCTACGAGAAGACCTCTGTCTTCCTGAATAGGCTGGCCTAACCCTCAGCTCGAAGAAGTGTAATATTCTACCATGTGAAGTGCTGTTTTCGTTCCATACTCTCTCTTCCGATGGGGTCCAAAGGGCTGTGATAAGACTAAACACATTGCTGAGTGGCCGACACCGACCACATACACATGCACACACACATGCACATACATAAATAAACTCATGCCAAATCGGCCGCCGCCGGATCACCTTACTCGCTGGATAAGCGCAGACAGACTGCTACTGACGCCTCCTTTCTTCCTCACATACTTTTTCTTCCCCATCTCCCCACCCCATCAATAACTCTCTCCTTGTAGGCTCAGCACTTAGGACTGATGACTCTGTTCGTCTTGCATCAGTTTTGCAAGCAATATCTGCACGTTACGTGGCACCGACATCCTCAGGCATCTCGAAATCAATCTTCAATCCTCGACGCCCAGTCTATCTGGCAGCCTTCAATGTCAGCATTGTGAACCAAACAGGGCAACAAGATGCTCTTGCTGTCACACTGGACTTGCTTGGCATTGATGTGTGCTGTGTCTCAGAAACGATAATTCAAGATGCAAGCACAGTGATTGAGCTAACCGCCCCATCAGTCTCCACTCGCTTATGGCTGCGCACCTCTGGTGATCCAGAGGCTGCTGCCGCGGGATGTGGAGGGGTTGGTATCGTCCTAAGTCACCGGGGAAAGTATCCTTGCTTCAATGGACACCTGTTGATAGTCGCTTCTGTGCGGTTCGTCTGGCAACGTCTGTGAGGGAGTCTCACAAGCGGGAAGTTATAAATGTCTCTTTATCGGGTCTGCCTACGTCCCAAATAACTGTAGCCCCGACGCTGTCAAAGACAGGTTTCACGACACCCTGAATGCCCTGCTTCGGCTAGCTAAAAGCTCAGACATCGCCGTGGTTGCCGGAGATTTGAATGCACAAGTGGACAGGCTTAGCCTATATAGGACTCAATTAGGAGGTCGACATGGATTGGACTCGGTACGTATGCACAATGTGGAACGATTGCTTCAGCTGCGCGCTGATCTCAGGCTGTTTTTATGCAGTACTAACTTCGGAAATAGCCGAAGTCGTCTGGTCACATGGTGTTCTCCAACGACATGCCGGCCACAAACTCTAGTCGATCACATTGCCATCAGTTACCGATGGCGCGGACCAATAACTGACTGCCGCTCGTTTTGGAACACATTTGTGGACTTTGACCACGCGCTCGTCCGGAGTCGCCTCTCCGTTCGTTTACCAGGGCCGCGTAAGGTGCAGCCAAATCTCCTCGCAACCGGGAGGCTGGCAGATCCGGATGTTAGACGAGCTTACCAGAATCGTCTTCTAGAGTCTCTTCCAAATGCTCCACCATCAGGTGTGAACTCACACTGGGATGCGAGTGCCACCTCTTTTTATAGTTCTGGGAATTTTGCCTGTGGCACGGCACCTCCAGGTGCACGCAAGCACTGGATATCAGACCGAATGGTGGCACTGCTTAAGTCTCGGAGAAATATCCCAGCCGGTCCCGAACAGAACCCGGTACGAGAAATCATCAGACGTCAAGTGAAGGTGAAAGTGCGAGCCGAGCGTGACGTGTAGTAGATAAAATGCCAAGGAAATGGAAGAGGTTCAGAAAGCCGGTAATGTCCGATGATTATTTCAGTTGATCCGTGCGACCGGTCTCCGGAAACCACCTGTGAGCGAAACCATCAAGCATCAGAATGGAGTGACCGTCTTGAATAGAAAAGAACGCCTCGACCGGTGGGCCGAATACTTCGAACAACAATTGTCATGACCACTAGCTGGCATCTGTCTGGAGCCCACAGGTGACGTAGAACCCTGGACGGTGGACGTGGAACCGCCTATGGCCTCGGGGGTTTATGACTGCATATGTTCTCTTAAACGCTACCATGCCTCTGGTCCGGGTGATCTCAGTCAGTGCTTGTCTGATCTGTTTGCTTGCATTTAGGAAAGGGGGTCTGTCCCAGACAACTGGGGAGAGTCGGTGATAGTGTCCATTTTCAAAAAAGAGGGTCGTAGTGAGTGTGACAATTACAGGGGAATCAGCTTGACCTCGGTCGTAAAGAGACTGTTGGCGTCGCTGGCGCTTCGTCGCCTTATAGTGGCTCGTGGAACACTGACTCAAGAGCAGCAATCGGGCGTCCGGCTTGTAGGGGTTGTGTTGACCAAATCTTCACACATCGTCAGGTGCTAGAACAACGCCATACGTATAAGCGACCCATAGTTGTAGTGTTCCTGGATTTCCAAGGCATATTTGACTCGGTTGACCGACCTTTTCTGCTTGACACGCTTGCCCACCAAGGAACTCCCTGGAAGTTCGTGAACATAATAAGCTGTTTGTATTCCCAGCTTTCCGGACGTTCGAGACCATACGGTGAGCTCTCTTAAAGCTTCCGTACACAAAGCGGTGTCCATCAGGGATGCGCACTTTCCACATTCCTGTTTAACTTCGTGATAGATGAAATCATGAGATGAACTCTGGGAGATCTCCAAAATCCCAGTGTTCAAATAGCCTTTGAAGGAAACCTTGTCGATCTGGAATATCCAGGCGATATCGTTCTCATCTTCGAAGAGGAGGAGAAGGTGTAAGTGTTTTTGGATGAACGGACCAAACTTATCCCGTCCTTTGGTATGCTCTTTGCACCCGCAAAGTGTAAGGTCATGCTATTGGGCATGCAGTCACTGAACACGCCACTTACAATCCAGGGAGAGGCACTGGAATTTATGGAACCTTTTACGTAGACGGGGTCAGGTGGGGTCGAATCACGAATCTCCAATGCAAGGCTAGGATTTACTAATATGAGACACCTATGGCGTCAAAGTGGTGTAGCCCTGAATCTCAAGGGTCGTGTGTATCGGGCTACAGTACGGGCTGTTTTGTTGTATGGCTGTGAGACTTGCCTGTTCAAGAAGTGGAACAGAGACGTCTTCGGGTGTTCGACAATGGTTGTTTCAGAATCATAGCTCGTGTGGGTTACCTTTTCTGCTTGACACGCTTGCCCACCAAGGAACTCCCTGGAAGTTCGTGAACATAATAAGCTGTTTGTATTCCCAGCTTTCCGGACGTTCGAGACCATACGGTGAGCTCTCTTAAAGCTTCCGTACACAAAGCGGTGTCCATCAGGGATGCGCACTTTCCACATTCCTGTTTAACTTCGTGATAGATGAAATCATGAGATGAACTCTGGGAGATCTCCAAAATCCCAGTGTTCAAATAGCCTTTGAAGGAAACCTTGTCGATCTGGAATATCCAGGCGATATCGTTCTCATCTTCGAAGAGGAGGAGAAGGTGTAAGTGTTTTTGGATGAACGGACCAAACTTATCCCGTCCTTTGGTATGCTCTTTGCACCCGCAAAGTGTAAGGTCATGCTATTGGGCATGCAGTCACTGAACACGCCACTTACAATCCAGGGAGAGGCACTGGAATTTATGGAACCTTTTACGTAGACGGGGTCAGGTGGGGTCGAATCACGAATCTCCAATGCAAGGCTAGGATTTACTAATATGAGACACCTATGGCGTCAAAGTGGTGTAGCCCTGAATCTCAAGGGTCGTGTGTATCGGGCTACAGTACGGGCTGTTTTGTTGTATGGCTGTGAGACTTGCCTGTTCAAGAAGTGGAACAGAGACGTCTTCGGGTGTTCGACAATGGTTGTTTCAGAATCATAGCTCGTGTGGGTTGGTGTCGTCGCATCCGTAACGAGGCAATTAGAAAGTGAGTTTTCGGTTGTGCAACGGGTAATTCCATTGAAGAATGTGTCCAGCACCAGAAGCTGCGTTTGTTGGGACATGTGTTACGTATGCCGAACCATCGTTGTCCCAAGAGGGTGCTGTTTCCCATGCCTAATTCAGAGTGGGGTAAGCAGAGAGGTGGCCAACCCTTGACCTGGCAGAGGGGTATGAAAGAGATTACGAATCGCTTGGGTGCTGTCGGTGCTACTCGCCTTCCAGGATGGGGACTGCATGATCCCCAGTGCGCCTGGTTGGAGACACTACAAGATATGGCTGCCAACTGATGTCAGTGGCGTTCTTGTCAGTTTCTATCCAGATTGCCTGAGTGAATGTTTGGAGGTGTACGCACCTCGGAATGATTGTAGTAAGACAGCAATAAGTCCCCTCCCCATCCACCTTCATCATTTTCTTCACAGTAAGGCTTTCAAATAAATCGTGGTTGTACGGCAGCGAAGCGTCAGCATCAAGAATGTTTGAAAGTTCTTTGGTTCTTGTTACTTCCTGTACATGTAGTGGATGGTATTCTCTTGCGCGCAGGTCAGTACTACATGTACAACTGTCGTTGGTTCGGTCGATTGAGGGAAAGTTGAAGTCCCCGAAGACAAGATACAGGCCTAAGTTAGTAAACCGCTTCATGTCGGTTAGCATGAGAGATGGCTGTAACCTCGATGCTTGATGGATTACGCCTGCGTACTCGTGGCTAGTGTGAGTTTCACCTTGCATCACACGTTAGCTGTCTTTGAAATCTGACATAACTGGAGCAGGACAAGAGGATATGGGGTTTGTCTGAAGTATCCAAGCAGATTTAAATGCAAGTGTTTTTCGCTGTGTGAAGAACACCCGTCAGTCAGTAAATTCATTAGTTCCGATTATTTGACACGTGTCCCCGAAGTTTAGCGATTGTGGATGGATATTAATGTCGGTTAATACGATATCCTTACGAGGACCTCGAACTTGTGTTGCACATAATCGCGGAGGGCGGAATTAAGAGTGATATATCTTTTAGCTTGCTTCTGGATGCCAAATTTAGGACCCGTCAGGTGAAGTAGGCGTTGATGATGACAGACCTGTAGACGTTGATATGGGAGCCAAAGTTGATTTCCATTAATTTTGAATGGGTTTGTGAGGACGCCTCAACTAACGTAGTGAAGCATGAAACAAAGATATAAGTTAAAAACCAGCTCAGCGAACAAGCCAACAACCATCCAAAAGTATTTCTTCTACTGACGCGGGTTTGTTCCAGTGCTTGCATCAGCATTGCCGTATTATCACTACCCGGTTGCAGTTTTGCAGGTTAAGCTAGTTGTCGGACGGGGAGAAAGATCTAGATGTTTGGTTAGTTCAGCATACAAGCATGTGGCAAAGTAGTGAGGGTTACTTAGTTATCCGACTTGCCAAATTGTACATTGAGTGCAGCCAGCTGAACGGCCTACATTCTTGGTTACCGATCCTTTGAATCAGACGTATATTTTAACACCAGCGCTGCTCAAGTGTCTTTGTTCATTCGTTTATGCATACCCTGGTAAATGCAACGCACTCTTAATATTTTCTACATTACCTATTTAGCCATTCTTTTTTATGGATGCTGCATATTTGGCTGAGGTTGATTCGACTGTTTCTCGTCAGTCAAATTTTTTCATCTTGGTAGCGTTGTTAACTCTACTTCATGACTTGGTTCAATTTTAAATAGCTCACTGGTGCAATCTTCCTTGTATTCGGTGCAATCGCTTTCGTGGAATCTGGTGGTATTCCAAAAGGTTCCACAGTGACGGCGCTACAGTGGCTTTTCAACCTGACTGTCCTATGTATAGGCGTGGGGATTATCACTCTGTTCGTTTCGATGGCTGGTTTTATGGGTTCGTTACGTGAGAATCGCTGTTTCTTAAAATTTGTAAGTTTGTTGTTCTCACCCTTCTGACTTATCTATCTCCCTCCTTAGTACTACATAGTGTTGACCGTGTTGTTTTTGGTCGAAGTCGTTTGTTGTGTTTTGTTCTTTATCTATCGGGACACTGCCATAAGAAAACTCGAGGATCTCATACGGATTACTTTTGTCACACAATATCGAGAACCAGGATTTGAAGATACAACCAACTTCATGGATTTCATTCAAAAGGAGGTGAGTAGTTTCATCGAGAGGTTTAAGCTGCTTTTTTAGCTGCTATGCCGTGAATGTCATACTGAACCACGCAACTTTTATAGGGTATCGGCTTTCTCCATTCTCTTCTGCGTTTATGGTTCATTTGCCAAGTTTTTGATAAATGAATCAGGACTTGGGTGGGGGGTGTGCACAGAGAAGTCAGTGAACGAAGAGCTGTAAGGGCGAATGGCACTTCTCGGCTGCCCAGTTTGAAGAAAGGAGTTTGGTTGACGAACTCCATATTAGGCCCTTCACCCAAAAGTCTGCCCCATTAAGCTGTGTAGGGTATAGGGTTTTGTTCGAGGACTGTTCTAGTCTGTAACTCCAAATTCTGAACTGTGGGACAGCGGTTGTTAGGTTTTTTTGAGATACCCTTCCAGGAGCCGGTGACTCAACATTCCGACCCACTTTGCTGCAGGGGGCCGGCCTGGCCCGAGAACGCGGGGAGTAAGACATTGCTGTCTCACTCTTGATGCGGCTGCGCACAGCGGGCGCCTTTCGAGTAGTACGGGAAACTTTGGTTTTAAAACTCGCGGACGGTCGGAGTGTGCTGGTTTTTAGGGCCGACATTTTATAACCCGTCCTTCCTCGGGGGAAGGCAGCATCCCAGATTCCATAAATACGGAGATGCTGGTCGCTTGAAGCAACACCTTATTGCCTTCACACTCGTGTCGCTGAGGACAGTACGACTTTACCTCCAGACCGCTTTGTGATGCGAGTCCTTGTAGAATGGAGACTAATTCTTCTTCGCCGGAGTGCCCTCATTCGTTTTCCAGGTATGGCTGAACCTTTAGGAACTGAATTCTAGCCACTATAACCCGCAGGATCATTGCAGCTCGGAATCCCGACCACCACGACAAGGTGACAGCCTTAGGTCACCTTAGGAATGAGCTCCTCAATTATGTGCTGAACGTCATTTGTTTATGGCTAGCACAAACGTTCAACACAAGCGCTCACACCGTGTGACACGGGGGACACCAGCTGTGGACCATATAACGGCCAGTTGCCGATGGAGAGCTTCGGTACAAGATTGTCGTTCATTTTGGGGTACACCGCTGGGCTCTAGTCACGGCATTATACGGGTACGTGTGTCCATTTGCTTTCCCTCTCAGACACGCCAGTTGATGCAAAGTCATTCATTTCATCACCTTCAAAGGGTATCTGTAGATCAAGAGTTTCGCGTTGAGTTCGCTAAGAAGCTTCTAGAACCCGACGTGTGCGATGGTGGTAGTGTGATTTGGTTAATGATTGGAGAAAGGTGAAAGAAGCCATGATGGAAGCTTTTGAAACCATCTGTCCGAGGTCGGCCGCACATCCCAATGTACACTGGGTCTCGTCACGACCAGCAACTATAATTGAAGCCAAGAAAACTAAGCCGGTGACAAACGACTTTGACGGTTCGCGCAAATCCATCAAAACGCTGAATAATGAAGTATCTAAGTAGTAAAAGAGAGCTCTAATGGGTCTCAGATCCTGGGAACTAGAGAAGGCTTTTTAAACGGGTAAAGATCGCCCTCTATTCCCGATAATCTGATCAACTGTTTCGAAGAGGGTGGGTGTTGATGAGACTGTCTGCACTCACAGAAAAATGGTCTTGAACTATGGGTTGAACACATTGAAGAACAGTTCTTCTAGGTCCCATAAAATACCCCTGTCGAAGGACGAAGTGAACCCGTGAGGAACGTCGAAATTAGTCCGCCATCGACGACGGAAGTCCAATGTGCAATCTCGTTGCTTCCGAGCAGCAGATTACCTGGTCCAGACAGTTTGCTTCCAGCGCTCTTCAACTATGGTGACCAGTCTTTCGTGTCTAACGTAACGACCCTACTCCAAAATATCTAGATTGACGAAAAAGTTCAACAGAATGGAGCGTCTCGGTGGTGATACCCATATTCAAAAAGGGCGCAAGAACAACGTGCGAAAACCACCAGGGTATCAGTCTAGTCGCTATAAATTCCAGGGTTTTATGTGGTATTATCCTACGCAGCTTGATACGTTATCGGGAGAATCAGGTTCGCAAGAATCAAGCTGGATTTCGAACTGACAGGAGTTTCACCGATCCTATCTTCTGAGGGCGATGTGAGGAGATCTGGTAACTTTCAATAAGATTTTCATCCCGTCATTGAAGCCAATCTGTGTTGAAAAACCGAGGGCCGGTTACTCCTTCTTGGGAATCATCAGCAGTGCGCATCTCAATAAAATCAGGGTTTGGAACCCGCGACCTTTCAGCCAATGGTTGGAAACCCAACCGTTTGACCACGAGCGACGGGTCTGCAGTGTGATTAGATCACTTAAACAGGACATAGCGCCACTCAACCTTCAATCTCGGAAACTACATTACATGGTCACATATTGACTGGTTCCTCGAATGTTAATCGGCCGCCCCTGGCCGAACGGTTAAGTGTTCAGGCACTGGTCAGAAGATCGTGGCTTCGAAACTTTGAGTTTCGTGAGATGCGCACTGCTGGTGATTTCCAACAAGGATGAATCAGCTGTACAGTTCTTCTCGGCTTTTCAACACAGATTGACTTCACTGACAGGATGAAATCTCTATTGAAAATCATATCTTCACCTTCCAAGAAGTGTTAGACTGCGTCATTCCCTCCGACGTCAAATAATCGTCAGAAACTGTGGCAGTGTTCAGCGATGAATGGTGCCCTTCTAAGTTCTTATCTCTTGTTAGGGCCTTATATGTCTCATGCGGGCGCGTACGTGCTCATGACAATTCCTGTCCCTAATTCACATCCAGTGGTTTCAGGCAAGGATTCCCTATGTTGCCCTTTCTATCCGACTTCGCAATCGGATCTGGATCTTTTTTTCCTACCCCAAACACCTCGGGAGTCGAAATACTATCGGGGCTTTCGCTCACGGACTTTGGCTCAGACCACTTAAAATTTTAAATATCCCAAGTAATCCTGTACATATCGGTGTGCATTTTTCACCTGTAAAGTGCACATTGCTGCTGCGCTATTGGTGGGATCAAACCCAAACCCCATGCTTGCAAGTGAACTGATTGATATAGTAGATAAGTTCGTTTACCAGGGCAGCTGCATAAGTCCCGGCTGACTGACGAAGACGAAAATACTTCCCGAATTGAGAAGGCCAGATCAGCGTTTTCTAAATTCCGACATTTGTGGAATCGATTTGCCATCAGCTTGACTGTCAGTGGTAGAGTGTACAATGCCGCGGTCCCATCTGTCTTAATTTATGAATCAGAGACGTAGCTACTTCTTGTGGAAAACCTTCGAAGCCTCTCTGCTTTACCATTAGTTCCTTCGAAGCGTTGCGTGAGTCTGTTGGAAACACCAGGTGAGTAGTTGTGAACTGCGTTAGAAGGTTTTCGGGGAAATTCGGTCTCCATCGACAGATCAGCTGGCCACACTCCACCGGTCACACTGGTTAGATCGTGTGCTTCGTACGTCAGAGGACCGTATGCTTCGCGGAGCCCTGTTCGCCCAGTCTTTTGTCAAGGGGAAACAATCCCGGGTTGGTCAGTGCATGACTTGGCGCCGAAGCATGAGTGCCCTAACCAGTCAACCCAGTCGCGTTTGTAAATGCCGTCTTCCTGGTGGGGACCGCGAGACGAGACAAAATAGTGGTTAGTGATCGTGACAGATGTGACTGTGTCATGCAGCCAACGACAGTCTTGTCAGATGCATAAGTTGTTGGCCGAATAAGTCCGGAAGAAGTGCATTTGAGTGGTAGATTTTGAGTCCATGCTCAGCGTATGGATAACGGAGAGCGACCGTTTCAGTTGTTTGCAGATCATCTTCTGTTCCCGGCCAGTACAAATTTCCAACACAAACGCGCATATCGAGTTACTTGGAGGTCATCAACTGCAAGACACTGGTGGACCCGATTGGGCCATGTGGCTATCAGTTACCGATGGAGAGATTGTCGTTACTTCTGGTGTACGCAGCTTGACTCTGATCATGTCATTGTTCGGGCCCGGCTATCGGTTCGTTTTCCTTCAGCATTACGCGTGCGAAAACAGAGCAGTTCAATTCATCAACTTCGACAAGTTTCAGTAGCTGAAGAGTATCGAGGTGACCTGGCTAGAAAGCTGCTGGAAGTGCACAGTGATGCAAATGACGAGGATTGATTGGAGGCTAAATGGAAGCATTTTAAACAACCTAAATAACTCCGCCGCACGGTTTGACACGCCCTTCACACCTGCAGAGTATAAAGTGTTGCTACAAGACTGGGTGGAACCACACACAAACCCCATACCTTCAGACGAGCCAGTTGATGTGGTAGATAAATTTGTTCACCTTGGCAGCTGTATAAGTTCCGGTGGACTGGCTTGAGATGAGATTATTTCTCGAATCGGGAAAGTCAGGGCAGCTTTTGCCAACCTCTGACACTTATGGCGTGACGTGGGTGACGTGAGTTTGTCCGTCAAGGACATAGTTTACACTGCGGTAGTGCTATCCATACTGCTTTATGAATCAGAGACGTGGCCCCTACGCGTGGAAAACATACGAAAGGTGTCAGTGTTTGACCATCGGTGTCTCCGAAGCATTGGTCGGGTCTGGTGGGAACGTCGCATTAGTAATGCTGATGTACTCCAGATGGTCCCAGGAAGAGGGAACTCTCACATGATGGATGAATTTCTCACGCCTCATAGGTTACGCTGGTTAGGACATATACTCCACATGTCAGAAGACCGTCTGCCTTGAAAGCTCTTCTCGCCCATCCCTGTGCTGCGTGGAAGTGATCGAGAGGTGCACTGTTTTGACCTGGAAACGAAGTATGAAAACTAACCAGTAAACTTAGTCGGGTCAACAACTGCCGCCTCCCTGGATGGGGATTCCGGGGCTGAACCCACCAATTGTTAACGACGCTGGCAGAAATGGCCCAATCGCGCAGTCAGTGGAGCTCGTGCATCAAAGCTGTTGCCCTCAATGCGTAGCTACCGAGTTCCCCGGAATAACTGAACATGCCATCTCCTCCAAGGCTTGGCTCTATGTCCCATTTGGCTGTCTCTCATTTTCCTTTGTAACGCTCACTGAATGCCTCATTTTAGCACGAATACCATCCCTTCGTCTCTTTTGGAGGATGGTTCGCGTAGGAACACACCTGGCCTGGTCTTGATTTGGAGTTTGATGGATGACCTGCTGAAAACAATCGCTTCTTAGTCAAATCGCAGAACCTTAACAATGCAGTCTCGCTTGAGGGTCACGCTGTTGATGGAGTTTTCGGGAAATCGATTGATGTACCTTAGTTTCCGCCTGTAACATCCTTCCTCAAAGACGCTTCTTTATAGAGTATCTTTGCCATTGTAAAAGGCCGGACTGCTTTTCTGTAACGATCACATTTAAAAAAAAACTCTGGAATCCTGTTAACGGTGGTCTCAAAATCAAAATTAGAAAGATATTATCGCTACTCGGTACGTCTCAAGCTTTTATTGCGACGAATCAATGAGTTTGGGTTCCTCTATCCAAATACCACTGGCATCCTCCAGCACATGATATTTGCTTATCGTTCTGTGTTTATGTGCCCCAGCTACTACTTCAAATGAATGGTGCATCTTATTCTGATGGAGACAGGACTCAATTAAATGGTCTTTCAATCCTAATGAGTTTTTAGTGCAACTCTAGTTAGGTATTGTTTCGCCAAAGTTCGCAAGCGATACTGTTCCCAGAGAGGAGACTAGAGCTTGTGTTGCAGACTACGGCATTGAAGAGGTAAATTTTGAACGAGCGAACCGTGTGGCAGAAGCGGGTACTAAAGTGGTGATTACTACTAGGGTGGCTTTTAAACTGGTTATGGGAGGCTGTTGGTTTTTGTCAATAGTTGCTACCTTGATTGTATTGCAATATAGCCTGAACTTAGATGTATTCAAGGGTGAACGAAGACTCCGATGCTTTTGCTTCTAGAAACGAAATGTATAGAGTTAAAACCTCCAACTACTGTGAACAGTAGCTGTCTAGCTCAGCAACACATTCGCTTTGGAGTAACAGCCACACCACAACTGGCGTAGGTTAGAGGAACCCTACCTTAGTAACACCTCACTGATCGTAAGAAATAAAAACAGTTGAGGAACACTGTGTAGTTCATGAAAGCTCTTTCTGTTTGGCTCCATTTCTTTCGGTTTTCAACAATCCGTTGCACTGTTGTTGGATCACAGACGTTCGTTAAGTTCCACCCGAGACCAGATTGGACCTCGTGTTCGCCTTTTTCCTGGTGAATTACTCAGTGTTTTTCTTATTGTCCATTCGTTTTTGTTTGTTTTTGCTACGGGCATAGCAGGTTTCACTAGGATAGTAACATTTAGCTTCTCTCGTGCATTTTTCACGTGACCTCCACAGTGTCACGGACGTTACATCTGTCTGAAATGATCCGACCGATATTAGATGGTAGCTGAGGAACTCTGTGGTAGGATGGTCAGGTACACAGCCTTAATAAGAAATAATATGGACTGGAATATAATTCGGAAACTTTTCGCTGATCTACTGATTGTCTCAGCCATTGAGCTGTCGCGAACTTCTTCCTCACACGGTGTCTTCGCGTGAACTGTTCAGCTGATTGGTCGCACGTTGCATACACTGATTGCGAGTATCATTAGTGGCCCCTTTGTAAGACCCGGACCAGTCATCTCTGTTTCCCAAAGATTTTGTGTTGAACGGATCAATTAGTCTCGTGCACAATCAATTCGAAACAACTTTGGAACACCAAAATCTCTTTTAATTACATCACTTCTAGTCTGTAGTACTCTATCCTCATAAAGAACCCTATGAAAGCGTAGATCCTGATACATTTGGTAATCTCCCCAACGAGCGGAAATCCCTCTATGGAACTTGTGAAAAATATATTAGGGAGTTGTTTTACCGTAAAGAAAAATCCCATCGAAACCTATACGGCTTCTCTGACTGATTTTTTCCCTCGACCAGTGGAAAACAGTGTCACGACTTGGTTTCCTACACTGCAACAAAGATAAAAAAGTTGAGCCATATGTTGGCCATCGTCCGTTTGTATGCCAATGTCAAAACTATCTGAATGATCTTCAATCATTCATCGCACGTCACTTGTATCCGTGACAACCTTTGCCAAGATGCACCAATCTGCGTACAAGCTCAATCCTCAACATTGTGCTGATCACCACATTAGACTTCCTATTACAATGTACGTCCAGAGTCCATAGAAAGTAGATCCTTGTTTTCTGTTGTGGCCCGGTTCTCTTGTACCTCAGACCGTTTGGCGGCTCTTCGGTTTAATCCAGTGACTCCTACCCTGTGGTTGATTTCCGGTGCATTTAATGTTGTCGCATTCTTTCACTCTTCCTCTCTTTGCAGCTCCGTTGTTGTGGCCCCAAAACCTACACAGATTGGACTGCCAACCGATATTTTTCTTGCAACCAGACGAACACTAGTCCGGAAGCCTGCGGTGTTCCGTACTCCTGCTGTCGGCGAATGAACAACATAAATGTGAGTTGTGAGTAGTCTTAGTCTCACGGTTTAGTTCCGGAAGCTGACTTTGGAGGACTAGCTGAAGAAGTTCTAAAGGGTGTCAACCACCAACAGAATTCGACTAGTTGTTACCGTTAGTTACCGCAATACGTCACCTCCATATTGTGTAGATCTGACTAGCTATTGTGGAAGACATAAATTCCCGTACTTGTTTTGTTCGAAGGGGATGTTGGGAAACTATATCGCGATTTTCGCCCTTCTGAATAACCACACTACTTCCGACTAAGTTGCTAGTACTGCTGTTTGGAACTGATTCACCGAGAACGGTGTACCGAATAAATTTGTAAAGATCTTGCGGGCATCATGCTACGAAATCTACTGGTGCGTGTGGTCTTAGAATCAGCTATCAATGAACGTCCCCGGGAGCTGGATAGCTCAGTGGTTAGAACGTGAGTTAACTGACCGGAAGGTTCGTGGTTCGAACCCGACCTCTGCCTCTCGACTTCCCCTGTTTAGGCTTGGGCAACCTGGCAGTATCTCAGCCCTCGTGCTTCCTTCTGGTGACATGGCAGTAAGACACCGAAAGGGTGCTACAGCTGAACGAACGTCCCCGTCACCAGCTCCAGGGTTACTCAAAACAACCATTTCTGATCAGCTTTTGTTCGGTATATGTCGGGAACCGGTTTATTGCGAGTCGACAGTGGTGGCGAAAGCGGTGACGTGGAACTGCCGTTTCTGGTTTATTACTTCTGGGAGAAGATCTTCGTGTCGTTCAAGTGAAGGTTGACCAACCTACCTTTGAGGTCAGTAAAGTGAAATATTCTTCAACAAGGCTGGCTTGTAACCACACCTATTTTGGCTCTTCTGGACGAGCTCTTTGAGGTTTTGTTGCTTCGCTTTCATTGGTTACAACACCCATGCTGTCTGCCGATCTAATTTACCCATCTGTGGTATCTATGACGAGCTAAGCTTACACTTAGAGAAGCGACCGTGTAGCGTGTCTTCTGTGAGGGTGCAGGTGTTGGCCGTTACGTGCACCAAGGCTTCAGTAGCCGTCTTCATTCAATCGCTGTTGTGTACGCATGTTTCGGAATGGCTGTACTGTCAAATTGGCCCCGGTTAGATTGTTTTGTTTTGGGAATAATTGACCGTGAAAGTTTATGGAAGAAAATTAGTTTACATCGTACGGAATAGTACTCAGTGACGTACTCCTCAGTTTAGTTGCATTGAGTATTTTTTCATACCTCTGTGACCTCCGTTTGGCGGGAAGTAATGTTGTCTGACACTGATTCTTCTGAATCGAGTGTTCGTTAAAACAATATATCAGATCAAACTCCGGACCTGTAACTGAAGAAGGATTCGTTTTCAGTGCTGGGTTGCATGAACCCGAATGACAAAGGTGCTTTCCAATGGCGGTAGTGACGAATAAGACCAGTCGAAGTGGACCCTGGTTAACGTTACATTTTGAGAGACTAGTTAGAGATGTCTTTGTGCATTGTATTCACGTGGAGTCTGAGCACTTTTTGTCATTCCCTGCCACATTTGTAGGCTGTTGCTTTCTTTTACTACTCTACAAAATATTGTTTCCTCGTTTTTTTCTGTTGCCCCAAAACCTTTCCATGGGGTTGTCGAAGTTGATATCCTACTTAAATCAGTCCCAAAAACCGACAAGTTTCTGTTACTGGGATACTTCGATGCATGCGTCGGTCGAGGTCAATCCCTGTGGCCGGGCGTTCTCAGACGCAATAGTATCGGAACTTTTAGCATCAACCTTGACCGACTCCTCAGACTGCGCTACCCACGCGCTTGCTGTCGCCAATACAAGATTCGGCCACGAACAGCAACCTATCGGTACTTGGACACACCCACACAGTGGCCCCTCTCGTTTACTCGGTTACCAGATCGTTCGCCAGCAAGATGTTCGAGAGATGTTCATCACGCGAATGATGCGAGGACCCGAATGAACGAACGAATTTTGAAATCCAACTTCTTGCGCTACACTACGCCAACTTCGTCAGTGAGCGCAGTAAGATTGATGTAAGCCGTTTCGAACATCCGGTATCAAGTCTCTATACAGGCATCAGGTGGCCCCCTCGTAGATAGCCCTCAATCCATGCAGCCCACTGGTAGAAGCATGGTACGGCTTTAAGCACTAGTTGATGACATCGGTAATCAACCAAGTCGTGCAGCTGCATTCCAGATGCCCTAACTGATTTGATAACAACTATCAGCATGTAAAGCAGGGGGTAGGTAGAACAATTGCAGCGGCTGCTGAATTTTATGTTCATCCGAACATTGGGATCAAGAAGCAGCAGTCAAGGAATGCTCGAAATAGCCTGATTCTCTAACTCAACTGCATCATGGATTCATGATGAAGAGAGTGAACTGAGCATATCAAGGAATTTGCTGCTTGGCGGCAACACAAATAATTATACAGTTATCTGAAAATCATCTACGTGCCGACAACTCAAGCACTCCAGGGTGCAGATATAGGACTAAAGCAGACCTCACCTGCAGGCACATTGCATATATGGTTGACGCACTTCAAAAGACTGCTAAATCCGACTGAGTCGCGTCGGCTAAACTATAGCGGATGGACTGCCTCAGTGAGAGATGAAGTCGTGCGTGGAACTTCCTACGACTGTCCAAGATATCCGGTTGACGAACATGCAATTGCGGAATGAAAGAGCGGCTGAAGTAGATGTGCTTGCAGAACTGTTCAAGTAGGATGGTCTAACTATAGGGAGTGCACTTCTTCAATTGACCAGCATGATCCGGCAGGAAGAACTTCCTCAAGTATGCTTTAAACATGCCACTGTACAAAGGCAAAGGAAATGAATTTTCACCTGACGCCTACAGATCGATCAGTTTGCTGAGCTGCGCGGCAAGCGTCCTCCACGAGTGCTACTCAACAGCCTGACGGCTGAAGTGATCGACACACACGTCCCTCCTTGCCGTTCTGTTTTGTGCTTCCGTTTCCCACTCAGCGCGATTCATGTTAGCAGCTTTCAGACTTTCAACCAAAGTGTCAGGGTTCCGTTTCTTCGTATTTAGATGACAGAATAGAAGCTGCTTCGGAATCTTATTTCTGTCCACTCGACGAATATGTACCAACCACCGTAGACGGTTGAGTGCGTGATCGTTGCCTCCATTCCATCAAAACGCGCCCACAGGAAGCCCTCCGCGTCTTGCACTCGTTCAGTTCATTGAACATGTGTCTACCTCAAGCAGTACATGTGAAAACACCGGAGGTCGCGCTGCTTTATGATCATTGTTTCAATGTCGCACAAGAGGACAGACAGAACATTGTAGACGGCAACTTAGTCTCCATTCGCAGACTCCGGTTGCTCCACGCCCGATTCTCGAGTTCGCCAATAATCACGCTAGCCTTGGCAACGTGGCATCTCGTGTTACGGTCGACTGTCAAGTCAGCAGACAGTGTGCTTCAGAGGTAGCAGAAGTCCATCCACTACTCCGCAAACCCTGCTCCATTCTCGATGCGCGGAATGATGGAGACTACAGCGGGTGTAGGATGGTCTTCTCGTTGATGATCAGGCCGAACTCCGCGGTAGCTAGGCGCTGCAGTTCGTCATGCTTATGTACGGACAATAAACAATCGTCCGCAAACACGAGAATGTGCACCTTGTTCTGTTGGAACAGACTCCTCGCATCAAAGCGCTCAGTATCAAACAGACGTCCATCAGGTCGAAAACTTGATCTGTACGCCAACGTCCTCGTTCATGAAAGCAGCGTCCACGATAGCCGTTGGACAGTAATTGAAGAGAGCGTGGGCAAGGACCCAACTTTGTTTTATGTTGGTGGGAATTTCGAAATAACTTAAAGTCGACCCATTAGGTTGCACGTTCGCTCCTATTCAGCCATGTAGGCTTCGGATGAGATTGATGAGTTTTGGCGGACAGCCGTATATTGAAAGCACTATCCACAATACTTCTTGTTTGAAAGAGTTGAGTCTATGGAGAGGGCATGAAGCGGCTGGCGATGTTGGCGCGAGGTTTCTTGAGGTTCTCATGAAGCATACTTAAGCTCCAGGAATGATTCCAAATTTTTTGTTGGTGTTTGTCCATCTTTTCAGCAGTCAGGCTATTGAGTAGCATTCGTGATTGAAGCTGGCCGGTGCAGCTCAACATACTGATGCCTCTAAAGTTGTCAGGTGAAGTCTTGTTTCCTTTTACTTTGTACAGTTACACGTTTAAAGCATCTCTGAATTTTAGTTGAATTTCCTCTCTCACTCTCCAGATCATGCTGGTCAGGAAGTGTATTCTTTACAGTCTTGCCACCATGTAATATGCGGTGTTATAATACAATACACATGGCATAAACGTGAGTTGGCAGCGGCAGTAAACCGATCACTTAGAAGCCGAAGTCGGGGTCTTAAAAACACGTATGCTTGGTATTGCTCCCCTAGACCACACAGAGGACTGTGTACCACAAAGTCTTGATCGCCGAACCATGAGGAAAGTAAGCCACTGTATGAAGACTACTGGGTGCTAATGGATTTTTTTGACATTCAGCATCAAACTGATGTAAGGAACGGATGATTATGCAAAGAATTTAGATAATCTCCCTTTTCTTGCGCAACGATACTGCCCCATTTGTTCTAATGATCACCGGAGCTGCTCGTGGCATATTTCTGCCGTGTCTTCTAAGAAATTGCCAGCGTCAATCGCAAATGCACTGTATTGTTTGTAAAGCTGTAACAGAATTGCGTTTTTTTCTAGCGGGAGACTCAGCTGCAACTCACTTGCATCTCTCAGTTTCATAAACCTAGCGGGTAGTATTGTTTTGGACGGTTTTATTGATATAACTTGGTTTTAGGGATCTTTTTCTGGGTGGTATATCGGTCATTTGAGCTTCACTCGGCCACCCTTTCACTTTTTATTTTCACAAAACCGCCTTTTTGCCACGTGATCTGACATGACGTGATAACAACCAAAACGAGACCTTCATGCTTCTTGGTGTTACCCAATGAACCCTGATGTAACGATGATTACGGTTGGCTTACCACCGTCATATACTCCAGCTCGTCGAGTAAACCGGTAGTTCGTCCTTTGGATCTAATTGAATCTAAAGGTCGGTGCTGTGCACGGTTTTCTGAGGGACTATTTCAAGCAAGTTGGGTACACGTCAAAATCAGTAGATTACCTACAAACCAATGTTTTTTGGGTGTTCACGTGTTTTAGGCATGCTCATCATCCGTGTGCTCATTCATACGTCACAAGGTTTAACAAAACTCGGAAATGTGTACCGCAATCAATGGAATACGCGAGCATTTTGGTCGTTGTAAGAGAATCGTTTGTCGTTAGTCAGTGTTTTCGAGGGCTACAGGAATTTGAAGAGGAAGTTGCAAACTTTCGTCATCAATACTACTGTTGGGAGAGGACCGCTGTAGTGTGCTCGCTTACCAGTTGTTGATTTTAGTGAGCTAAAATCCAGGTCTTAGTAAATTTTTGTTACGTGTCCCAATTTGCCACTATGTAGCCAAAATGTTCATGGTAGGTCGTTCCTGGAGAGACATGTGTTGTGGTGCACGAAATGGAGAAAATGAATGCCTAACGTTATGGCGGAAGCATGGTAATGACTTGGAATAGTTTTTGGATGATCACATGGGATCTTTTGTGTTTCCGTTACTAATTGGTGCACATTTTGAAGTAGGTCGCTTACTTTGTTGAGGGAAACCACTCTTAAAGTTGCTGGAAACTCCTCGACGGCCCACGACCGGTTTCGCGCTTCTTTGGACTCATCAGGTGGGCGCGTTTTCCTTGTTTCCGTAAACTTTTTTTCTACTTGTTCGTACAATTCGGGTTCAAATACAACATGAGATTGATAGAAAATCAGGTATTGCGCCTACCTGACGTGCTCCAAGATGGGCTTAACCGGTCATGGGCTATCGAGATAGCTTAGTGGTTAGAGTGCGGATTTATTGATCGGAAGGTCCGTGGTTCGAACCGGAACTCTGCCTCTCGACTTCCTTCGTCTAGGCTTGGGCAACCTGACAGTATCCTAACCCTCGTGCTTCCCTTGGGTGGCATGGCAGCTAGGCTAGGTGTTACAGCTGAAAGATTAGAGAAAAAGAATAGTTCTCAGCAACCGCGAGTAATTTCCTTCAAGAAACTATACTGCCGTGTTCCGGATATCCTACCGTGAATCATAAGACGGCCTTTGTGCAGGACATTCTTTTGAATAATATCATGAACGAGAGACTCAGCTGGGATGCAGTTGGGTCCTTCGTCAGAACCAGACTGGTGTAAAACTGAGTGTATGTTGCGGAAACCGATGATACCTTAATCTCTTTGAAAGTGAAAGAGAATTTTCTTTTGAAAACAAGATATAACACTTGAAAGCCACAGATAGCGTAGACAGAAGCTAAGCAGTTCATGCGCTGATCAATAGGTAACAGTTTGGATTTGTGCTTTAATGATATTAGGCGACAAAATCAGTCTGGTAACACGGAGGTTTTCCTTTTTTGCTATCTTTAACGCTCTGACTACTAATGTTGGGTCAGTTGAGAGCCCACTTCCCCAAATAGGCAGAAAATGCTCCTTTCTCCTGACTTGTTTCTTTTTTCATCATCATCATCATCATGGTCAGCTGTAAGAACCGCGTACTTGTTGTACAGTGGTTATAGCTGCACATTGGAGGCGGAAACTGATAAATTGGTGCGTAAATACAGGACTGTTAAGTGGGGGGATTTGGAAGGGAGTTATGCATTGAAGTCAATAGCTTGGATACACAGGCGCCATTGAGGGCTCAGCTGACAATGTCTCTAAACATTGATGTGACCCGTCTCGGGATCCCCATCCAGGGAGACGGCATTGACCAGCGCAGCTGAGTTTGCTGGCAATGGCTCTTACACTTCGCTGCAAAGTCATTGTCTGACCTCTTCTGGCTCGTTTCCACCCTTCACTTGGTTGTGCGAAAAGAACCCTTCGAGGAAGTCGGTCGTTTGGCATACACAGCACGTGACCAAGCTAGCGCAGTCTATGCAGTGTGATCAGTTCACCTATCGAGGGTGAGTTATTTCTTCCGAATACCATTCGACGTACTTCAGCGATGCTGATCCGGTGTTCCCACCAGACTCGGGCAATACTTCGAAGACACCGATGGTCAAACACCGAAAGTCTTTTGACTTCCTCGGCGCGCAACGGCGAAGCTTCTGATCCGTATATTGATATGAAACGCACCACAGCATTTAAACTCTACCCTTGACGGTTAGGCTGACGTCATGCCTACGCCACAGGTGACGCAGGTTCACAAAAGCTGTTCTGGCCTTCCCAATTCGGATGGAAATATCATCTTTCGCGAGACCACCGGGACCGATACAGCTACCCAGGTGAACAAATTTGTTTACTACCTCAGTCGGCTCATCCGCAAGCATGAGGTTAAGTTGCATAAGAAATCTTATTTGCTGGAACATGCAGGTTGGTCCGGTAGTCTGTATCATTCGTATTTTTTTCTTTTCAGGAATACGTCATCAATCTATCCTGCGGATTTGGTGTCCAGAAGTTGTCTACTCCTCTAGCTAGTGGTCAGGTTTGGACTGTAGGTTGTGTACAGGCAATCGTAACTTTCGTCGAGGTCAATATTGTCCCCGTTGCTGGTGCTCTCAGCGGAATCGCAGCACTGCAGGTTGGTTTGGATCTATCCAGGCTCATTACTCATATTATTGTTATGCCACAGCTTAATGCCTTTCCCAGCTAGCCTTTCTCAGCTAGCTCACCACCTTGCGTGCAGCTGTCGCTTATGGGAGGACAAAGGATAGCACTTAATGAATATCTCTTCTGAATGGAATGGGTCCGGCTGGCGACGAATCGCCCAGCTCAGCAAATAAACCAACGGTTTTTTAACTCCACTTTACTGTTGGAGGTTTCCACAGGAACCACTGCGCACTTTATATCAGGTCGAGTTTCTATCCCTCAATCTTATTGTGTTGGTTTTTGGCTGTTTCATCGTGCCACTCAATTTGTGACGCTTCTGGCTGCCACTCGATAGGTACTTTTGGAATAATGAAGGAATTGCTCATGTGGTGGTGTGCAGTATTTGGCTAACAGTATTGTTAACACTAGGATGCCTGAATTCGGGATTTCATCTTTTTATCTTTCGAAATCAGTCGTTACGGATGCCAAAGACGTTGACTTTTCCTAAAGACAGAGCCTCTGTAGGCTTTCCCGATGCTGCTGGGAATCTTTGATTACTTAGCTGGCAACAGCACTGAAACTGGGCAATAGTGTGAAACAGCTGGGTAGTAAAAATAGACGGCAGTTGGTTGCATGCGTGAAACTAAATTGGAAATTCATCGGACACCTCACTGTTTTCGACCTGTAACGGTGAACTGGTAAATTACATGTGCAAAGCTGTTCACTGGCACAACCCAGCCCGGTTGCAATAATTCATCGACGCTAATAGTACGGGACGCCTAACGTTGTGTTTCCGAAACAAGCAGGAATACTGGCAATTATATTCTTCTTTTAGACAGTTGAGAATATGCCGCCGCAATATTATTGTAACCGCGCATCTCTAATGAGCGTGAGGAGTGAACCGTCTCAGGTTATTTCCCGACTCTTTTCCCAAACGTTTTCCACTTTTCAACAGCCAAATTGAAATGTGTTTTCATTGGTTACAAAAGCTGTATTCAGCTCATTATACAGTTCATGCAATGACTGATCTCGCATTTGATGTCGGTTTACGCCGAAACTACGCACACTGGGAACGATTAACTGCTTTATCTGCACTCATCATGCGATGAAGACGTGATGTTTAACCTGCCACTTCCTTGTGGCTTTATAGGTACAACGTTTTTGCGTTTCAATACTCTGATGAGCTACTACTTTTCCACACTTTCTTTCTGTTAAAGTAGTATGATTTCGACGCCTTTCCGTCGGATAGCTATCTTTTTTTTACTGAGAAATGAACAAGGGAGTATCCTTTTCCCCGATATTCTATGGTTCTTCTCGGTTGTCATGTTCCACTGTAAATGGTGGATCTCTAATTTATTGGACCCTACAAAGATTCACTGATATTTTTAAGAGACAGTCGACCGACAAATAGAAATGTCTCCTTTGTATTCCGATGTTCTGGGAAAAGATGTGCGCTAATATGTCAGATCACCTGTCTCTTTGCTTGTGAGTAGTGATCCCAGTTTCGGGCAAGCCGTTTCTGGATATACTCAGCAACGACTGAGGCCTAGGCCGGACCGATCTTCAGCGGAGGTTAGTGCCTCACCTATTCTGTCTTCAAGGTGATAGCCGGAATATAAATGTGTTTAATTAGCATCCCCCTTTGTTTTAGATCAAATTAGTCATTTCACTAGAGGGCTTAGCTATAATCAGGCACACCGTGGTGCGGTGTGTTCTTGTTTTAAGTTTGGGTACTTTGTGAATTTGGATTCGAAATGCCTGGTTGAAAGAACTTACAGGAACCAGAGACGAACATTGAAATCCAGAAATTGGGAAGTTGAGCTGCATCATCTTGCATTTTCTTAACCATGTACGGAGGGACTAAATTTTTATTATCGGATGCTACATTATTGAACCTATTCTTGCATATTTTTCCTCTTCACAGTTGGTGGCTATTCTCTTGGCGAAGACTCTCCACACGCAAATTGGTGATCAGCTCCGCCTTTTGCGACAAGAATCCCTCGGTTTATGATTCGTGCATTCACCATGGAGGAGCACAGCGGACTTGGCCTTCACAGATCAATACGGATGAATGAAAAAAGTGCAATCCATCACTTTGCAACATTATTTGGCAATTCCTGTCTCCCTAACTTACTTCCGCATGAACACCAGGTCTTTCGTCCGCTTGTCGTAGGATCTATTCTTTGACTTTTATCGGATTTTCACTGCTCAGATTGTTGTATTACTATTCAAAAATAAAAAAAGATGATATTGGCTCTATGTATGTGTTTCTGGATCGTTTCGCCGGTGTGAATTTCTGTATTCCACTCGATAGTGTCCTCTTGCATGGTTTATGGAGCATGTTTGAGTATGTTTGAGGGTTTGAGTTTGATTTTGTGTGTCGTTTAGAAATCTTCCGGTTTGATCGTTTCCTACGCATATTTGATCATCTTCACACTCGTTCACGTCCTATCACAGTTTCACTTCCGTCCTTCTAACCATTGGCTATTTACTGGCTTTTATTTACATGCTTTTCCAGTCCTCATAACGTCTTCCTTCACTTGTGTTCTTAGGTTTGATGCCCTTAGGCGATTGCTTTTAATGCTTGTTCGCCTCTTACTCTCTTTATGAACAAAGGCGTCATAGCCAGAACCATCATATCCGCGGTACACGGTTCCTACCGTGTACGCAGTACGCACATAAAAAAAAACTCAGACAGTTTCGATTCCGTGACCTTCCGACCATTGGTTGAGTACTTGATGGTTTGACCACGAGTGGCTGATTAGCTCCTTTAAACATAGAAACCACACCTATTGACTGGCTTCTCAAGTGACGATTTCTCCGATTTCTTCTTCTGAGCTGCTTATAGATTGATGGTGATTCGAAGGTATTTGGTAATTATCAGTGGAGATTTCGCCCTGTCCGTGGAGCGAGTCTGTGCTGGAAAGCCGAAGAACTCGTCACTTTGGGAGCGAGTGAATACTTTAACCCGTGGTGTGATTGAATGATGAGTGGTGCTGCGTGCCATCTAAGCGAGTGCCTATCACACTACTGATCAAGCGTTCGTGGCTAAACGGTTAAGTGTGCAATCACTGGTCGCAAGGTCGCGGGTTCGAAATTCTGAGTTTGGTGAGGTGCGCACTGTTGATGACTCTCGATAATGATGTAATCCCTGTTGAAAATGAGCAAATCTCCTCAAATCACCAATTATTCATCTGTCCGCTTTCTATCCGGTAGGTTGACGTTTCGACCTTCCCTTGATATCCGTGAAATACGCATTGCTCGTTAGTCCTAACGGGGATGAAACAGCTCTACAATGCTTACCAACGTTTCAGCATAAGTTGACTCCGCAGGAGGAAATCCAGAAGTGGATGTGAGATAATCCTGATCCGAAGTAGTCGAAAACAAAACCTGGATTTCGACTGTGGCTACTTTTTTTCGCATCCATTTAATTAGTACAACTAGATCGGTCGCTGTTAGGACGTTGCTGATGCTCAAATAAGTTTTGTTTTCTCACTGTAGGATGCTTAGACTGCAACGTAGTTGTTCGTATTAACACCAAAACAATCAGTTGACATATATTCATTGTTTGGGATCACTCAGATACAGTCTGTTTGTCTCTCTCGAGTTATATCGTTTCATCAAATAAAGTTCGCGCAACATCTTCATGTTGCGAACACTAGCTTCACGACTTGGGCGTTTTGGCTACCTGGTTGACGGTTTACGCCAGAACACCGCCGGTAGGGTGTAGGTCATGTAACCTTTAGTCGGTTGGTTGTCCTAGACTAAATGCTATGTGTTTCAGAGGGTTTTGGTAAATGTTATGGTGTTCGTTCTTATTTTACTGGTGTTCAGTTTTCTCAGCAGAGACATGCAAGTGAGGGTTGAGACATGGAATGTCACTCTCTATATGTTTGATTATCCTGGAAGGTCATACCCTGCTTGGTACAACTTATTATGTGACATTTATTACCCGCTTATGTGTAATTCATATAAACCTATGTCATTTGAGCTACACAATGTGACTGTTCTCAATAATGGGCTCGCTATAACCTCTCGCCCAGATTGTCTAGCTATAGTTATTTGTGGTCTTTGTTGGGCACGTGTTATCGTTATTGAGCCAGTGAACGCTATTTTGCTGACGCCGTCTTGCTTTGACACGATGCCCGTTAATGTTCGAATTAGGCCCCCTCCATCCGTTTTGTTCAAAAGTAACAGCGAAGTGATGGAATGGAATACTGGTATACTGGTCTCAGTGATGATCAGGGGACCATCCGGGAGTTTTAATTTTTCACACCCCATCATCGTAAGTCGGCGAATTCCGCGTTTTTGCGCACTGGCTGTCTTTGACACAAACGTCATTTACGTGTATCTCTTATCTCCCAATTCATTTGTTCGCTTGTCAGCCAATCAGTTAACAAACGGAGTTTCGGTAGTCCTTCGTTACTGCGTAGTCAAAAAAGACTTACTCAATTTCTAGCTAGTTCCACTGCGGACTTCGGTTGTATCAGACAGATGGTCGGATGGTAAAGAGGAAGATAATATATATATTTTTCGATAGGGTTTACAGCCTTACGGTCATAGCAGAAAATGGGCCATCGATGGGCAGATCGTCAACGACAGAATTTGAACAATATCCGTCCTTTAGGTACAAAAGTTCAAAAGCTAGCCAAATAAAGATAACACTCCACTGAATCCCCTTCAGAGAGAACACCCACATGTTTGATTGAAATCCTTATCTCCAGGGGATTCTCTGTAAATTACTTGGAACATTTTGCAGATGCCCATGGGTTTGGAATCTTTTCAATTTCCTTTGGAAATGCATCCAATTATACGTCTTTACTGAACCTTATTTTCGCTAAAGTAACCCAGCAGGATCCTCGTATTCGATCTGGTAACACCATCTTAGAACCAGTCGGGGAATTTCGCTCAGAACTGAGCTGAGCTGTTGATGTCCTCATTTGTTGTGTGAAAGCAACTCGGAGGAGCCAAAAATTTCAATTCCGCGCCTTTCAGTTGCCAGTGCCGAGTTCAGCAGCCCCAGTTTCATAGTTTTTGCTGGCGCTCTCTGTTGCCAGACGTAAACCCAAGTGGATAACATTACAATAAGTTCCCGATTGTGCGGAGTTATGTGGGACTGTAGGTTTTATCCGAACACCTAGGTAGACTTCAATCAATCTGAATCTGCGCGAGAATTATCGTTTACTTCGGCGGACGCCCCAACAATACATTGAGAGTTGATCAAACCCAGCCGGCGCAGTCCTAAGTGCTGAACAACTATCAGGCTGAACTACCTTTAGCTTTCACAGCCAACTCTTTAAGCTTGAGGTTCCCCGAAGATTAGGACGCGAGACCGCGGACGGGAAAGTCCTGGTTTGAACCCAACCCTAGCTGTTAAATTGCTTGAGCAAATTGGCCGTATCTCAGCCCACGCGCATCCCCGGGTTGCACGGCAGTTGTGCACCGAAAAGTTTACATGGCTGAATCATTGTTATTATTATTACTATCCCAACGCTCCCACGGACATCACTGCTGGTCGGATATCTGAGGTGCCTCAGAAACTGAGTACTCGTACATGTGGCTTTCATACTTGGCAAAGGTATACACTCGTTCTTATCTATAAGATGGAGCACTTGCAATCACCACCGTCAACGTCGCTTCAGAACTTCTGACACCTGTTATGCTTCACCAGCTACTTTATGAACAATCGATCAGTGAAGAACGATCAGGGTTCCGGCTAACTGAGGCCGAATTTTTCACGTGTTTACCCATACGACAACTGCAGAAACTGCGCTTCACATGCCGAGAGCTTACTCTCCTGGTCTTAGTTGACTTCCAAAGTACTTTCGGAACTGTCACGAGAACTATTTTGTGAGGCCCTATCACGGGAACGAGTTCTGTGCGCATATACTTGGGCAAGTTCGATCGTACGATGAACTATCCTTGTTTTTCTATATCAAGCGGCGTCCGACTGATCTAATGAGTATCTGCATTACCGTTCAATTTTTTTTTATCGATTTCACCCTCAAGAAAATCTCTGATACCTTCACAAATAATGCTGTTGAGCTACCGCCACCCATCCCAGTATACGCCTTAGTACGAATTAGTACTGGTCTGTGACTGCGAGGATGAGAGGTGTGATGTCATCGACTAGCTGACTTCTTACGCTTGTTGTTGTGGGTTCCGTTTCCGGTTGAACAAATGTAAGGCAGTGGTGCTAAACTGTGCGGGCGACCCGCCTACGTTCTCGCTCGGTTGAGTCACATTTGAGGTGGTTGAGAGAGCGTAGAAACTGCTTCAGCACCACGGCTCTCCTCCCAAGGGAACCACCACCCCAAATAAGGACACTCCACTCCGCTCCCGTGCGATTTGGCTTGAATTTTTAGAGGTCGTCCAACAAAGGCTATTGGAGGTGTCCATGTGGTATAATTTTCCCCCAAGAGACCAGAACGAGTAATTCGTCTCTTGGGTTCTTATACATTACTCATCAATTGAGCACGTGACTAATCGCAATATACAAAGTTGTTTCCAAACCAGATACGGATTCTAAACATAGTCTTCAGTTACATGAACGTTGAATACTACAGTACTCCCCGTAAACGGGCACTGAAGAACGTATGGTAGCATTTCTTGTTGTTCACGATTAAGCAAAAGCTTCTACAAGGGTTGGGCATCCTGTCAAGTGAGGGTCTGTTTACACATCGGCAGGTGTTTCGGGTAACTTAATGCGGTAGAATGGAAAACATGTGAACATCTCATCATCAGACACAGCATATGGAGTGTCCTTAACGGGCCAGAAATTGGTAAGCTATTGTTCGCTGGCTTTCACCATACTAGGTCCCTGTACGATCATAAGAGTCTTATCAAAGCCTGTCCAGGGCAAAAAACTAGCACTAGCCACGGAAAACACGGTTATATGCACACAAAAAACTGGCAAGTGAGCATGTTTTGGTAACAGCCCAATTGCGTTAGCAACAAGCGGTATGTTTACACACTCGTGGGGACTGCGATCCATGGATGCCTGCGGACAGTCTCTTGCATGATGATGCAATAGCCCCGAGCTTGAACTCTTGAGCATGATAACTTGAATGGGCCTTTTGGTAAAAAAATGTAGCTGTCAGCTGATTGCAGATATCCACGATACTGAATATAGTGCTCGCCCAAGAGACTCAACCTCTAATTGGGGCCACTTCACTCCAGTCCCTTGACATCAGCCTTAAAATCGATGTCTTTAGAAAGACCAGTCAGTATCTCGTCGTACAAAATACCATCCCAATAGAGATCAAGGTGTGAGGTTCGTGCATTGGATCTTTATTTGTTTTCACACCATCTGTGTATCTGAATAATAGCACGCCAATTGATCGAGTCTCACAACATGATTATATTCTGTATAGCACGTGACTGCTGGATCTCCTCCCTTTATAACAACCACCTTTCAGCCGATACCTTTTATCATCAGGTTTTTTCAGAAGGAAACATGTAGTGAAAGAAGTCACCTTTGATGAGTCCAGGTAGTAGTGTTCTGCGAGGGAACAAGTTTACCATTTTTTGCTCTAGAAAGATCGTTTGGGGAGATCAATCGGAAGTGATCTTTTGTAGGCGTCTCGTGTGTAGAAAGCCAAAATTGTACGCTTGCCCTCCTTTGGGAAACCATTTTAAAGGCCCCAACATAACAGTCTGCGAGTCACTCTTGTGGGAACTAGTTCACCGGTGAAAGACACTACAGGCGAAAGTGGTCTTTTTCGATGGCGGAGACAATCGACATCAGCATATCGTCTGAAAATTTAGCATAATTTTGTAGAGTTAAGATTGCTTTGAGCTTTTATACTGGAATTTACACCACTGCACAGCATTGAGATCAAGTACAAACTCGAACTCACAGGGATATCCGGTGGAATTCCGGACGACGTTTTCAAACCGATAGTTTCCTAACGGAGTGATTATTTTCATGTACGACAAAAGCGGTCTTCGCAAAAGTCTGTGTTACCGTGTAAGTGTTATTAAGGAGGAGCACAATATCAACGTACCAGCTTCTATGTTTCGTCGAATTATTTTGACAGTACATGGAACAAGTTGGGGGCTTTTGCTATGATGTGGTTATCACCGTTTGGTGTATCCCAACTCTGCTGATGCTAGTATGATTTCAATCCAACCCTGAGTCTTGCACTAATCATGATTCAGGCTTGGTTTCATATGGTGTAAATCCTTGTGGCTGACATTGAGCCATTGCTAGTCAAGTGAAACTTTTTCATCACCCCAATACAAACCACACGATACGATCTTGCGACCACGTTTATTCCTTAATCTGATGCCATGGTTGCCATATTGATCGTTTATGACCAAAACCACCCTGTCACCTGATTATTCTGTTGTTCATGCTATCATATTCGGAACTCTTATGAGCTTTTGTGCATCGGTATTGCTCTCAAAGCGTCCCATGCAGCCTTGTGTCTGTAGGGAGCTTTCAGCTCGCCTCCTCATTGGTTCATTCTCACATCCATATTCATGTTGGCCTCACTTTTAAAGGCCACCTGACCTTCCTCCCTTTACATCCTCCAAAATACTTGAATGTTGCTTGACGAGCATATTTTTTCGTGCACTGATTGCAGCCCTCCAGATGCCATTGTTTGCGAAACGCTTCTCCGTACCCAAATTTCCATCACGCAAGGCAGCCAGTATGACCAACTTATCTCAGTTGGATTCGGTTACAAGAAGCCAGGAGTTTGGTTTAGACTTCGGTCCTATCAGGACCAGGTTGAGTGGCCGAAACCTCGTTTTTCGCGAGGGCAACTGGATAGTGGGTGAGTGTTTTGTCTCTGTTTTAGAAACCAGTCATCATCTTCGTGCTGCGGCATCCTTCCATTGTAGTCCGTAACACTTGTTTCCCCTTGTGATTTCAGAGGGAGGCGATACTCAGAACGTTGCTAAGTTAGATCGAGAATCCTTCCGAATCAAGAAGGAGAATCACCAACTCGTTGAAGAGAACAATCTTTTGAAGCTCAAAATCGATATACTACTGGATATGGTTAGTAGCCTCGTTGTCTCTTTGTTCACTCCTAAGATCCCTGATTCCCCTTACCTCCCTTTCCGAAGCACCCTCGCTTTCCTTCCTCTTGAAAATGTCAACACAGCACCACTGATCGGGGCATCAGTGGCTTTCCGAAAAATGCATCCCTCCACGATGATGGTCACCCATACAGGTAGCGGCTCTTTCGGTCCGTGGAAGTCTTTCGTTACTACAAAGTAATCCATTTTCTGTAAAATGGCATGGAGAGGATTCGATGTCCAAGGAACGACTAGCATTTCTTCGCAGGAAGGTCTTCAACTGTATCTTTAGAAAGATATTCTCATGAGTGGATGTCCGGGGGTCAGCAGTTTGTTTCACGATCAATGACACAGTATCTCCTCAACAAGGACAACCTGTTAGGCTCGGTCAAAATGGTCTGTTTCATGCATGAACCGAGTTGTTTGTTCAACATAACGACAGAGTGTCCAATCAGCTGTTTTTTTTAAAAAAAAGCTGAATGTTATCTTCGTACTTCAAAGGGTTCCGTTCATAATCATCTTGACATTATACACTACTTATGTCTTGGCAACTGAAAGATAAAGCGGTCTTTGTGCAACGCATTCAGTTGAAGAATATCATAAACAAGGGATCTAGTTTAATCTCCCGTCAACACCACCTTGAATCGCAACTGAGTATATTTCGTCACTTGTGTACAAGGTGTTCATGTAGAACATAAAGGTGACGGAACCTCGGTCACTACGCCTACTTGACCAACCCCAAGAACAGCGAAACTGGTGGTGTGCAATCGAACAATTTTCAGCAAGTAGTATGTTATGTCGTGGATGGGAGTTTCAACTTAGTTCCAACCAGGTTTGGTTCCTTAATCTTCCACTTCAAGGTGCTTTAATTGATGGTTCACCGCGGGTGCCACTGGTAGATTTTGTTGGTCTTCATGGGCTTGTGGGTGTTACGACGATTTAGTTGGGGGATGGAAGGTGGGAAAGGTTAAGTGCAATTCAGTTGATGACTACTTCTGGTAACCGCACACCAACACGTGTCAGCTCGACTGATCCAAAACCGTTCTCCACTTGCCAGTTCCACGCCTTCTATTCTGTTAACACTGGGATGCTTGGCGATTTCTACAGCCTCGGCCGTCAGTCTCTGTGGTGTGGTCCGTATTCCTCGCCTCAAAACCTCAACATTTTCTAAATATGTTTCGTGTCCTGTGTCCAGTGCATGTTGCGCCATTGCCGAGTCTCTCAGTAACGCATATCCATGTTTCTCGGCGGCCTGTTTATTTTCCTCCTATGCTCTCCAATTCTGGTGTGAAGTTCCCTGGACTTACTGCAGTCGTTATACCTAATTTTGCAGACACAGTCCGTGGTTCTGTTTTCCGGGAGGCGATCCTTCAAGTGTACCAGTGCAAAGCGCAGTGTTTCCCCTATAGAAAGCCGTAGAGACTATGTGTCCATTTTCGTGAACTACTCACCTACATACTGGGTTCAGCACACAACTTCGGATCTACTGGTGATTTGACATGCCGATACTATGCATGTTTCTGAGCATTACTAAAGCGAAATACTCCATTTGATTCTGTTACTTTTCGTAGTTTGCTCGATTAGCCATGAGGCACGATAACCGCTGTCCATCCGGTTGTCGTGCTCAACAGGCGTCACTGGGGCGAGATGGCTCAAGTGGTTAGAGCGCGAATTCACTGACCGAAAGGTCCGTGGTTCGAACCCGACCTCTGCCTCTCGACTTCCTCTGTCTAGGCTTGGGCAACCTGGCAGTATCCCAGCCCTCGTGCTTCCTTCGGGTGACATGGCAGCTAGGCATCGAAAGGGTGTTACAGCTGAACAGTTCTGGTAACACTCGAAAAATGTAAGCCAATCTTACATCCGGACATAGTCGGGTAGGCATAAACTGCTCTACTTAGTTTGGTATATGTATGGCAGAGTATGGCAAAGATTTCTGTAATTTTCCGTCCCCTTTTGACAGAAGCAATCTTCTCGTCCGTGTGTAGTTTGCGGTACCGGAGCGCAATAGTCCTTTTGAAAGGGAGGCCCTATCTTCTGGAGAGCATTGTGTATAATCTAATAATTTAATTCACTCAGTGGTCTAAAAAACCCTATGGATTTTACATTAAGTGTAAGCCTACATAGTTGGCACGTGTGTTAACTCAGTATTCTGTCAGCATAACTCGCAAGACCTACCGGATCCACCGAAGGCCCTGAATGTATATCAGTTGCATTATCGACAATGACTAATGGTTTGCATAGAAAAATACGCCT
The DNA here is from genome assembly GCA_003604175.2 of Clonorchis sinensis. NCBI lineage: Eukaryota > Metazoa > Platyhelminthes > Trematoda > Opisthorchiida > Opisthorchiidae > Clonorchis > Clonorchis sinensis. The sequence continues at coordinate 99,248,848 of CM030369.1, forward strand.
TGCTTCAGGTCACCATTAAGGCTTATGAATAAAAACCACCATCTGGTGCTGATTCAAGTAGCTCTATCTCCGCCTGCACTTTTCCATCAGGACGGCACTTTCTCGGAAACTTTTTCTTTACGGGTTAGAAAAGGCTGGTCCTAAAAACCACGCACTCCGTCCACTCAACTTTCGCTCTCGACAACCGGTAGGAAAACGGTTCAAGAGCCGGATCTGCCTCCAGAATCATCTGGCGTTCGAAGTAGCGCCAGAGTGTTAGCTTCAGTTGTTATCCCTATTTTCAAGTGAGTTATTAAACAGAGTGCAGAAACGCCAGTCTCATTATGATCATCTCAAAAATTCTTACTCTCACCATATTGTGGAGACTCAGCAATGCACGTGCAAAGCAAATATATGCAATTCAGGCAGGGTTTCGTCCAGATTATGAGTACACTGGCCGTCTCTTCACCCTCTGATAATTCCTTGAACTTCGCCTTACAGCCGAATAATGAGGACCGCTTTCCTAAGTCCGAAAGCGCAGCAATTGACTCTGTTGGCCGCTCCGTTAATGGCGCTGCCCAGCTAACAAAGACATTCCCGCAATCTTTAGCTCACTTTACTTCAACACCTGTAGACGAATAAAGGTCTACAGAAAACTCCCTCCTGGGTTTACTACCACAAATGTGGTCTGGCAGTGGACCGTTTTATCATCTTGGTAGTCGAAATATTTGTGAGGGAATAGTCTAAAATGCTTGTTGCCCCGGTAGTCAAAATACTCTCCGGAGAACACCTCTCTGAGTTGGAGTACACGAACTATATCGTGCTACTAGTTTCGGGTCTTAGAAAATGGAAAATTCTTTAACCAAGTTAGTTCATATGGCCACTGGTTTCGGGTTGTAGTTTGCGCTGGAGCTCGCTGTGGAATCGCTACCTGAACGCCGTAATCATGTACATGGTTTAGGACCACAACGGAACACAATTTATTGTGTTGTAGACAAGGTATTCATCTTATACTCGTTTGATTATTCTATTGTCGTCCAACTCGTATGCACATTGGTCTATACCATCGTCAAAATTGTCCGGATGATTTTCCCTCTCTGTTCTCAAGGACGTTTTTTTAATTTTCTGAGCTGGATAATTTCGTTCCAACCACTTTCATTAATTGTTTCTTCTATTGTTCATATCTGTGACTGAGTGCAAGCTGCATGGTGTGACTTCTGCTATCTAGTCGTTGACTTATTTAAACGGTTCGAGTTCTCCGTAAGTAATCAGATTGTTTATTCTGATTACTCATTCGTCTCTGTGGATGTATCCTTTTAATTACCGATCCGATGCTTAGCACTTCGACCGAATGCTTCAAGGGACATTTGTTGGAATAGGTCAGTCACATACGTCTCCCACATCTACTGGGACTTACCACCTGGGCATAGAGGATGTATCTCACTTCATAAGTGTTTTCCATGAAGTTTTTTCAGTTTAACTTCTCACTATTTTCATTGTGCACCCACGTTCCCCTGTGCAGTTCACTTTCAAGCTTACATCGTTGCACTGTCATGGACCCCATACTTTGACATCTATTCTTCCGTCTTTTTCAGCTGGCAGAGACAACTGCCGAGGTTCATCTGCAAGGGAACGAAATTGAAAATCTTCGTACCATGCTGAACAAGAAGCCTCAAACCGATCCTATTCAAGTCTCCTGAACAATATCTTCTACTAACGACCATTTATTTTACACTTTGTTTTTCCTGATGTATCTGTGATCCTACTTTTACTGATGAAACTTCGCGGATCCCCACACGTTCATCGCCTTCAGCTCTTTACAGGTCGTCTCCACGATGCTGTCACGGTCAATCATTTTTTACATCCTCTCTGCAGTAATGTTTTTGTAAATAGAAAACAAATGTATCCTATTGTACTAGCTGGTGCGTCAAATCAGGTTTTGCCGCTTTACACCAGAAAGACTTAGATGCTTCACGTGGGTATGGATGTGTACAGCTCTTAAGACGGTTGTGCCTATTTACCTCATTGTGAGCGACTCCTACCGCACGACAGTTTGTAGCCTCTTAGTTTAATTCTACTTTTTCGTAGTAGATTTCTACCAACGTTCGTCTACACTCCATATGCGAATGAAAAAGAGCAGGGGACTATGACGCTCTACGTCCGATTGTTTTTGGGAGAATCAAGTCGTTCTCGGTAGATCATCTGCTCGCAGTGATGTCGGTTAGGCCAAGTTCTTCGTATGTCATGGGACTTTTTTCTTTCTATGGTGAACCGAGTAGGAACGACCAAAAGTCAATTAGTCCGTGACTCCCAACACTATATAGAGACCTTGAACAGTGCACATGTTAGTATTGGTAGCCGCAGTTGCTTTGGTTTAGTATCACAGGACGATATATTAGACAGGTTGATAAACGTGAAACGAGTGACAGTCACGTGAGTCTTCGAGTTACATTTCATCAGAAAAGTGGACAACATGAGGGCACTTATCTGCTTAGGTCGTAGTCCCCAACATGTAGTTTTTCCGTCACTATTCGTCCCAAACCAGCTGAAGCAAGACCGAACGTGTACACGGAAAATGGCTTAGTGGTGAATGACCCAAGTGAACCCCGTTAGTAAGTTTACCTTATTTGGAACAACCGGTGGATTGTGTACCAAACCCTTCCGAAACCGTGACTTCTCAGTCGGTTCTAAGCTTTCTCCCACATTTACCTTACTTTTGTTGCCTCGCGAAAAATAATGGATTTGTTCTGATTTGTTCTTGCGTTCACTGGAACAAGTCCGGTTGACCCAAGTTAGCCTAACATCATCGCTAGTGGATGCTCTACTTGACATATCACACAGTTGACCCCGATCTAGCTTTGAGGGTTCTTTGCGATAGGATATTTTGATATATCGCTCTTTTATCAGATTGTGTTTACCGAAATTGTGAGTATTCGAGAGCTTATGAAGGATTATTTTCTGCTAAGACGTAAAGGACTGTCATTTTACACTGGGTACGCTGATTTCGGATAAACAGCTCGGACGAGTATTGCTACTTTGTGGCAAACTTCGAATATCCGGCCTCATTTGAGGGGCGAGACGGTCCAAGTGGTTAGAGCGCGAGCTTACTGACCGGAAGGTCCGTGGTTCGAACCCGACCTCTGCCTCTCGACTTCCCCTGTCTAGGCTTGGGCAACCTGACAGTATCCCAGCCCTCGTGCAACCTTCGGGTGGCATGGCAGTTAGGCACCGAAAGGGTGCAACAGCTGAACGATATCTAGTTCGCTTGTTTGCTTTAGTGAGAGCAATAGAGTAAACAGCACATCAGGGTAATCGGCCTTGGTGAAAGAGAAAGTGGGGGTTAGTGTAAGGGATTTCGAAATACTGTGAAAGCGTATTGTGATTCGAAGTGCACGTCACCGAAGACCACTGGATGCTGTAACTTTGATCGAGTTACGAGGGATTAGGATGTTTAAAGCAGTCAGTGACTGCATGCATCCCTGTTTTCATAGCTGGGTGAATACGCACGAACGGGACCATATCTTACAAAAAGAAGCGTTCGGTTTAGCAGGCTCGTAGTGAGCGCCTTTGTGGAAAGTACGGAAGCTGGCTGCAAATCGCCGCAGGGTGTCCACGGTCTCAACAGTCGGGTCCAGCTCATGCACATTCCGTAGTTAACATGATTTGGAATCGAGCAAAAAGTCCGCGAGTGGCTTCTGGGATGAGAAATCGGGCTTTTGTGAAACTAACAGGATGTGCTTTAGGTGCTTGAAACCCAATCACACAACTCAACTGTGCAATGAGCCCGATTACGGCAGACGGTGTCATCATCACGGTACCCATCGTTTGCCATTGTCTTCGCTTTGTGACAAACGCATTAGTTTACTGGTCAGCTGGAGTGTGCCGGAGGCTAATAGTAGGCTTGGACCTTAAGCGTAGAAACCACTTTTTGGTGTGAGTATTCGTGAATCACTGTGTTAACACCCGCAGAAGCTGATGTCCATTTTTCCAAAAGCCAAGAGTTTCTGGGCCAGTTATATATATATATATATATATATATATATGACTTCAAGAAATTAAGTGGTAACCAGAGAACTGGACGGTCATACATATTATGGAGTCTTCCACCGCCTCTACTGTTGCAACTCGGCTTGCTATGGAGACGTGAGCACGTTGTTTCTCGCAAACCGGCAGTAGTCAAGCAATGGCTTCGTATATTGAGGCGAAGACTTCTGAACCAAGTCTTGCGAAATACCTAAAGACCACACAGTCAATGGTTACATCACTAAAATAAGGTCTGTTCACGGGAAACGCCGCACTGGTTTGTCCCGCATGACCCCATCCTCAGTTCAAAGAGACCCGGCAAAGTAAGTTTGACTGCGCTTCAACTTTCGGTGGAAATTCCTTGAGCAAATTCCTTTTGCAGGCCCTAACTGGTTTTAATAAACTCACTTTGACTACGTGAAAAGACTGACTATTTCGGCTAACAATCAGCAAATTTCCTCCCGGTTTCAGGTTCCAAAATTGAACGGCCTTAGACAATGAGTTCTCGAATACAACAGTGACCCTCGTTAACGGCAACTTCTATGTAAGTGACTAATGTCAGTGGACACCGTTCTCAAGACCAATCTGTTAGTAAAAGAGTTGACTGATATGTTAAGTACTGGCAGGGTTCGTCTTACAAAGTGGGTGTCAAACTTCAAAGAAATTCCAACCAGCACGTCTAACATGGGCAAGCCGACTGAATCCAAAGACTTTGAGTTGAGGTGAGGGTCAAAACGGAAGCCTCTGTCTTGCTGGAATGCAGAAGCCGATTGTTTCGCAATAAAGGCTACAGTACCAAACAGAACAGCATACCGTCCTCTTGCTTATGTAATCCTACTTCTTGCCACCAAGAAGCTACTACAGGACCTCTGTTACATGGATTTCGATTGGGTCACATATTGAACCTAGGAATAAGAAAAAAATGGAGTGAGTGTTTACACGCCATTCGCCTAGCTTCAGACTTGGGGGTTCCGCGTTGCTTGTATCCTTTTTATTTCGAACCAGACGTACGAGCCCAGGTATTTTCAGGTGCTGCTGCTCATCTTAGAATATTGTCACCTAATGAATTGGCCCACTGCTTTTCCCTAATGGGTGGACGCCTAAAAGAGTGTGAGAATCTAAAGGTTAGCATTAACGGCTATTGTTTTAACGAGTAAACTAATAAGGCATGCTCGCAAGAATCGCGTTTATCTCTAAGACCCTGTGGACAAATCTCGTCAGTTGAAGAAGAGCATAAACGACAGATTCAGTTGAGTCTCCAGTGAAAACCAAACTGGTTTGCAAAGGAGTGTATTTGTCGAAATCAGTCTAATTTGGGTTCAAGTAGAACGTAAGGCAGACGGAAACTCGGGGACCGCTCCTACCTTTATGAAAATCTCTTCATAGTTAAAGCCTTTAACTACGAGTCCTATCATTTTTCCAATGAAGCATTATGTCACGAAGTTAATTGTTCGTGAACAAAATTAGCGAGAGGGCCAAGTGAGAGTCTCACGTTGACTGGAAAGCAGTTTCGGATACTCAAAGGAGTCTTCAGGGTGCGTAGGAGAAAGTCACAAAGTATACCACGCTCGGTCGGTGAAGCCGTGTACACAAATAATAGTGTCATCAGAAGCTAGAACCAATCCAAGTTTCCACCTTATCATTCCTGCAAGTTTATACTCTTTTGGGCCCCCGAATGTGCGCGAACGACGATTCCGTTTAAAGAAGTTTGGTTGCTCAACAAATGCGCATTTGCATTCCCATTTGGTTTTCACGGGCAGCTCACCTGAGTCTCAGCTGAATCATTTGTGATATTCTTCAACTGAATCTGCTGCCTCTTGTTTCAGGTGGTACAGTATTTGAGATATCACAGTAAACATTCATGAAGGAAACTACTGTTGAAGAGTTCTCGGCAACCTTGTTAGTAGATCCCTTCAGTTTTGATTGTCTTTTTCTTGCTTGAAATCAAGCGTCGTGCATATTGAAGCAGCCGATTCGTTTACTACGGATTCCTTTACTGTGACTAATAGGTTTTGTCGAACGTCGTGGGTTTCCGGAGAAAGTATTCAGTGACAACAGAACCGATTTCACCACCACCCAATCAGAATTCGGGCCGATGATCCGAGCCCTGATTTCGGATATGAAAGAACACCGCTTGTTAGAACACCAAATACTCCAGTATTTTAATTCCCTGACATGCAGCTCCAGATGAGGTGTTTGATGGCGTATTTTACACTCACTTCAACGCATCTTGCAAGCTGTTTTGCGGGAACAATAAATAGCCGACCAACCACTGGTGATTTTCTTGGTGGGTGTGGAACGAATCCTCAACGATAGGCCTCTGGTCCTGGTGTATGACAACCCTACGTTGTTTGCAATGCTCTCTCCGAGCGACCTGCTACTGCTTCGTATGTAACACAGGATCAGCAGTGAAAATTAGCCTGCACTAACGCTGCATGTTTGTCTGGAGATAAGCAGAACGTCTAGCTTGGGAAGTGTTCGACGAAATTGCAAATCAGAGAGATAGTTAACGCCAAGGCTCGATTTGAAGGTTGGTGACTCTGTTTTGATAAAAGATGAATGGTTTTTCAGGAGGTGTGTAGTCCAAAGCGTTAGTAGTATAAATATTTCCAGGCAGTGACCGAGGTGTTTTCCAAGTAAAGGTCAGGAGATTAAGAGGACTATTACTAAGAGATACAATAAAAGTTTGGGCGTTACATATCCCTCAAATGGGCGGTTTGACTTGGTCAGTTGCCTCGTTTTTATTGGCCCATTTTTTCCGTTTTCTTTATTGAAGTGCGTGTCTACACTCTTTTCTATCGACCTTTTGTATCTATGTATTGTCATCCTTGTGCTAAGGAAGTAAATTTCGGGGCATTTCCCCGTCTCTATTCGCTTTGTTATCTTTGGCACCTTATTAAGCTTCATTCACCAATCGGTTTCTGATATCGATTTGGTGATCCTGGACCTTTCGATTTTGCTTTACTCGATGGCTGTCGCACGGACAGAATCTTTACTCCATAAGGCAGCAATCCAGCCAAATAACCCAGGTCTTTTGAAGGTCATTCAAAAATCAACTATTCGTCAAACGTGAAACGAAGATCGTTTGGCTCAATCTGAAGACTTCACGAGATGCTGCTAAGCTAAGCCCGTCAATGATTCCTATGTATGTTCTAGTGTCCTCGAAATTGATGAAGCCATAGAATCATTTGCTGTTCTCTAAACGTCCTTTCCTAAATCGTACCAATCTCAGTTCGCGCACACAAATCGCACTGGTGAACCACGTAACTTCGATCCTTGTGTAAATGTGTATTACAGGTCAATCAAGTTCCAACGTGAACCGGAAACATCGAACTTAGATCGGTTATCAAATGAGACGTCTTAGAGATAAGTACGAATAAATTGTTCCGAAGATTCACGTATGACTAAAGACTTCGACACTTTGGAATGGTTTCGTCTAGTTTAGAACACCGACGGTGCATTCTATTGTTATACGGGGCTTGTCAAGCCGTAGTACCAAGCGTGCGCCGTCAGGTGCCTTGGGTTCAGAGCATATCTCCATTGGCGTTTCGCGAAAGTTACCTCTGTCTAAAGGTAAAAACTCAACTTTTGACTAAATTTTCGGGTGATGAGTGAATGCCAACTGTTTTGCAATCACAAGTAGCAGAAAAATAGTGAGCCTGCCAGAAAACATCCAAGGTTGAACAGGCTCGAAATTTCACGACGAAGGTACCCTACTTATATCTAGTTTAAGAGCGGGATCAGATAATTCGTCAAGGATCGGGTGAATTTTGATAGCTTGATGGGTAACATAGACCTGTCGAAAGCGGCAGCTCTTGCATCCACGATTGGTGCGGTACAGTCATCTAAACCATTCTAAAGATCTTGTGGCTGCGGAGCCAGTTACTACCAGTACGATTAATGTAGTCAACTCCCTACTTTTACGTGATATAAACCAATGCGCTGGACCTGGATGATCTGCACTCCACAGTCAGGTCAACCAGTTCCCGACTGCACAACCAGCCACTGCTAGAGGAGGGACCTCCAGACTATAAAAGCATCTCGATATCCAGGCTATAACCACGCTAGTCATTTTAACGCCAATCTAGCCCCATCCTTGTGGTTATACCTAAAAGGTTAGGGCTGAGGAGGCGCCTTAAAATTACAAAATAATTGGTCCGGAGCGCGCACGTCCAAAGAACTTGAAAGGTACTATGCAGATCCAGACATTGAAGAATCTACTTATTGCTACTCTCCCAACACTATGCCTGCATATCTTTTGTAGTCTTTTTTTTCTTGGACCAGATATCTGGTCGCTTAGAGAGGAGCATGCCGGCTCACGTTAGCCTTTTTTGACTTAAGCAAAGCACTTGACTCCGTCGATTTGTTTTAACTTGATTAAACTGCTATAAACATGATAAGTAATATAACCATTTGCTTGTAAGGTGAGTTTCTGAGCGACAGGTCTGTGTGGTTTTGTGTCAGTTATCCTCCCCAATGTCGGGGTATATCATGGCTCAGTCTCTGATCTTCTACTATGCCCAATCTAGCTGGGAGTTCCAGTTCTGCGGCAACAATCCCCTATTTCATTTTGGCCAACGATGGTAAAATCATGGAAAACCCTTAGACACGTTCTGACAGGAACTAAATAAGTTGGTACAGTTGACAAAAAACTGGACTTGTCCAGCACAGCTAAGTTCTGTCTGTTGCTTCACCAGGGTCCTGCGCACGCACTATACCTTGGAGCCTGCTGTAGAATATACATGTACACAAACATGTGGTACAAAAGAAACAAATCTAATCCAAGTTGACTTCAAACTTAGAACTAATTGCCCTCCTTCATTACGATAACAGTTCACATGATCAAATTGAATCCAACTCTGCCCTCCAAACGCCCAATGTGCCAAGGATCAAAAATGGGTCCCAACCAAGGAGCCAGCAGAAAGCAACGCAAGGGGATTTTTTTCCAGGAAACGACTGAAGATTGAGATGATACCTCGCACGCGTTAGTCATCATAAGCCCTTCTACAGCGTCAAACAGAGTGGTGAGGCGACGGAGACAACCGTCGTTGACCTCGTGCAGGTACAGCGAATGTTCCTCGCAATCACCTGGCCTCGTAGATAACCATGAACATTGACTTTGCACGACAATCCGCAGTTTAAGGAGTCGAGAGAAGCAAAAGCACAACCAAAAAATAAACAAGGAAAATGGACAGGAAAAATTAAAGTCACTGAAAAGTAATAGAGGGGAAGATGAAATTACTGGAGAAAAAGTGCAAGACGTAAAGGAGCAGGAAAACAGTGACTGTTGAGCATTGGGTAGTTGTGTTTATAGTTCACTTACATGTTCATCATCATCAGCTGTAAGAAACCGTGTACTTGTCGCACAGTGGTTGTAGCTGCCACAGTTTCGTCCGCCGATGATTTGGGGAGGTGAGGTAGGTAGCTGCGCATTGGAGGCGGGAGCTGATAAATTGGTGCGTAAATACAGCACTGTCAATGTTAAATATCTATCTAGAGGAGAATTCATTCCTAGCGCAAGATTCTGGGCGAAACCACAGTAAGTGTGGCAGCTCCCGAGAGTGTCCTATTTTGATTCCAATATTGAACCTACGGGGCGCTGTGAACCGGTCGTCTATTTACCTGAAAGAACTCGTACGATGGACGCCGCTCTTTTTGTACTCTTGCATGCACCGGTGAATGGAAACAGTTGATGCTTCTCTCTCCTCGGGCATGTGACAGAGCTCAACGCGATCGATCTGGTGCGTGGAATAATGACGCACATGTGCAAACAAGAGAGATGGCCCACAATAGACTATCCACTGGCTCGTGTCGTGGACTCGACAGACACACGCCACTCAACTGGTTCAGTCAGCCACGAGTGCGAGACACAGCCACATTTGGAACCGAGCTCGCCCACGGAGTAATCGACATAATTTGATAGGTTGCATGCGCAGCCGGGACTACACGGCAGAAAGCGGGCTGTTCTCATCGCAATGAAAAGAGGAAAATACTTTTATATACGTAAGGCACTACTCATAAGGTTGCTGAAAATTCTTCGACAGCCCACGACCGGTTTCACCTTTCTTGGGGCTCATCAGGCAGGCGCAGTCCCCGAGTTTCCGTCAACCTTATGTTCTACTTGAACCCAAATTGGACTGATTTCGAGAAATACGCTCATTTGCAAAACCAAGTTGACTTGCAAATGAGTGTAGTTCTAGGAAAATACTTTGTTCGTAAACACTTTTCTTGTGATTTCACAATTGGAATATAGACTTAAATTAGTTAACCCAGCGTCATCAAATTCAACCTGATCATCCTAATCTTTGTTGCACATAAATTTTTCCCAGTCTAGCAGGCTGCGAGACTGCTGATCTTAAGCTTACCTATTCGAGTGTTTAGCGGAACTGGATTATCTATTAGTATTCACGACATTCTGATATGCTTTTTTTAGATAACCAGTTTAAGGGGGTCTTTAACATCGAGCAATCGTATCTATAATTGCATTTTGAAGGAGAAATTCCTGGAGGAGCTAGCAGTTAAAAGCATGATGGGACAAGAGTTTGGGGAGAAATGTGAGGTGCATGGTCGTGTGGCGTGTTTGAAAGATGAGGTGATCCCGGAATGGTTTAGTTGGAGTCTACGGAAAACGTATAGGCTTTATGGAACAACTGTGCCGGAGGTGTCACACCACGTGCCTTTAGTAATTCTCCGTTAATTTACACATGGTAGAACATTTTTTCGGATTTGCTCTATTTGCTATTTCGGATTCTCGGGATATATGCTACAACCAAGGCAATTTTAGGCCAACCACATGGGGACTCGACGACCGCTCTTTTCTTCTTTTTTTGTATAAAAAGGCCACCGCAGTAGTTTGTTTTCCCCGTGCGTAATATCATATCTGCAAGATGGCGAACGAACTAGCAGTCTTATTATTGACTTATGGCAGTGCTGAAATCCAGCCATCAGATATCTTATCCATTCGAGAAAAGGCCAGGCCAGTATACAGCACAAGAAAATCGAGCAGACATTCAACAGGTAACCGCTGCTCGATGCAAATCAAAGGGATAGCGAGATATAATAAAGAAGTCCTCTTATTTTATGGTCATTGACGTTAAATTCAATTCAACAGCCGTTAATAAGTATTAGTACCATGACGAATTTGCCTGCCTGCCTTATATTAGCAGTCTAAATCAACCCGTGATCCCTAGGCCGGCCAACACAAATTCAACCCTACTTAGACACATTAAGCGACCTACTATTATATTCGCAGCCGTACTAAATCACAGCTATTTCCCATAAATGAAGTCCTTGATGCTGACCAATCCTCAGGCCACCAGACTCAGCTAGTCTCATCTTATTCTTTATACTTTATGCTTAAAAGTCTAGAAGCCCTGTGCAGCTTTCTCCTCCTTACTTGGACTCCTCATCTGTACGCCTCTTACAAAACACCATGGAATCTGGGCACCACGAGGCCCTGGTTACTGGTTTGAACAGTAAAACTTCTGGCCGCGAGCAGCATATCAGCAGTGTAATTAGTTCGCACCCGGATGATACATAGCACCATCAATGCTTCAATTACCGATTTACATAACAGTCGTACATTTTCACTGGCTTCTAGGTCAACGGCTTTTCAGATGGAAGTTAGTATCTTCAGGTAAATTGTCCTGTTCGTGTGAACGACCTATTATTATTGGTAATGCAAAGAGGTTCAAATGTTTCAAAGGAAACTATGTCGTGTAAGTGGAGCCAATCAATTCTGAAAGTCCAAGAAGCACCGCACAGTTGTTTCATCCGTAACAGAACTCATCAGCAATGCATATTTCACGGAACACCAGTGATTCTCAAACCCACGACCTCCATGTCAACTAGTTGAACACTTAAACATTTGGCCACGACGGGTTTTCGGCACCGCAACCAACTTGCGAATTTTGGAGATAAAGCGGGAGGATATAACGCGTGGATATATGGTTAATCATATATATAGTTTATATATATATATATATAGTTAATCATTCTGCTGACCGGCTGCTTGTGGCCAAACGGTCTTTGTCCAAACTGCTAATTGGGAAGTCGTGGATTCGGGAGTCTCAGGTGGTTTTGGATGCGCGTTGCTGTGTCCCAGTAAGAATGAAACCGCTGTGCAATAACTCTTGGATTACCAGCATCGACTGACTTCAGTTACAGGACAAAGTTTCCATTAGAAATCCCAAACCTCTTCGCACTAATAACATTTTTAAGCTTCCCAATCTCCTCTCTCAGTTGTAGCTACTCCGTTTGATTGCTATCTACCTCGCCTTTTACCTGTTTTTTGCACGCGCAGGATTCCGACGGGAGTAAAACACACATGATCATTCTCAGTTTGCTATCTATACCCTGAGCTGGCATCCGAAGCTAAAGTTCATTCAGCTTTAGTTTAAAACACTGAAGTTTCATTTATAGCGCGCTTCGATTATTATCATCATTCCAATGTCCAAATTTCCTTCAGTCCCGATTTCCAGCCATTCTACCCGAATGCTATTTGTGTTTCACCGCCCACGATGACCGTGCGTTTAGATCGTGCCAATTTCGACAATAACCAGCCTTTGTTGGACTGCACCTTTTTTGATGATCGCCTCGCTTTCGTGCACTTATGGGCAGACGCAAGTGATATCAGGCTTTCCCCTATGCCGACTGTAATTTTTGATCATGCCAGAAGATACGCCCCGTAACCGTTGTAAACAAACACTGGTATTGTCAGAATATGGAGCACCATTCAGATAGCTGAGCATGCGAGGATAGCAGCAACAGTAAATAGGTACCTCGTGAGCGGAGGCTGTAGAAGTTTCGAGTATCGAACTGAAGATGCTGTGTCTAAACTCTCGTTTCACAACAGGCATGCAGTACAGGCACCATACTGCCGATTACCTGTATCTGAATTTACACTGAGACGACCAGTGAACCATTCACTTGTTGCACCTGGAAGCAGTTCATGGGGCACCATCTCAAGTGAGAGATTCAAGCGTCGATAGCTTGCCTTTATCTCTAAGCTCTACTTCTTACTTCCAGGCCTCGGATTCAGTTTATCCGCTCTGCTGGGACACCCTATCAAGGCTCAGTTGCCATGCACCTCCCGAATGAAGTACGAAGGCTAAGATACTGTCTGAACACCCAAGTCCAGAGAGGGGCAGCAGAGATGTTTTTTTTGGGTTTTGAACCATGAACCGTTCGGTCTGTTATTTCACGGAGCCATGATCCCCGTTTAGGATAAACATTTCTACTCACCTCCGATTTCTTATCCTTCGTTTCCCTTTTGTCACTGTCTTTTCCACAGCCATATTAAAATCTACCGATTATATAGAGACTTCCAAATCTCCCTGACTGGTTGATCACGTGATCTTCCCTACACCACTACTCTTGAATTTCATCGGACTTGCATGCAAGGATGCTAAGTTTATAGAGCGTTAATTTCCGTAGTAAGAATAGCTCAGTGTATCAGTTATACTACGGACTTAAAGCTTTCTAATTATGACGCTTCTAGCGAAATCCAGATACTTCTTCCAACACACCAACGTACCTGCCAATCAGATTAGGAGACACGAGTTTGCAAATCAAACGATAATACCCTACTCTGAGGTATCTACGACAAACGGGGAGCATTACTTGCCCTACAATGGGAGCTCTTCAGCTGCTGCAATGTTAGAGGCTTGTTTATACAACGTCATCCTGAACGGCTATTTCACATCGCCATTGACTATAACCCATGAGAAATACGAGAGTTACATTGAATGCACGAGTTCTCATTAACAGACGAACTGTTTGGAGCTGGAGGGTCACATGAAACCCTCTTAATCTTTTTCCTATATCTGGCGCTCTACAGCGTTAGCCGTCAGTAGTCAGACATTTACTCACGGCTGTCAAACAGCTCCTTCTTGGACCCGAAAGTACGGACACACACAGACTCCCGGGATACTCTGCACTGGGATTCTGTGATTTGGTCCAGGTCAACAACGTAAGACTCACTTTTGGGAAAAGCCTGAAGAGCATCACTGCACAGCGGACAAGGCTCACCAGCACAACAGTCGATGTGATATGATACGCGGTCCGTTGCACACCAGTGGTCACTGATAGTATTTGGCCGGTCAAAGATCACACGAAAGCACACGTCTTTGTCCCTATACCACCGTGTGGGGTGGGGTACAGCATCCTCGATCACAGACGGCAGGCCGCCAATTACGGCCTTCGGGCCTTGATACGGCAGGATTTTCTCCTGAACAATCAATTGCTTAATGATGGCCGTGGCCCTTCTGGGTTCTAGCCGCTGAAGCTTATTTACCACTCGGTCTGGTTGTTTACGAAGGCCGTCCAAAGCTGTCGGCGGCGGTTTTGGAACACGTGTAAGATATTCACCATTTTGCGATAGATTGTAATCCGACAGCCACTGTTGGTGGATAGGGAAGCAAACTAAGAAAAAAACATGAAGAATAGCTTTGCCCGCCTAGAATAAATGGATGAAGGGGAGCCATTTCGTTTGGTAGGAAAGGCATGTGCACGCTTCAGTACAAGTATCAACCATCTGGGAGCACCTGGGTGTTAGCACTACGAAGTACTAGTTAACGTAGGTTGAACTCACCTTGTTTGTTCCAAAAGTTTGGTAGTGCAGTCCGGGCGGTCGCGGCCTCAAATGCCTCAAAACTAGGGAACATGCATACGCAGTCGTTTTACAAGCCATGTTCAAATCGTAGCCGTCACCCTCCAGGATTTCCCGTCGATCACAGTGACACAAATCACGGGTCCGTACGGCGCAGCATTTGCAGATCTTCTTGGAATCTGTGTGCTCGTATTATAAAAAACAAAAAACCCACTACATGGCGTTGTCCAAGCCGGCTATACTGCGGAATATATGCCGGCTGTTTGCAGAGTGTGTCTGTTACTAAAATACGTAGATGTTTTATGATACACTCGTGCTTCCTGATAGCATTTCTGATATGAAAGTAGCACAGCATTACGTCGCAGCCGAACACGGCACTTGCAGCCCGCATTTGTGTCGCCAACTTGTCCATGACGAACGTCTTCACAGGGTACTGCTCTCCCGTTGTTTCACTGAATAAGTCGAACATTTTTCGCATAGGGACAAACGGTTCCCTCATCGCGAGGGCATACGTAACCAGGCTCCCGTTACCCATGCCACCCGTCATCAGGAAGGTCTACAGCTGGTATATACAGGCCGAATATAGGGTGCTTTAAAAAACTTACCCAGGACGGCTTGTTGCTTACGTTCCGGCAAGATCCTCACAACTCAGGATATATACAACTACCGCCGGAAGTGTCGACCGGCTCTGTTGAGTAGGTGCCGCATAGTTGGATTTTATTGTAGCAGATGGTATGCCCTCGGTGCTGGCAAAACTTCGGGAGACGGAACGTGTGCTTGTGTGGCAGTCAGAAGAAGGTCACTATAGCCACACATGCTTCTCCCGATGGCAGCAGATAGCGTTGTTCCGACGCTTTCCGGATGTCGTAAATGTAGACGAAACGCACGCGACAAACCGTTTGGGGTAATTTTTTAAAGCGCCTAATATTCGGCCTGTAGATACAAGCTCTATACCTTCTTGATAACGGACGGAATGGGTACCGGGCGTCCGGTTATGTATGCGTTCGTGGAGAACGAACAGTTTGCTTCTATGCGTAAACTGTTCGGCTTGTTCAAGGAGATGATGGGCGAGCAGTATCCAGTTAGGTCATTTGTTATGGACAAGTTGGCGGCGCAAATGCGGGCGGCAAGAGTCGTGTTCGGCTGCGATGTAATGCTTTTCTACTTTCATACCAGGAAAGCCATCAGGAAGCACGTATGTATCAGTTAGTATCCATGTATTTTTGGTCATAGACACACTCTGCGAACAGCCGACACATCTTCCACCGCATGGCTTGACCAGACAACGCCGTACAGTAGGTTTTTTGCTTATCGTACTACATACACACAGATTCCGGCAAGATCTGCAGCTGCTGCGCCGAACAAACCCAAGATTTGTTTCTTACCTTACGGTCCGCTGGTTGTACATCACCAGAGAATGGGCCGTACACGCACAGTCCGGGATGTTTCACTTTGGCAATGTGACCAACAATCGTCTGGAGAATGCAGAAGGCCGCCTTAAAGACCGGGTGCACCATGCCGACACACTGGAGCATGCCATACAAAAGATGTCGCGGCACGCCGAGTGGCTCATGCGGGAATTTGAGATGCATACATCGTACCATTGTGATAGGCGGCAAATCCTCGAGGGTGACGGCTACGTTCTGAATGTGGTATGTCGGATGACTATGTATGCATGCTCTGTCGTTTTGAGGCACTTGGTGCCGCGACCACCAAGGCTGCCCTATGACAGTGTTGGCACAAACGAGGTGAGGTCAAGATATGTGGCTGCCGTGCATACATTTTTTCCGTTTTTAGAGATCAAAGATGTACCTCTTACACTTGTTCCGAAGCCACCACCGACAGCTTGTGACGTCCTTCGTAAACAAACAAACCGATTGATGGATAAGCTTCAGGGGCTGGAACCCAGAAAGGCCACAGCCAGCTTTAAGCAACTGATTGCTCATGGGCTAATCCTGCTTCGTCAAGGCTCAAATTCTGCCACTGGTGGCCTGCCGTCTATGGTCGAGCATATTGCACCCCAACCCAGATGGCGGTCTAGGGACACAGACTTGGGCTTTTGTGTGCTCTGTGACCGGCCAACTACTACCAATGACCGCTGGTGTGCAACGGATCGCGTATCATATCACGCCGACTGTTATGATGGTGAACCTTGCCCGCTGTGCGGTGGTGCTCTTCAGACTTGTCCTTCAGGCGGGTCCACTGAATAATAATCGACTCTTGCTTCTTATCTTCCGGCCCGTCCAAAAAATGCAAAGGTGTGCTTGTCACCCGGTCCGCAAAGAGGGCGTCTTATGATGTTGACTTGGACCGAAGCGCAGAATCCCAGCCCAGTGTCCCGGAAATCTGTTTGTGTCCGTGTTTTCGGGTCCAAGGAAGAACTACTCAACAGCCGTGAGTACATTTCTGACTACTACGACTAAAGCTGTAGAGCGCCAGTTGGATGAAAGAGACGAAGATAACTTCATGTAACCCATCAACTCCAAACAGTTCATCTGTTAAGGAGGCCCCGTGCATTTCATGTAATTCTCGAATATCTGGTCCCTAAACAAAAGTCTACATCTTCCTGATCACAGATGATACGGGCACCGGATGTCCAGTTATGTATTCCTTTGTGTGGAGCAAACATTTCCCCCCATGCGTAAACTGTTTGCCTTGTTCAAAAATGTGAGTGAGAAGTATCAAGTGAAGTCTTTTGCCATGGACAAATTGGCTGCAGAACTGCGGGGCCAAAGTCGTGTTCGGCCGCGACGTCACGTAATGCTGTTTTCACATCCGCAGAGCCATCGGGAAGAAAGTCAGTGCGTCAGTTATGGTTATTCAGACATCGTTATCCTTGACGTCGATTACATCTAGCCAATGCGCCACTAGCCGAATGTTAGTCGCGTGCATCAGCTGGGCTCATTCAGCTGTCCGCCATGATCGACCTAAGTTCATGTGGCTAGTTGATTAGGCATCGTGGACCGCTAGCCACGTCAGTTCCATCTGGCTTATCGATCAACATCATGGTCTTCCTAGCATAATTCGCAGGCTGGAACAGAAGACTCTGCTGTTTAACAACAAAATTGCACAATTATTCGCCAATAATGAACAGCCTACGCAATTTTAACTTGTAACAGCAATTATCGAGCAAAAATTGTTTACAGGAATGGCAACACCGCATATTTTGCATCCACAAGGACCATGCACATTTTGGAGTGTTCAGAGAATTATTTCAGCTGCAAAACTGACTGAAACTTTCATGTATTGTAAGAGGGCGTCTTTTGTGCAATTCGCGATTTCTTATTACATTCACGGATTGATACACAGGAGCGAGGCTTTTGCCCAAGTTGGGTCGGTTTTGTTCTTGTCGTTCAGCAGCTGTCGTTCACCTGAAAGGCACAAGTGAAAAAGTGTAGCACTGCTCTTTAAGTTCTCAGCGCGGGGCAGTATGTTTGCCAGCGCGAGGACTCGCGTAAATAAGTGTCTAATAGTGTTTTGAACTGAGTTCTAGAGGAGCGTGGACAACCGTCTCAGGAAGGTTATTCCACGCAGCAACTACCCGAAATGAGAAAAAGTTTGCCTAATGAAGGTGTGCGCTCTGAGCTTAAAATCTTCTTACCGTGTCCCCGCCGTGTGTTTGCTGGGTCAACGGTGAAAAACCTGTTGGCCAAGCCTTGTTCAAACAGGGCGTAAGTAAGAATAAGTCCCCTCGGAGGCGACGATACTCCAAGGGAAGAGGTCGAGCACCACGAGACGCGTTTCGTAGTCCATGGACTTGAGACCGGCAACCATTTTCGTAGCAGCTCGCTGGACACGCTCAATGAGGATTACGTCTTTCGTGCGTCCTGAGTAGACAACCGGGTTGGCATATTCAAGGAGCGGTCTGACATAGGCCCCATAGAGTATTTGGAAGTCCGTGCGAGTAATACGAGAGAAGGTACGCCGAATCATCCGTAGAACAGCGAATGCCTTCTGAGCCGATTTCTCAAGGTGCAGTGAGAAGGACAGGTTTGGAGAGAGCCAGATACCCAAATCTTTTTGGCATCTATCCTCGTGATGTCTTCTGGTCCTTTCTCACCATGCATGACAAAGGAGTTCGCTGAGTCTCCTCCAAATGACATATGGACGCACTTTTCGTCATTCAGAGGAAGGTGCCAGTCCAACGACCACTGCTTTGCGGCGTCTACATCAATTTGGAGGGCACTGGCATTGGAACTCCACGATTTCAAGTCGTCCGCAAAAAGTAGACATGGACTTGAAAGAACATCTGGAAGGTCATTGACGTATATCAGAAACAGCAAAGGTCCCAAAACGGAGCCCTGAGGAACTCCAATGGAGACCGGCGCCGCAGAAAGTAGGTCGAGCCTACTTTCACTCGGAATGATCTGTCTGATAGGAATGCCTTGATCCAGTGTAGGATTTTCCCTTGAATCCCGTAAGACTCGAGTTTGTGGAGCAGAGGGACGTGTGGGACTCGATCAAATGCTTTTGAAAAGTCGAAAAATATGGCATCCGATATGAGTCCCTCGTCCTTGGCTTGGGTTAAGCTGTCCATAAATACGAGCATGTTCGTCACGCAGGAACGGTTTGGGAGAAATCCGTGTTGAGCTTGAGAAATCAAGTTGTTGGAAGTAAGGTGATCTAGAATGGCTCGCTTCAGAATGCGTTCCATCACCTTGCATGGCACGCTAGTGAGGCTTATAGGCCTGTAGCTGCCAGGCGATAGTCGGTCACCAGTTTTGTAGATTGGCGTGACAATCGCTTCCTTCAAACAGAGGGAAGGTGGCCTTCGTCAAGCGACTGACGAAACAGCAGATGGAAATGAGTTGCCAGTGTGTACGACGTTTCCTTCAGGATCCTTGGGTGGACTTCGTCGGGCCCCAACGCGCAGAATGGGTTGATCTTGTGCAGGAGTTGACGAATGTCCTCCACCGTGAATACCAAGTCGGTTAGAGGCCGTTCGTAGGTACGCCTTGACAACGTTGGATGTGACGAGGACGCTGGGACTGAATACAGACCTGCATAGTGATCTCTGTAGAACTCAGATACCACTATTGGGTCACTCGTGGGTTCCCCGTTCCTGTCCCTCAGGGAGAACGCGGATGGCTTGTTTCTTCGGCGATGTCGCATGCATTTGAACAGCACATTTCTGTTCTTCCGGGCGAGGTCTAGAATGGTGGCTTGTTTTCGTATGTTCCATTGGCGGATTTCCGATTTACAGCGGTTCCGCATTTTACGAAATGCCAGCTCATCTTCTGTGTCTCCTGTAGTCAACTTTTTGAAAAATAGTTGTGACCTCTTTTCCAGAAGCATATTCACAGTCGGTGATGTTTACTAACCTTGAAGATTCGCTCACTTAAACAAATCACCAATGTAGAGATTGTGCAATAATATACGAACGTATACTTTATAAGGACCTACTATGAAGTGGCAACCCTGAAAATGTCGCAGCTTCCGAGAAATCTGTGCAAATACTGAGCGGCGAAGCCATAGCACAGGGAGTCGATTCATGCACAAGCCAAACTCAAGCAAATGATTGGCTGCTTCGAATCACGTGATCCATACCAAAACATACGACTGCTACATACAAGGCCTAGCTGCTTAGCAGATATATGAACCAATGGCGGTCCGTGCCTCGGTGGCTGGGTGGGATGAGCTCGGTCGTTCGGACCCGGGGGTTCGCGGTTCAAGTCCCTGTCACGTCGTCCCTATTTTCGACGTTCCCCGTCAAAATGTTTTTTCTTAGGGCACTACGGCTTTTCCAGCATAAAAATATGATTTACTAAGATGAAAGGAACTTAAAGTTCCAAGTGCGAAAAGACTAGGATATGTATACATAACGGAGACTATTGCTAAGTCTGAACCGAGAATTCCGCAAATACAAATGTCGAATTCCTGCCAAACGTTCATTGGAAGAAGTGATGTGGGTAGTCGCAAACAGGTTGTGTGAAGAAACGCAGGTCGATGGAGGGCATTTTAAGGGACGCGGATACGTTTCGTGATGTTAAGTTCACTTATTCATTACATAAACGTTAAATTGTACACATTTCTCGCGGAGAAACCGAAACCCCCTGAAATAAAACCTTTAAATTGTTCCAGGCTATTTTCTCGCTTGCATTGACAGTCCATCTTACCTTAGTTTATGCGCTTTGACCATTTAACTCGTTTTTCTTGGCTTGTGCACAAATGCAGTTTGAATGCGCGCGCTTTCTGGCTTGTGCATAGATGACCAATCAGAATGCTGGCTTGTGCATGAATCGCATGCCATAGCACAGCCAGTTCGAAGTCGAATGCGCGCCAAAAATTGAGAAAAAATTTCTTAAACAGATCGCGAAAATCTGGCAGCACATTAGGGTGATTTTTGGTCTGAGCATATATGC
The DNA here is from genome assembly GCA_003604175.2 of Clonorchis sinensis. NCBI lineage: Eukaryota > Metazoa > Platyhelminthes > Trematoda > Opisthorchiida > Opisthorchiidae > Clonorchis > Clonorchis sinensis. Next base: position 99,269,821 of record CM030369.1, read on the forward strand.
AACAAAATGCAACATTCTGAAGTAAAACGTTTTAGTTCACTTGCAAAGATGTTGCAGAAAAAACATTGTGCCTCCAAAGTGCGGCGTCCCTGATGGACTAAAACGGATAGGCAATTGAGTTCAGAATAACGGTACAAACTTTTAAGCCCCATCTAGACATTTCAGGGTGCCAGTGATGCCAGGAAAAATGATGCCAGATGTATGATTGTTTTAGTGGACAGTGAAATGTGGTGATTTGCAGAAATATGAACATAGGTTTGGGTGAGTTTCGGTTCACTTACATGCGCAACAGCTTTTTGGCGTAAAAGTTTTATTCCAAGCGCAATGATTTTGCAGCTAAGAGCATTGTGCAGCCAAGAAACACCACCGGGGACATGTCGTAGCTTTCGGAAAGTCAATTCCATTGTGCGAATTCTGAGCGCCCCCGCGACTAAACAAGATGTGGGTTTGACTTCAGAAATGTTTGTTGAGCAATTGGTTGCTCTCCAACTTTTCATTGTTCCCGTTCATCTGATGTCTCGTTGAGCGAACACGTGAGAGATGGCTACGTATTTATGCACGCGACGAGTAAAAAAGCATCACATTATACTACGAACGTAGCGGGCGACACCAATTGAGCGATCAGGAGGCAGAAGCCAATGGTTGAATGCATTTGCTAACAACATACAGTATTCAAAGCAACACTTGCGCCGTCCGACTTTGTATACGGAGGGCCGGAAGCCAACAGTCAGTCACTTCTTATCGTCCTCCACATAATCATGAGGAGACTGAATTTTTACTATTGTTTTCTTCTAAACCGACGTCTAACCGAAACAGAATTGGGCGCACGCGTGTTTTTTGAAATGTACAATGCCATTGCGTGATGTGTGGTGCTTTTTAGCCAATGAATTCGTCAAAGTCGTTGCCAATCAGGATATCTAAAACCACCACCGGAAATTTCGACCAGCTTTGTTTAGTCGGTGACGGATAGTTTGCTCTCTTGTTGGTGGATGATATGCCTTCGGTCCTGGCGAAGCTCGGAAAAGTCTCCGTGAGCCCACATTTTCAGTTTTATATACAATCGGATTAAAAACTGTGGATTTGTGATATAATACTGATGTAAGGAGGAGAGCCCTTCGCCGTTTTTTATTAGCAAACACCACTTAAACAGTTACGAACTACTGGGAAGGATAGTAAACACCTCATATACGCCTTATTTTTAAAAGCCGAACATTCTCAAGCGTCATCTTGAAATTTCGTAGATATTATTTGACTATCACGTAGCAGTAAGCGACTGATGTAAGATAGTTCCACAGGTGCCGTACTAAACCCCACCTTCTAGAAGACGTGAGGCGGAGCTACAAGAAAACCACATACTACTCGCACGCCTCATCAGTAGCATCTACCGTTACACTGGTACCAATAACTTGGAGCGCCAGTCTGAAGAACGAGGCGATGATAGCTTTATTTGAAGCACGGAAATTGAGGTAGCTTGCCAGACCTTGTCAGGACAATCCACAGGACTGTTGCAGCAAGCTTGAGGTGGTGATCGATGAAGCCCCTTGTTTTGGTGAGGTAAGCGGAATCTTCTACCTAGCGAAGCCATAAATTCACTCACTTCCACTGTTAAGCGGACTCGTCTCTTCGTTCTTTTTTGAAGCATCATGTACTGCAGGAATCCTCGTATTTTTGAGACAGTACTTGGTAAACACCAACTACATGATGCAACGGAAACCAAATCAGCACTTCAAAATGACGTCCTTTAAGCACGGTTCGACGAGATTGTTGACCCTGAAACGCTGGCTTCAAAGAGTAAGTCCTGTAATCAGTTTCTACCGTCCACCTAAGGCGTAGTAATATTTCGATACACTCACTACAGTCCTCTGTCTGTTTCAGGAAGTTGGCGGCTCACCGAACATCCACACACTAAGCAATCCGTGCCTTCCTTGCTTCAATATGGATTTCATCAGAACGCCTGGCAAAATTCGACTTTCCATCTCGTCCAAGTTGACGAAGTCCTCTTCCCAGTTTAGATGTGTGGGCGCGTGGTAATTGTGCATGTGAGCTAAGTTTGTTTAGCTGCCCGCTGTGACCGACATAAGCTATACCTCGCCAGTTGATTGGGTATCGTAGAAACCTATCGGCATATCGGTCGTGCAGGTAAGCTACAGTCATCCATGTGCTGTGCAACCGATGGCAGCAAGTTCGAGCACTTATAACTAAGACTTGCAGGCTTTTGCTTGATTTATGGCGAGATTCAATGGTTGGCGGTATAATTAGCAGAGCACGATGTATGTCGATGGTCTCAAAGTATCTGGCAATTCCCCGGGGCTGACTACATGAAGCCCGTCCTTCTTCGTTATTTGCAATCGAGAACTTCGCTACCAGTAAAAATGACCTGAATGCCGCCGGTGTGATATCGAGCACTTTGTCGGAAAACTCGACCTGCGCGAATAGGTCACATAAAATTCACAACCTTTACGCCTTTTATCCATTTACTGTAACAATGCGTCTATACTGCAAGCTATACACCCTCCAAGTCTGTTTCGAATTATGAGAGTGGGTGTTTTTGTCCCGAAGATTACAGGAGTGACACTTTTTGACACAAGACAAAATTTAGATGCGAGAGTGATCCTCCCCCATATTATGCGTCAATGGGTGTATTGCAGGCTGTAGCCAAGCAACAAATAATTATAGCTGCGGAACAACCTGCAACTTTCTTGTGTTTTATGCGGATTACGCTTTCCGGCAACTTAGAACGTCATATTTTATTAAGCACCGTTTTAATTCAAGGTATTCACTCGCCGTGAAGGTTTGCTCAGTTAGATAAATCACCAATGCAAGTAAGTTGCAAGATAACGCCTTACACGTAGACATCTGTAATTGTGAATAGGTAACCTCGAAACCATTGTAGTTTACGAGAAATAATTTTCATTCCCTGGACACTGATCAGCGAACGCAAAGAAGCTTTGTGGCCTCAGTATTTGAGGCTCTCAGGATGCTCTTGGGATGCAACTCGCTACTTGTCTCCACTTCGAATTCTTCTATTTCCATTTTTACTTTTTGTGACCCTGACCATTTATGCAACTGCCGGCAACGATTTTTCAGTTTTAGTTCAAATCAACCGGATTCATCATTGAGGTAGCCGTATTTCATGCCCCATTATTATAGCCTTTTGATCCCGATAACTACGGTGACTTTTCGCGTAATAAATGTCTCGTTGGTTGTACTTTCCGTCCCGTTGTGTTGTTTCTTTCCGCGTTCAGGGTGTACCAACCCGATCCTGCCTCGATTGGCATTTTCCTTACAAGTTTGGAAATAAACCTCTTATTATTAATCGGACCCCGACAATTGGCCAGTCTGGTGTGAGGCTGAGCGTCATGCGGCAATATACCAGGGGAGACACGGGGAATATCTTAGAATGAGGCGCATCAGCCTTTTGTTGAAGGTCATGAAGCTCAACCTGACAGCGTCGTTTCCCGAAGAAGGGATTGTATATTGCGCTGATTTAGCCGTTTATGTACTTGCGCGGATCATTGGAGCATACCACCGGGCTTCTGTGGGACACCGGCAGTCTCCCATGCTGGGTGGGTCAGATGATAGGGGTAATAACAATGGGTTTACCTCTTAATTTGCAGTGAGTAGACTAACTGAAAATTCATCATTTCGTTACGATTTGAGCGTATCGGGGACAACACAACGGAACCGATTGGAATAGCCAAGGGCACATGCTAATCAAATGATAGGTAATTATAAATTTCCGAAAACAAAAAACCAGAACAATGAGGGAGGAGGTTCGAGAATCTCAGTGATGAAGCCGGTTGATGCAGCCTGTATTCCGCTCCAGCGAAATTGTCACATCAAGAAACAACTTAAAGCGGACGCAAACCGACTTGGTCTTTACACAGATGGACTTTCGTCAACTCTTGTACAAGGCAAACACCTTACACGCGTTGAGGCTTGACGAGTTACTTCCGGGGATCCTGAAGAACTGTCCATCCCACGGGCAAATATTTCTACCTGAGGTTTCGTAGGTGTTTGGTGAAGGCGGAGTTCCCTCTCCTTTGAAGGAAGCGATTATCACGCCAATTTACAAAACTGGTGGCCCACTATCGCCTGACAGCTGAAGGCCTATTAGCCTCACTGGCTACCGCGCAAGGTGATAGGAAGCATTCTGGAACGGGCCATCATACATCACCTCAGTACCAATAACTTGATATCCCAAGTTCAATAAGGATTCCTCCCAAACCGTTCTTGCGTGGAAACCATGCTGGTATATATGGGCGACCTAACTGAAGCCAAAAACGAAAGACTCATATCGGATGTCATATTTTTCGACAGAGTTGCTCGGGACTCCGTTTGAGGACCATTTCTGTTTCTGATCTACGCCAGCGATCACTCGGATTTTCTCTCAAAGCCATATCTGTTTTCTGTGCACGATTCAACATCAGCGGTTTCCAGATGGATGCGGGCGCTGCTAAGCAGTGATCGCTGGATAAGAACCTTTTTCTGAATGACTGAGGGGGCGCACCTTCCCCGTATTACTCGTGTGGACTTCCAGAAACTTAATGAGGCCCAGGACAGACCGTTGATTAAATATGCCAAGCAAGTTGTCTATTCAGGACGCTAAAAGGACGTAGCCCTCACCACGCCCATCAAACAAGCTTGTACGAAAACTGCTTCCGGCCTTAAATTCCTTTGATTATGTAACTCATCTCGTGGTGTTTGATAATCTTTTCCCGGAATATCCTCTCCAAGAGGACCTAATACTTTCCCATGCCATTGTTGAGCAAGGTTTTGCCAACATGTTTTTCAATTTTGTCCAACGTACACACGGCGGGGATGTGACAAGATTTCCAGGCTCAGAGTGCGCACTTTTATTAGGCAACAAATTTTCCCAGTTGGTGCGTGGAATAACATTACTCTGACGGGTCTGCAAGTTGCATCTCGTACCCAGTTCGAAGCACTTTTAGATGCCTTTTTATGTGAGTCCTCTAGCGGGCAAGTTTACTGCCCCGCGTTGAGTACTTAAAGAGCAGTGTTACATTCCTTTTTCGCTGACGCCTTTCAGGTGAATGAAAGCCGCTGACCTCCAAGAGCAAGCATGACCCGGAAGCTTGGGCATGAGCCTCGATCCTGTGTATCAATCGTGAATCCGTGAGAGCTGAAAACCGCTGAACGACGGTTACCAAACCGACCCGGGAAACTTGAGAGAAAGCATAGATCCTGTGTATCAATCCGCGATTCCGTGACTATGAGTGACCTTGGCCAGTAGAGTTGATGGCCAATCACACGAAAGGCGTGTGACGTGACTCGAAACAGCCAATCATTTGCTTGAGTTTGGCTTGCAATCGACTACCTGTTATCTGTTACTTTGGTTGACTTATATGTATTGCCGATGCAAAACCCTGCCTTCTGGACTTTACCTCATGAATTCTGTTTCTGTTTTCCATCCACAACAATTGTTGTGGACCCTTGGCCTTGGAGAATCACTGTCCCCTGGTGCCAGGATTGTGACCACACTGGTGAACCTGTAGATTCACTGCTAAGACTCTGGCTCCACACGTGTGCATCCAGGCCTCAGATCTGGCACCCGCGGAATCACAAAAACGGACGCACCCCAAGACAGCAACCTTTGTATACGCTCACCAGCCTCGCACATCATTAGCACCGATCTGTAGTGGTTAACGGCCCTAAGAAGTCTCTAGTGAACAGAATAAATTAACAATGTAAGCCAGATACAAAGTCACAAGGAGAAAAATCCAAGTAAATCTTGACTCACAGTTCAAAATAGGAGATTCCGTAGTTCCCCATTCCGTTGAGCCACCACACCGAGAGAAGTTCCACCTTCCAGGTATTCCAAATCTCCGGTGATCGCAATATTAATCCACAGGTGTGAATAGATTAGTCCAGCGTTTGTAGCTAAAATTTTTGTTCACGTTTAGAGTTAGCAGCAGCTAATTATAGCCAACCGGCAGTCACAACAACAGTCACTCAGCAAAAGTCTCAAAGTCACGTTGGACCCCAAAAGCGGGAGGTAGCGGTTGTATTGTAGTAAAACAAACTTTTGTACGATGACGTGACTGATGTTGATGGGGAAAAGGAAGATGACACTGAGCATGAAACGTTGGTCGTATTGCATCGGGGACGGTGTTCTTCAAAAAAGAGGCCAGTGGAGTATACAGTCCCTACCATTTGTGTTGATTGAAGAACTAGTAAGGACCTTACATTTCATTTGTATGTGGTGAGCGTGTTTGTTATTCTTGATTAACATAGTGGACTTGGTGCGCCCCTAAACGGGACAGCTTTGCACTTGGATGTAAACACTAAGCGTTGCTGAGTACCTTCAGGCTAACTTATGCATTTTTAAAACAGGTGATATGACAGTTTCTCTTCGCCTGTTTCAAGAACAACTGTCCTTTTGCCGGGCTCGAGATAGCGCACTGGTTAAGGTGCCAGCTTACGGACCGGAAGGTCCGTGGTTCGAACCCAACCTCAGCAGAAAACATAAGTCAAAATCCAAGCGCGTTGCTTAAGCCGACTGATCCAGTTGCATACGACTTTGAAACGGGTGATGAGGAGGCTGCTGTAGCAGGAAAAAATCATAGTCGTTGTGAGTGACTTTGCAACACTTTTGCTTGAGTGAATATTACTGTGATTGTTGCCTGTGGGCGATTAGTCTGGAGACGTCCGTCAGGATGTGATACATCCAAGGATTTGGTCCTTGTCTGCTTATCCTGTCTGCCTACGTCCCAACAGATTGTAGCCCTGATACATTTATGGGCAGCTCTTATCACGTCTTTGTTTTGGCCGACCAAAACCTCAGACAGCCATGATTGCTGCGGGTCTCATTAAACCGGTGTGCAGCCTTAGTGCTTGTGATTGACCTAAATTGGATCAAGTACATAGGAACAGTGGCCGGTTACGGATTGTTCTTATACAGTATTAGACCCTAAAATAACGGAAGTCGTCTAGACGACCAGCTGGCCACATGGTGTCCTCAGATAGCGTGGCAGCCGTGGGCCCGAATTGTTGGTATCACTTGCAGATACCGATGACTTTGCTCAATACATGACTGCCGTTTTTTGGAACAATCGTGCGGATTCCATCAATCTTTATACAGAATCCTACCCTAGAACTGTGTTTCGCTTTCATTTAGGAGCTGCTACGGTCAATAGCCCAACTAGCGATTGATGATTGAGACGGTCGGGCCTCTTGCTACTCCATCACCAAGGTGAGCTCCAAGTAGCTAAAGAAATCATTCAGCCCTCAGTATCCGTTATATAATACCATTTGCAAGATGCATCTGAATTTCCAAAAAATCATTGAATATGCTTGAAATAGGACACGCTGTACATGGGCTTTTGACCTGTCTTTGGGTGTTTAATACACTATGCGTGCCCTTGTTGGTTCTTCTGAGAACTGACTTGTATCGCCTTGTTGGCGGACAGGAACGGACGGCGTCCGTCCGGTACGATAATTATTACAACAGGAACGAAAGCACTTCGAAGGAACAACTAAAGCTCATAAGATCCCTTACTCGGAGACTACGTTTCCAGGCACCCGCAGCCGGTACCACCGAGCGTCCTGTTTCTGATGCAGCTGCGGCTTTAATCGCGGAATTTAGACTTGACTCCGTTTCTGATCACACCTCCTAAACTGTAGAGATCAGGCTCCGGATGCTTCACTGGCCGAGCAAGGTGCTGATGTGACGTTACACAGCCTCACCACCGAATGTCAACGCCCCATCAACCTGAAGCACGACACAGTTGTGATCGGTCGGTCACCTGTTACTTCAAGCAGTTATGTCCGCGCAATCAACTCCAATGTCCCAAAGAAGTCTGAGAACAAGCCCGGTCGAGAACAGAACAAGCCTCGTACGTATTGGGAAATATTCCTATTATTATTATTATTATTATTATTATTATTATTATTATTATTATTATTATTATTATTATTATTATTATTATTATTATTATTATTATTATTATTATTATTATTATTATTATTATTATTATTATTATTATTATTATTATTATTATTATTATTATTATTAACTCCTGGTAATTGTGTTTCATTTCCCATGCCGGTTTAGATATGACCAAGTCTATTGCTCATTGTGGAAACGAATTAGCAAACCTCACGTGAAGCCGACTGAACGTTTGGCCCGTAATGCCTCTGGGTGTAAGCTTTGATTGACTGGTAGGGTCGGTTGCTTCATAATGGCTCAAGGGCCCAAGCCACGTGCTATATCGTGCCCCAATCTTGACCTCATTGGGTTGAATTGTATCGATAAGCTAAATTTATTTAGAAAAAAAACAAATAATTCCATTTGCAACCTCATGCACGTTGCACCTGGAGGTGCCCTTGTACAATCTCACGTTACAGAGAGTTCGCCTGAGGTCATGCGAAGCTATATTCGCTGGTGAACGTGAATGACCTAGAAAGGGAGGCCTGACTGTATCCCCTTCACAATGCTGAGTCAGTTTTCAGGTTGAAACGTAGAATGCTGTTTGTAGTCCCGTCCATTGTTGACTAGGAGCTGGACCAACTACAGAGGACTGGTGAGCTCGAAACGCCCGACTACTCGGCACTGTCCGCACCGCTCGTAGTGGTTAAGAAGGTTGCTACAACCATCAGGTTGTGTGTGGGTTTCTCCACGGGTTTGAGTGCTATGCCGGATACCCATGTAGTACCCTCTGCCTCTTCCAGACTACTTGTTCGCGAAACTGAATGGGGAGAAATGTTTTGCAAGGACTGGTTTGGCCGAAGCTTACCTCCAGGTTGAGTTCGAAGAAGAATACCGAGCGATTTTAACCAATGATATGCACCACGTTCTGTTTCAATATACTTGATTGTTGTTTGGTGTTGAGGCAGCTTGAGCCATATTCCAACACATCGTAGATACGATTCCGAGGGATGCTCCAGGTGTGGCCGACTAGTGTGACGACTTCGTCGTCATATATTCCAACCCCGACGTTCATCATCATCATCAGAAGCAGCAACAGCTGTATAAACCGCGTATTTGCCGTACAATGGCTCCATCTGTCACAGTTTTTTTAGCGATAACGTGTAGAGGTGGGGTAGATAGCTGCCCCTTGGAGGCGGTAGACGATATTATTGGCGCGAAAATATAAGATTGTCAGTGGACTTCCCATTTGGGAGATTGAGGAGCTATGCATTTAAGACAATAAACTGGATGCGCTAGCACCATTGATGGCAAAATCTCTTACCATTGATGTGCTTCTTTTTCGGGTCCTCATCCAGAGAGACGAGAACCACCAGCGCGGCTAAGTTTGGTGGCAATGGCTTTCACAGTTCGCTGCCAAGTCATTGTTTTACTCCCCATGGATCGTTTCCCTCCTTTGCGTGGTTGCGAGAAAAGGGCAGTTCAAGGGGGTCGGTCAACGGGTATAAGGAGCACTTGACCAAGCCAGCGCAATTTGAGGAGTGATCGGTTCACCTATCGTGGGCAATTTATTTCTTCCGAAGAACATTCAACGTATTTTTACGTTACTGATCCGGTGTCCCCACCAGACTTGAGCAATGTTCCCAAGACATCGATGGTCAAGCGTCAGAACTACAGTCCGTTCGAGCATTTGCCGACACTACAAAGAGGCACCGTTTTTTGTGTCGAGAGTCATTGAGCTGGATAACCGAAAGATGCAAAGACGACTTCACTGAAATCCATTTCACTCCAGCAAAACGTGTTCAGCTCTGGGGCTGAATACAAATCACACGCCATATATCCCGCGAGTCTTCACTTCTGGACCGCCGGACACACGGGGAGTAAAATGTGAGACATCTGAGTTCGTCGGCGTTTTGAGATGCATGACGACGCTTGCGTCTTGTATGCATTTTCAGAGACACATAACACATTAATTTTAAGGAGTGTAAGGTCTCGGCGAGCATTACCTGTTTGCCAGTTTGATATAGATTACGGACGATAAAAGCTGTTATGTAGGAAGAATCTCGTGGATTTAGCGTAGTTACATTGTTTGTTATTAAGAGACAGCGTAGTGCGTAAGGCACATCAATAAACTAACTGATAATCAAATGAACCAGCAACTTTTGATTATGTGGTTGGAAAGGGGTTGAGAAGGGTCATCGGCGGACATAGAACTGTGCAGACAAATGATACTTCCCAGTTACCCAGGTCGAGAAAGAGGGTTTGGTTCAGGTACCCTACCTTGAGCGTTTGACTCAGACGTTCGACCTGCGAGGCAGTGGGCAATAGAGTTTTCTTTGCAGACCCTGCGCGAAGCCGTTGACTCAATAGTTTGGTCTGATTGGCTGCAGAGTACCGGCCTGGCCCGAGGACGCAGGGAGTAAGGCATTACTGTCTCAGTTTTAGTGCAGCTGCTCACGGAAGGTGCCTTTTGAGTTGCGCCGGACTATTTGGCTTTAAAAGTCTTTCGATCGTATTGACTAATGCGCCGGCGATCATAGTCAACCATCGGGCGGTCGGAGTATGCGGTTTTTAGGGCCGATCCTTTCTAACCCGTCCGTTTTCAGGGGAAGGTGGCATCGCTGCTTCCATAAATATGGGTATGCTGGCTGTCTGGGGGAAACACCTTACTGCCTTCACACTTCTGTCACAAAGGACAGTACGACTTTAACTGAAGACCGCCTCGTAATACGCTTACTCGTAGTACGGGGACTTGCCGTTCCTCGCCAAGGTGCTCCCTGTTAGCCTTCCTGGCATGGTTGAACCTTTAGGAACTTAGTTCCAGCCACTATAGCCTGCAGGGCCATTGTGGCACAGAAGCCAGATCCCCACGACAATGTGATTGCTTTAGGTCGGGAGCTCGACCATCACATCAGGATGGTAGATTTAAGTCAAAATCCCGGTGATCTGGGGAAGTAGAGCTGGATTGCTACGCTTCGAAGGCGATTTATGATATTATTGATGGTTAAATACAAGGATCTCAGTGGACTTTTTATTGCAAATTGCAAGCTGTGCATTGTTGGCAACACTTTGGATGCACGCGCTTCACGGAGCCATGCCTATCAATTTTTCTACACATTAGTGCGTCCCTTCTCGGGATCCTCATCCAGGGAGATGACTGACCAGCGCAGCTGAGTTTGCTGGCAGACTTTCACACTTCACTGCCAAGCCAATGATTAAACTCCTCTGGCTCATTTCTGTCCTTCGTATGGTTGTGCCAGAAGGGCTGTTTGAGGACGGTGGACTAGTATACGGAGCACGCAGTCAAGCTGGCGTTATGGAGTTAGTTATGTAGTGTTATCGAGTTGTCTATCGCGGGCAAGTTATCTCTTCTGCAAACCATTTGAAGCAATTCAGCACTACCGACTCGTTGCTCCCAGCAGACTCCTGCAATGCTTCGAAGACGCATCTGGTCAAACTCAAAGTTCTTCCCCTTCGCAAATGCACAGTTGTCAGTTTTCTAACAAAATCGAGCACACACATCATTGTAAACTTGATCCTTGACAGATAAGATGATGTCGCGTCTGGGCCAAATGTAATACAGGTTGATAAAACCTGCTATCGCTTTCTCAATCGGACGGAAGTACAGGCTCTGGCTTGGTCAACGGGACTGATGCAGCTGCCCAGGTAGACAAATTTGTCTATTCGGTTCATCCGCAATTATCATGTGTGGGGCTTATGCCAAACCGTGGGGGGAAATGATTTAGGTTATTTAGTGTCTGCTCACTCGATATCTTTTGGTCATTGGAGCATTTTGACTATACAGGTAAGCTCATTTTAGTTCTTAAACGAGATGGCTCAGTGGTTAGAGCGCGAATTTACTGACTGGAAGGTCCATGGTTCGAACCCAGGTTCTGCAGCCCGAATTCTGCTGACTAAGCTTGGGAAACCTGGTAGTATCCCAGCCATCCTGCTTACCTCGAGTCTAATGGCAGATATGCACCAAAATGATTCTATTCGACTATTCGGGTGACCTGGCAGCTAGGCGCCCAAAGGGTGTTACAGCTGAACGCTTATCTTATTTAACGATTGTATTTTTTGTTCTTCAGCTCGCAAACCGTGCATCGAACTATAGTGGTTCCAGCTGTTACGGCTTCGTTCACCGAGGATAAGGAGGATGAGAGAATTAAAGCCACGCTTTGGAGACGAAGGCCCAATCAGTTCATTGATGTCGAATAATTTTGTTTCTCTGGTGTGGCAAGCATTGACAACTACACAGGGAAGGCGATAGCTTTGATGTCTGCGTGATAACCATATATGTCAGGGTCACTAACCACTGGTTCGCCCCTCCCGCTGTGCCCATCCGGGAAGACGGCATTTTCCAACACGACTGACTTTACTGGTGAGGGCTTCCATGTTTCGTTTCTAGGTCATGGATTGATCGTTCATGGGTCGTTTCCATTCGACGCAAGGCTGGGCGAATAGGGCTGCACGAGGTAAACAGTCCTCCGACATACGAAATACCCAGCATAACCAGCGTAACGTGTGAAGTGTGACCAGCCGGTCTATCGATTTGAGAGTGAACTCCCTCGAAAACCATCTGGCATACTTCAGAATCTGTTGTTCTCACCAAACTCGCGCAACGTTTCGGAGCTTCTGTGGTAAAACACAGAGCCTTCGAAAGTCTTACACATACAGCAGCCACGTCTCTGACTCATAAATAGGGCGTATAGGACTGCTGCACTGCACACCCCACCCTTGGCATTTAAGATGATGTCACATCGGCGCCACAAATGTCGGAGGTTAGCAAACGCTCACTTGGCCTTCAAATTAGGGAAGTAGTTCCATCTTTCGTCAGTCCGCAGGGACTTAAACACCACCCAGGTAAGCGAACTCGTCCACTACATTGATTGGTTCATTTGTGTGCTAGGCGGATTTTCGCAACGATATCGCCTTACTATTCGCAGGTGGGCGCTGCTGTGGCCAAGAAGCCTATCATGCAGTCGACTGGCCAAAAGATCGGGCCGCTTTCCGATCCAGCATTAAGGCGAGCTCTGTTTGGCGGAAAGTCTGGACCCAACAGTCAATCGCGACCCAGTAATCGCCGAATGCCAGTTGCCAATGGCACATACAGAAGGCGTCGGCATTTCCAGAATGTTGTCGCCTAGTACAATGTATAAACGACGCGCTGTACATGTGTTTTGGGGGCGAGATGGCTCAAGTGGTTAGAGCGCGAATTTACTGACCGGAAGGTCCGTGGTTCGAACCCGACCTCTGCCTCTCGACTTCCCCTGTCTAGGCTTTGGCAACCTGGCAGTATCCCAGCCCTCGTGCTTCATTTTGGCGGCAGAGCAGGTAGGCACCGAAAGGGTGTTACAGCTGAATGGTACATGTGTTTTCGACCTGGTTTTGGACGTTATAATACAGGTGCACCTTCGGTGGTTGTTTTGACGGGTGCGCAAGCTTGGAAGGTTCAGATCGAGAACTCAACTGATAAACTACCGTTATTACGCTATAATACAGCCCGTCACTACGTCGCTGTCCGGTTCAGCTTGATTACTCAACGGCGTTATTGATGTAGTTGTTTTCATTTTCGGGTGGCTACCTTGGTTTCACGTCCGTGACAGTCGTTTTTAGCGAAGAACAACCGCGAAGAGGTGAGGTTTTCAGTTTTTCTTACGTTATGTGGGTGGGGATGGGTTCGCCCACCAAGCCATAGTCTACAATAAACAGCCCATCTTCGAGGCTGTCTCTGCGGGAGATCAGTGCGTGGATTGCCTACATTCTGACATAATTTCGTCTGTTTTCAGGTTGGATGAGCAGACCTCCTATTTGTCATTACTATCAGGCAGGGAACTGCCTAAATGGTGATTCTTGTCGGTTTTCACATCCGACCGTAAGGTGTCGCACCTTCGCATCAACTGGTTGGTGTCCGTATGGATACAGCTGTCACTTTTGGCACGATCTATCGCAAAAACAGGCCGCGCCACCAACAGTTCGGCGAAAAATATGTCAATTTTTCATCAACAACCAATGTAAGTATGGTGACAAGTGCTCATTCTCACATGATTTGGAAGCTGAGAACAGCTCTGGTTTGACGCTTGAGGAGTACCGGGCTCAGAAGAAATTATCGCAACTTAGTCTCGCAAACCAACCCAAACTCTTCGCCAAAAATTTACGGAATGACAATTTATTCTGTGCAAGTCCAACGAATGTGCTCCGGGCCTCAAACGGCAGTTTGTTTTCTTGTGGAAAATCTTCAGCAAGTGAACGGTCGCTGGCCATATCAAGAGCTCCTGTACCGAGGCCTGATAGGGCCACGAACCAAGTCAGGCTAGAAAATGTAACTCAGGCTGAGATAGACCGTCTGCAATGTACAGAAGTGGAACGTCTTGTCAAAGGAGTTTCTGCGGATAGGCTCCGGGAAGTGGACGCTGACAAAACGGGGAGGACTTTCCACTTACGGTTTTCCTCCACGGACCCCGATTGGGTGAGTTCTTGGTGGAATATCATCATCAGCATCATCATCATTATGGGCAGCATGAAATCAGTGTCCAACACTGATGCCTCGCTGTCATGCACCAGGTTGCCGTTACCACCTTACTTACATGCTTGCTAATTCTGGTTAAATTTTGATTCAGTCAGGAGTCACTGTAACTCCTTTCATGTAGTCGGCATTGCAACTCGTATTCGGCAGAAAATACAGTATTGTGACTGCAACAACCATCCAAAACAAGCACAGGAACAACAACACACACGATCAATCCGGGTTGACAGATAACGAATCTCTTAACTGCATGAGATTGGCATAAATAGGTCCGTTTTCAAAGCAGAATAAATAACTGTGTACAGTGAACTGATGCAAAGAATACTTTCGGGTTATACTGCGAGCCCCACGTAGGACAAAGCCAGTAACTGACTGCCAGCGGATTTGTAAACCGTATCTAAAATTCATAGCCTAACTGCAGCTGAATCCCGGGTGGTTTTTGCACCACAAATCCGACCGAAGAACATGCAAAGAGCTTAATTTGGCCTTCACTTTTACGACGCGGTGAGAGTGCACGTAGCGCTTGTTGTAGTAAAGGGTACCGAATTCCCATAACGTATTCTTCGACTACCGACATGAGTTGTGTTATTGTGGAAATTAGTTGCTACATTCCTATTCATGGCATAATTGCATTTGACATAGTTCAACTAGAGATGCGTTACCTAAATTCCGGCGGGGAAATCTTATCGGAACGTGCCTTACAAACTTTTGGGCACGCAACCAAATCGGAAGAAAGATCCTCTCAACGGCGGTTCACTTGGAGGTGTGATCATGGAAACCACGACGAACATCTGTCCCAGTTTGTAGCCCATGAACATATCGTCAATTTTTCTGTAAAACCGTTTGTTAAACTTGAAGCAAGCCTTTACAACACACGAAGCGCATTATTGTGGGATCCATTTGAGGTGCCCCTGTTTTGTCGAGAGTCAATAGATTACCCTATTGTGCTACAGTACTGAGTAACAAAAGGCAGAAGGCGTTTAAGCGTGGTCTGATGTTCTCACCCTTCAAATCAGCTTAGCATTACAATTTAAAGCCTTTAGAATTCATCACTGAAATTCCATTTGCGTTCTGTTCACGGCCTGCGATATGTCTTAATGGGGAAGGCCTCCTTATGAATCTTTCCTTTCCGTTGTGACCAAAAATAGTAGCTTGCCGAAAATCAAAGTCCTATCATATACGGGAAATGATGTAAATCCTTCGTATCTAGGAACCGATACGATCCTGATCTTTTTTTCAACTGACGTTTTCGAGTGTTTCGTACCTGTTAACTCTGTTTGGTGGATTGAAGTAATCCACCATTTTAAGGTCATATTGGGTGTGGGTTACTGGTGTAAAATAGTCACGTTTTCCCCGGCTAATCGAACGGCCTTTTTGTGACTTCCTTCCCAACTGTTGGTCATACTATATTCACCGCTGATGTAATTGCAGTGTTCTTTCTGTTACGACTTGACAGGTTTACGATGTGCGCGAAATCGTGTTGAGCATTCACTTTGATCCAATGTATCCCGTGCAACCGCTGAAAGTTTGTGTTCTGCCCATGGAATGCCTGCCGGCGATTCTTGTTGAGTGAGTGATCAAACATTATCGTGGTCTCATTAACGGGCCATTTTTCAGACATTTGAACAACACCATTTCATCTTGGATTTCTTGCCGGCACAAGCGAAACCAGTTAGAAAACATGGCAGAACTTTATCTTCAGCAGTTTTTTCGTTGGCTCGACCGAAGCTTGGAACATATGTTCACCGGAGGATTGAGAAAAGTATGTTACTTTATTTTGTGATGGACTGAATGTGATGGCTCAACGTTTATGAAAAGTTCAAATGTCTTGCCAGTTGTGCTATCTGTGCTCACTCTCTTTGATGGTGACTAACGCTCCACCGTTCCTGTTTCACATGTCCTCATGTTGCATGCTCCTCTGGGGCAATATGCTACGAGGGTTCAAACCTTCTCCCAATACTACCCTTCCCCAGTTGATGGGTCGAGGCAGTTCTACTTTTCGAAACCAACCCTCTAGTTCATACTAACCAGTGTACAGTTTCGACTCTAATACAACTTTCTGAAAAAATGCCTAATACCACTTTCGCATAGTTTTTTCGAGGGACTGCTTTCCAGGTCTGTCATAAATGATCGTCAGTAACACTCGAGTGGGGTTTTCAATATGTTCGTCCTCTGGACAGCGAAACCATCAAGGAGGTCTGGGAGAAGCACCTGTACAGATCCTGCAACTATATTTGCTGGACAGCTCGTATTGAATCTTTAGGAAGAAATAATATCGATCGCGTGCGGTCAGCGTGTATGACCATATTCTGATGTGAGACCTACCACAGTTTTTGCAGGCCATCCATTCGTTTTCATGTCGGATAGCAATCTTGAGTTCCAATTTTCAAGTAGTTTTCATTATGCCCTTATTCATCTGCCGTAATTTAGGTCTTGGTTCACAATATTGATGTGCATGACTTCGACACAGCATGCTCACCTCTCGGATTGATTGGTGGAACCGGTTAGCAATCCAGTTGCCAATGGTAGCTGGTCACCAATGTAGCTGACGTCCAATCGGTTAGTTATTTTCTTGTTCACCACAACATATTCAGTTACCTCACTCCTTCCTGTAATACCACGTGTTAGTGACGCGTGAACTACCAACATGGTGTGACATCATCAGTCGTCATTCATTCTGCTTCGAAAAGCTGCAACCTCTTGACCTCACTCATTAGTCACATTTGCGTGAGTGTCTCATTCCTTTGTTTTTTGAACTTTCCACCGCTCGATGGTCAATCAGTTGTTTACATCGTGTTATGCCAGTGGTGTTAGTGACAACAGAAGCACTACTGTTCTACAGTCTACTTACATTTCCGTGCTTGCTCTTGTTAGGCTATTCCTACATTGTTCGCATAGAACACTGTGACAAATGTTGTCCACATCCGATAATGTCTATAATCCAGCAGCCTCTTTTATACAAAAACGTTGGTGGCACTCCTGCCGCCGAAGCCAGATCCTAAACACCCGCCTCATGTCTTATTTTCATTACTGTAGTTGGTCTTAAAATTCCTGTAGTGAAATAAAGGGAACTGGAAAGCTGGCTCTTTCGGAGGTTCATTGTTCTCACTGTTTCATATAGGTTAGACGTTTTCTGCTGACAAAATATATCATCTTTTCACATTGATCATAACCCTTCCTGTTTCGTAACTGTTTTTTTAGTACAAAGCACAACTTAACGGCAACACCAGGGAAGGAACAAGTTCCAACGCTTCATTCAAACCTCAGGTTTCTCCCACACGCACCACTTCCAGTCCTGTATCAAATGATGTAAGACCTGATAAGGGGTCCGACGGGTCAGGTTTTTATTACGATAGTTCAGAATCGGAAGACCTTGGTGATGGTGATTCGAACTCCACCAGTGAATCATCAGACTCCAGCCAAAGCTTCGACGAGGGGTTGTATCTAGACTTACATCCAGGTGGCATCTGTTCGGAACCCCACTGTACTGATTCGCAACTAACTAACGAGGTTAATAACGCTGGCGAAAGTCAGCGTGTTTCAGATTGTGCTTCGGATGTCGCAATCAAAGCCACACAAACTGTACATTTAGACGATTTGAAATTGAATGGTAAAGCTGGCACACTAATCCAACGACGATTGCCAGCTACTCTGCACTGCGTACGTTGCTGCTTAACATTCTCGTGGATTTTCAACTTGCATGGTGATCCATTTACCACTGATGGACTTGCTGTTACACGGCTACGATCCCTTCCACCGCATAGTGTCTCTTGTGCTCGCTGCAAAAACTCAATGAAGCTGGTCTTCCAAGCCGCCGTAGCGCACACCTTCGACTCGTGCGTGGGGACGTTACACTTAGATGGATGTGTCGCAGACGACATACCATCCAAAGAGTCCGAACTGGTTGTACTCTGTACAGAATGTAACAAAGTTGTCAAGTTAATGGTGAGTTTCTTGTGTCTTTTAGTTCCGTTTGTCAACATCCTACGCTGAGCTTTCACCCACTGACGGTCCATGGGGCAGTTTTTAACCCAACCGAATAATGTTGTACAGGAAATATTCTGAATCACCCGAAGCACTCCCTGTGATTTTTCTCTTGTGAATTTCCACTGACTTGTAAGCTTGCCCAGAATGCTAAATTCTGGTCACCAAGCTACGGTTTCCCTTGGCCGGAAATTTGGAGTATTCACAGAACTTGAATTAGTGTACCGCTTGCAAGGTTCAAAGTTCCCCCAGAATACGACGCTGTGCACCAACTTTGTTCAATAACCCTGGTAATGGCGATACTACTTGTCACTGCAAACCCTGTTGGAGGATGGGTGCTCCTGATACCGGGTTGAAGTGCTGTGTACGTAATTGTCCATTTAGAGTAGTGGATCTGGGCCTTGGAATAGTGTAATTTTTCGCGAGACTCAGCACAGTCTTTCCGCTTAAAACCATTTTTACCGAAAGGCGACTATCGCAACACAAAATAACTGGTCGCACTGGTGAGACACCCGATTAGGTTTATAGGAAATTGGGCTTTGCGATAAAAATCAATGGAAAAACCTCTATGTTCATGCTAATTAAACCGTTACTAGTCCTCTGAATAAGGTACTTGAATCTACAATCGAAACTAGATCTGGAGCAATCAGTTCACTCTACACTTAGGAACTCTTTGGATAAGAATCATAAGCGTATAGTTCTACTTTACGCATGACTGAGCTGGCTATCTAAAGAAAATGAGGCGAATCGAGTCCATGAGTTACCAAGTGGTCAGCATGTTCGATGACGCGATGGCGCAAGTGGTTGGAGCGCGAATTTACTGACCGGAAGGTCCTGGTTCGAACCCGACCTCTGCCTGTCGACTTCCCCTGTCTAGGCTTGGGCAACCTGGCAGTATCCCAGCCCTCCTGCTTCCCTCGGGTGGCATGGCAGCTAGGCACCAAAAGGGTGTTACAGCTAAACGAAAAAACCCCAGCATGTTCGACAGAGACATGCAATTGCTAGGAAATGTGACAGCAATACGTAAATGAAAAGGCCGCTATCTTAATAGACGTTTTAAGCTAGGTTTATCAATCAACTCGAAATTTCATGCATGAGTCTTTTTTGGAATTCACTTGGCTTAACCAAGGGAACACACACTATCGCTGAAGTATTTCTGTCCGAACGGGGGAAACGGTACAACGGTATGTGAAAATTGCGCGGCTAAGACACATTTCAGGTAAGGTAGGTCGAAAACGTGGATAGCGTGAACATGTGAAAACTAATCATCAGACCTCACGAACAGGATAGTTGAATGGTGCATTCTTAATTTTATAGAAGCATAAATTACTAATGTATATCATCCTTATCTTCCTGATCATCACAGAGAATTACTACTACTTAACTTTCATGCAAAAGGATGATCATTACGCGGAACGAGAAACGACGCGAGATGTAGTCATGAAGAAGGAGTACAGGCGTCAGCAGTAGCAGAGTTTCGTTTATCCGTCCTGTTGTGTGCAAAAAGTGACGCGTCTAGGCAGGTTTCGCCACACAACGGACAGTTTATCATGAGATTGCTTTTGTTCGTATAAGCGATTCGTGTGCGCTAGCTGGGGTACTGGCAGGATGTTCACTCGTATACGGAAGGGTGATTAGGCCCTTAAAATGGCTATGGTCAGCGTAGGTATTATAATTTTTATAGGATACTTCACCACACATGTTCCGCTCTCAGCCTGAAGGATTAAATGGCTATGTTCGCCCAACCTCTATCTATCAAAACTGTGAGTTTTGCGCACTCTCCACAGTAGCTCAATGGAAATTCGAGATACACAGCTCGTGGCAGGGTGAGGATTTTCACTGCCTTCAAGACATATTTTGACGTCCTTTCTAAGTGTTGTTGTGAATTTTAGCTGCGGTGCCTTTCTGGTATATGGGCGTCAAGTGACATAAAGGAAGCCTGAGCCGAGATACTCAGGCTAGTCTTATATAGATAGATGCAGTCGAAACAGCAGGATTAGATTTGAACCAAAGGCCCTGGCTTTGTTCTCTGAGCTATTTTTGGCAACACAAAAGAACCCAATAGGTTTAACGCTGAAAACGACATGGAGTTGACATTGTTTAAGACTTAGGCGCAAACCACAAGCACAACTGTCACGTTGAGATTTGTTTATGTGAAAGTGAGTATGCACTAAATTTCACATTACTTGATGGGGTGATAAAAATTACGGGTTCAGCAGAATCTACTGAGATGTTTCCCACATTCCCATTGCTCAAATGTAGTGATGCGATGTCAGTGGACGATAATGGCATTTTGGCTTTGACCACATCAGGACCAAACTTCCTGAAATATTAAGTAGCAGATATGAGACATTGATCCAGTTCACTGAAGTTAGGGTTCGACTGTGTTTTAGGGGTAGCAAACAATTATCGTTGTCGGCAAATACACTCATTTGCATCTCAATTTGGTTTTCATGGGAGACAGCTGAATCTCTCGTTTATGGTATATTCAACTGAATGTGCTGCACAAAGACCACCTTATGTTTCAGTTGGTACGATATTAGATATATCACAGTGTATTTGAATAAAAGAACTACTCAAAAGGTTGTTATCGAAGTTTTCAGAAGCCTACTGAGCAGTTTCCTGTAAGAAAATTATCAATGTCCTTTATCTAACCATCACCACTTGTCCAGGGAGTGCGAAACTGCTGGCGCATCTGTCTCTTCAGTACCTTTTCAGTGCTGGCACGTGAAGTCGAATAAATTCATAAGAAGATTCAACATAGCTTCGGCAATGGCCGTTTACGCCCGTTCGAACCAAATTCCACACCGTAACTGATAGTACGAACGATTCGATTGATCAGATTTACCTCGGTTGTTACGGTTGTACACTCTGAAGCAACTATACTGTGACCAAGCATAGCTGTTCACAACAATCTGTGACGTCATATTTCATCTGTTTATATCATTAAGGAAGCCAAACGCACAACGACCGTGTGATATAGCGCTAACCAGGTCTCTCGTCTGGATGCCTGAATCCGATACTATAGGACCTGGACGATAATTCAACCTGCGTGATTTAAATAATATAGTGATTCCCAACTTAACCACTTATGAAATCAACAAAGTTTGTTGTTGACGTTTACGGTTAAGTAGGTTGGAACCACAGAGTCCCACCGAAGAACGAACTAACAAGGCGGGGGACTAACGTACTGCGAACCGATTGCGAGCGTGCGGAACAGCCGACCACTTGGGTACTACGAAAACGGCTGCAACACAAGAAAGGTTAGGGACCACTGTTTCGGAGAGTCCGGTCCTGTTGTGCGCAGCCTTTGTCTATCCTTTCCCGCCTATCACGTTTCACCAGTGACGTATCTAGTTAGCTGTTATCTCACTTGAGATGCTGTTCTCTTATTCTCGCTGAGGGTGGCAAAGAAGTTTATGTCCACGTGAACACTATTTTCGGCTTATTACCTGAAGTTACCCACCCGTATTGGCCGTTGGTGTGCAGCAGTCATTGTTATCAGCTGCGAACTGTGTAAATTTTGTACAGTGCTTCCAGACACGTTTCTTGCGTTGATTAATGTCGTAAATGGCAGTGGATGCCTACGCGTTGAGCGCAGCCGCTTATATGTATGAAGGGTGAACACAGGAGCAGTGAACTCTGTTTGTTATTAGCCAGGTGGTCGTGAAAATTAGGTCTGTTTGGTATTTGCATGCTTTTGACCTATCTGATCCGATTTTCTGGTAGGTTGTGTCCAGGATGGGCTACTGGATTTATTTTTCCATTCCAATTTTTCCCATGTATAGGGCGTACAAGCTGCGCGACCAAAAAATAAGTACTGCTTCACATGCCATTCGCTTATCGGGGTGGAGTTTAGCAAGTTTCGATTGGAATCAATCAAAGGAGCTTCTTCCCTTGGTATGTTTCTTGTTAGCATCCATGTTGTTTTTGCTTGCACATAATTTGTATCAGCTTTTTGAACAGAAGTCATCCACCCCTTCTCTTGCTAGAACCACCGGGAAAAATTTAGCCGCGACGATCGTAGCAACGCTTTTGTAGCCAATTAAGCCACAGTATTCTCATAGCGTGGCAGTTAGGCACCGAAATGATGTTGCAGTTGGACGATCATTTATTTATTCATTAGGTAAGCGGTGGAAAAATTACAGGACTCTTATGGGTCCTTTGTCCGAGGAGTCACCACTCAAGAAGCCATTCACCGCTGGGTTGGTGGCGCTTTCTCTTGTGTTTACAAACCACTGGTATACGGGCCATCTGCTAACCGGATAATCGCGAGTTCAAATCCTTTCAGTGATTCGTGCGGTGCGTGTTGCTAGTAAATCGAAATATTATGAAACAGCTGTACGGCGCTTCTCGATTTATTTTTACAACATGAAATCTTATCTGAAACTTCAAAATCTCGTTATTCGTTACAGACAAGTCTCGAGATAGCTCAGTGATTAAGGCACGAACCGGAAGGTGCGTGGTTTGAACCCAACCTCTGGATCTCGATTGCCCCTGTCTAGGCCCGGGGAACCTGACAGTATCTCAGCCCCTTGCTTTCTTCAGGTGGCATGGCAGCTAGACAGCAAAAGGGTGTTACAGCTGAACGCTTGTTGTTTATTACTGCCACACCCTATTTGAATTATTGTGACAATATACTGGTCGGAAAAGTACTCTGAAATGTGCCCCAAAAATCTCGGTGGTGGGGTACTGCAAGTATATCAGCCTGTGTATGCTCAACGTTTACTTTATTTCCATCTAAAGTCTGTGGAAGGATTTTCATAAAGGACACATGGTGCGTAATTTAGAGGCTTCTGGATAGAATTCATCATAGACTCCATGGTAAGCAATCTGACTTGTGGCTTCGAATGTACCCCTGGCATAACGACTTCGAACAAGTTAAGTGAGCTACTTAGCGTGAGGGGAGGATGGGATAAAACTCAGGAGGCTTTGCCACAGACAGTCGTGTAGGTGTTCCCGATCGATAAAATCAACCGCGGTATTGGTGAACCAACTCGCTGTGCTTGAGTGTACAGTAAAACCTATTAGAAAACTATCGCTTCAGCGAGCGGGATGCCGCAAAGGGCGAGTAAAAGCTGCGTATTTGCTTCCTTCAAGTCGGAAGAGATACAGTGTAGCTGGTCATTGTAGAGGGTACGCAGAATGAATTCAGAAATGTTGCAGCAATTAGTGTAAAACTGAGACACTTTGTGAGCGGATGCGATCCGGAAAAAGGATTACTGAAAGAAAGTTACCCTGTGTTAACAGAACTATTTCAAAACTTTCCCTTCAGGAAGTTGCCAATCTCGTTACACGCACGGTTTCTAAAACCCGCTTTTCATGGAAGTCTTGTTTACTCCTTAGTGGGCATCGAAGGATTTTGTGATGAATTGTTGCCGGACCTTTTACTCGTACGCTGCGTACTTTCTCATGCTGTACTTTCAAGGACTTCCTAACTGTGGTGTCAACTGTTGGATTTTTAATTTTTGTCCTTTCGATTCCCATGAAAACGGCCTTGATGACTTTTGTCCTGTTTCTCCTGCTTAAACAGTGGTTTATGCCAAAGAGTCAGATGGCGACCGATCTAAAGATGCTCCGGGCGTTTCACGAAGGCAGCGTCGTCTTGTGAACGTGGCACAGAACCCATTAATTCAAGATGGTTCTCCTCTGCCAGATTACGGCAGTTGCAAACATTATCGAAAAAGTTACCGATGGCTAAGGTTAGTTTATAATCATATCAGGTACACCCATTCTCGGTCCAAAGCTCTCGAATAGAATATTGATATTCTTCCACACTGATTACTCTCATCTCTCAGCGGGGACCACTATTGGGGAACCGAAAAAGTGGTCCCTGGGTGGGATTAGTCTGTGTAGGAAGGGCGAATCCCCTTACAAATGAAGCATTCTCCGACCTCACTCTGTTCATAGTGATCATTTGTTTACTATTTAATTAATTAAATGTCAATTATATTTATTTTACACTGTCCGTTTTTGCACAGTGGAGTATGATCTCTACCGTACATCAGCACTTGCCAAATTTTTACGCTCTCTTCTCCCAGTAAACGTTCAAAAGAACGTGTCATTCACGATATACTATTTTAGACAGGTATTGCGTCTGAAACTGCTGGTTACCAATGCTTCAAGTATCAGAAATATTCAGGAAAAGTACTAGAAACCAGTCCAGGACAGAGTAGGATCGATGAGTGAAGAGCAGAGAATCAAATTAATGCCTACTTAGGCATTTCTGTTGTCGAGGCTTTTGGAAAAATCGTTGCGGACCTGTTATTTCAGCCTGTTTCCTCACACTGTCACAATCTTACAAGGCCAGTACCTTGGTTCATGAAGGTCAAGTTAAAGGAAACCGTGCTAACCTCTTATGTGTCGGCCAACTGAATGGACGGTATACTCTGGCCGTTGTTCTCCTCGCTGAGCTGGACGGTTTGGTTGCAAACGTTTCGTCACCAACCCTAGGCGAAATCATCAGTGCATAGTGACTTGCCGGCTGACGAAAGTAAATGAATTGGCTATCTGCCGTCGCATCCTGGCTGTGCGTGCAGTCTTTGTGTCGGGTGATGGTGCTTTTCCGATGAATCGACGGTTCGCAGCCCATTTTGCACCTTTTTCAACATATTTTAACAGGTCAGATCTGGTGCCTCAAAATTTTGTGTGGAAATTAACATGGAACCACCGCGCTTAAACACTTGGCTCTCTGTATCCAAATTCTACAAATATTCAGAATGGGACAAAATCTTTCTTACTTCATTTTGCAAATACCAGTTGACGTAACGGTTTTTTCTTGGCCAGTTCATGGGATGAGCGGAGGAGCACTTGAAAAAGACTCAGTACTTGCTTCTGCTTAGTATCCTCGCCTCAGTCCGTAACAAAGCTGAAAAACCTGACTCGTACAGCTGTCAACAGAACAAGAAGTGTTTGGATGGTAACTTTTGTCCACATTTCAAGGTCTGGGACTCCGCGATTGGCTGTGCTATGTTTATTTCTACCCGCCAGTTGTCAATCCAACTCTGTCAATAAGGCATGGAATGTGCTTAACACTGAAACAAAAATTAGAACGAACGGAAGTGGAAAATTAGCAAGGCGCGTTGTCAGTTATCTCGAAAAGAGCGAAATCCCTGTACAAGGCTGAGGCGAAGATACGAAGTAAAACGCCTGTGGATAGGTGTTTCCAGCGGCAGGAGTTGACTAGGTTTATCTATGGTTTTTACGTCCCTCACAAAATATACCGGTGTCAGTTCCAATCATCCAAGAGGCAGAAAATCCTGCATGAATACTCGGATGCAAAACCGTGGATGGTTGTTCAACTTACAAAAGTGAAACACCATAATCTGCTGGTGAGTCGGCTGATATCCCGACATCTTCAACTTGAGGCTTGTCCCTGCATTTTGAACGAAAATGCAAAGGATACTCCTTTAAGCGATACATTCAGCTGCGATGAAACCGGCCGCTTTCTCATGTTCTCCCGAAGCGGTCTTGTATTGAAAGGAACTAAATGCCATGGCATCACCATCATCGACAGCATGACATCAGTGTTCAACACTGATGCTTCGCTGCCGTATGCTGTGACATTGAATATTCAGAAAGAAGGTTAACCTTTTCGCCTGTTGGTGCAGAATTCGAGGTGATGCTGTTGACGATTGGGAAAACTAAGAACAGCAAGTGTTTTGAGGGATATAATGCCGATCTGGAAGTTGGATATACATTCCGTAAGAAGGCTTGGTTGACCAGGAATATCTTTTTCTGGATGGCTAAGCCTCATCAGTAGCCAAATGAAGATGGGAAATATTCTCTTCTCACTGGACAGCTACATCAGTCCGCATCGTTCAGGCTAGTGTTTCTGTTGCCGAAAACATCATATGGCTTACAATCGTTGGATGTGAGTACCGTTCAGACGACGATGGAGGGCTGGAAGTATCTTCTGAGCCAACTTGACACATTCCGTTGACACGATAGGTCAAACTGCAGTGAGTGGGACAAAATTACCCTTGCACTTCCAGTTGCCGGATTCGTTTGTTTTATGTAGGGCGCTGCATGCCCAGGTCTTGGGACGCAGTACGGACTTTGACCATAGTGCTGTGCTCAGTAAAAGTTAGTTCCCCTATTTCTTCGGCATCCGTACAAACGATCCTTCTTCTGGTGTAGGCGAAATTAATTACGCATCATTTTTGTATGCTTGTACCAGTTGGATGTACATTATCGGGATACACAACATGCGGTATGTCCAAATGCTTGTTTATCTGTCCTTCTTCAAACGCGGATGTTCCATATGTCGACGGTTCTGAAGGGGAAAGCGGGGAGTGCCATTAGCCAGAATGAGTAACTCCCAGAAAGGGGAAACATTACGGTGACAGATTGTTTAATAAGTAGGATGGTCGAAGGCCTTCTCGCTGAGAAATACTGGCTTGTCGCCATTGATTACGGACGTCCGATAAGATCTCACGACATTATCAGACCTATGAATTAAGCAGAAAACCTGATGATTATTTGATTAGAAAGTGACGACATCTGACTTAAAGGAAGTTTTTTATTTAAACTCTGGAAATACCCACCTGAAAATGGACCGTTGGTGAACGCGGCGACCATTTTCTAGAGAGACTATTTCGGTAGCTCGAGGAGCGGAACTCTGACATTCAAGAGGAAGTATTACAGACTTAGTACCTGAGTGGAGAACATCCATTAGTTGTTGTTTTTTTTGCTGCGATTATCAGTACGGTTTCAGACGCTTGGTCAGCACTCGAAGTATCACCAATGTACATAATCAACGTCCCTAGTTGTCTCTTCTGCTAGCGACAAGGCCACTGCAACCCAGTTGACAACCCTCCCACTTAAAAAAGACGAAAAACTGTTGGTGTTCAGCGTTGTTGCAATCTGATTCTAGCAATTTCCTTAATTTCTTCCCATCTAGATTTCCATGTTGTGGTCGCTTGGACCCCTGTGATGTGTGTCACGACGAAGCGGTCACAGATGGTCACGAAATGGAACTGGCTACGCGTATGGTCTGCGGTTTTTGCTCAAAGGAACAAGCGTTCTCCAACACAAAGCCCTGCGTGAGATGTGGAAAACAGCTGACCGGCTCGCGCTCGGCACACTGGGAGGGAGGCAAAGGGTGCCGAAACAAATTCACGATGTCTCGAAAGGATGTGAAAAAGTACTCCCAGATGAACAAAACAGTTTCGCGAAACAAATCCAAACCATGTTGACTTATTTTGTTGAAGTTCCCTGTGATCTCTGCTCCTTTGCCTTGACTGACGAAAGAACCAACAAATGTTACCTTTCTGGGGTAAACAAAGTCCCATTCATCATTGACACTTCCTAAGCTCCTCCGTTGTCTTTATATTTCGAACGAATGAATGATTCAGATTTTTAATTATGACAGACTTCAGGCTTTGTAGGAACCTAAGTGGTCTCGTTACAGTTGACTAGATTTGCTTTTCTTAGCGTAGAATCATGTTTATGGAAGCTTGCTAGGAAGTGTTGTGAGGCAGCCATGGTATTATGATGCAGTACAGGCAACCTATCTAGATGTTATACAGTAGAATCAGGTATTCTCGCCCATCTGGCGATATCGCAGGATCCGTTGTGGCCCGCTTAACTCCACGTTCACTGTTTTATTTTGAAGTTCCAGTAGTACGCGATTCACTGACGAAGTAATTCACCGCGGATATCTTGAATCAAATTACACTGAAGCCTTGTACTTGTTTAGGAAAAAGAATCCATAGAATCGGTTCAAAGTAGCTAGTCCAAATAAATTCTCGGAGGCCTAGAGTTATGTGCCAAACATGTACCAATTATGCTTGGAACTGTGTACCTAACACCATAGATAATCAACTTAAATATGGGGGCCACTTAGAGTCCATCTAACTTCTGCTACGTTAATGTTATTTTCAACATAATAGCGAAAGTAGCAATGCTATCTGAACGGGCATCTCTCGGGACTATGCAGCCTTCCTGCGCACAAGTATCTTAGCTCCCACTGTCACAATACACTCGACGCGTATGGTACCTCAGCTCTACTCAGACCGTGTGAGAGAAAACGGATTCGATTTTACTCCCCACGGTTAATCATTCTAATCACTCCGTAGTTTGCAATCTGTGTTAGTGACCTCATGACCGTCACCCGTTTCTTGTTGCTTAATGTAGAAATTACCCGGAACAGTTCCTGCAGTCGGCTTCACATTGAACTTGACTTGTGACTACATCTTTTGGCCAATTCATCTTCTGAAGCACGCTAGGAACACAGAACGCCACCATGAATTTCGTAACTTGTAATTTCTGTTGTTGCGTGGTTATAACTGTTTAGACACAGCAGTTCTCGATACCAACCATTCGGCTCACGAGCTAACTGATATGAATGACATTTTTCTGCGATACACAGCTGCAACCCATACGGCTGTTTGAAATAACTAGTAGTGCGCATCGCCGAGCTTAGTCTGAATGCCAACAGCTATCAGGACAACCGTTCAACACCTCATCCTAAGATGCGCCCAATACTGTCTGAAGGCGAGACACTTGGTGTTTCTTCCCGGTACTTGTGTTCATATGAATTTATAATGAAGAGAGTCAACTAATTAGTGGAAAATGGCAAGTTTTGCCCCATAATTAAAAACACTCAAATAGAAGGACTGTGTGAAAGTCAGAAAGTGAAACAGATGTTTACACTGAAAGGTTGGGTCGCTGGAGAGTGAACTTATGAAACAACCTGAACGTTGAACTTACCTACTTCATTGTGCTGCTCGAGTCATAATAACAGAGCTGTTCGCCACAAGTGCATACAAGGCCACTCAGGCATGATTTAGTTTTTATGTCATTTTTTACACACGAGCACCGTAGAAATGGGCACGAGGAACTAAAGTCCTCGCTGTATCGGCGATGCAGCTGACCGGAATCATGACAAGTCATATTTACACAGAAAACATACCGCACAGTGAGATGGGAAAGTCTAAAACGGCTGAGAGGTAAGCACAATACTGAAGCTTGTACAGTTGCAGCGACAGGAATGACTTCTGCACATAAATTTGCCTTTGGGATCAAATGTTACGCAGGAAAGAATCCAACAGCGAAACCGTAATGTTGGGATGGGCAAGAGACATCTGTTGACCTCACAGAACTGTGACTGAAGACTCATTGACAAAGACCACACATGGCAACTGCATTTGATCTGAACTTCAGACGACCTACCGACCCCATTCAACGTGCCTAACTACTGTGAAAACCCAAGGCGGAAGTCGTTAAGCACTATTCACATGCAGCATTCCCACTGTGGAAAATCATTGGACTCAGAAAACCCAGCATCATATCAGAAGCACTTGAACAGACCCACACATTCAGGCCTTGGGAATCCCCACATCGACCTCGCCACAGGAAGAAACTTTGATCCGTTTGGATCGACCTGATTCACAGTTATGCCTGATGATCAATGTAGAACACGTTCACAGTCCGATTCGTTCAGAGACATCCAAGATTTTCATTCTAACCATTCAACAGAGTATGAGGCAATTTTTACAGCCGACGGTCGGTGAAAAAATGTCACTTGTGGCAATGCCTACGGGAAGCCCTTAGCAAGAAAACGGTCTTCTCCGCACACTAGCTATTCCAAGTGTTTCGACGAACGAAAACGGTTTTTTCCAAAGATAACAGAAGAAAAGTCTGAGTATTTGGATACACATGTATGAAATGCAAGAAGAAATACAAAAGATCACATGTGGAAATTGTCCTTCAAAGCAATCGGATGGAAAGAACACACCAGTCCATACAGTTGGCGAAATGCGGATACCCGACTGAAACGAAATGTAACACGAATATCAGTTCATCGATACTATGTTGTGTCTAGCATGAAGCTCAGGTGTGGGAAACAAGGACAGGTCACAAGACGATCAACCATCTACCGTCCAAACAAGAATACCACAGTTTGTTATTCAGACTTAAGAGCAGAAGCAGTTGAGTCGATAACAGATCTGCAGAAATCATCGTCCGGATCATCACACTATAATGGCTTTATTTCAAGGAAGTTTTACTGTAAAATGAAAGGCACATTTGCACCTAAACTATGTGGTCTGTTTATACCGATGCCCCGAATGACGACTCAGTAACTGTCTTAGCTGTTCAGAATAGGACTTCCTCCCCAGGTAGCTTTAAACTTGCCATACAATCCTCATTCCCTATGCATTGCGGGATTCGTAGATATTGTATGGGGATTCCTCTCGTCTGGGCATCTGGCCTAGCCCCTATTGACAAAGTTGACATGACGAGCATGTTCTTGCAATCGAATCGCCAATCAGAACAACCAACCAGTTACTGAGTAGCCGGGGAAGTTACAAACATGACTCAGGATGTGCCTGTTGGTTTGCTAAGTACGCCAGAAGACACTGCTCCTCCTTCAGGAAGGGACTACCACTGTCTACGTAGAACTACCAGACAGGCGGAGCAATAGGGTTCGGACACGGTGTTCTCAGCGCAAGAGCAACAAAACAGGATGGATAGCTGACTGCTCTCTCAACAGAGGGGGATATCACCCTGCGTTTGACGATCCTGAGTAGCGCAGTGCTTCATCAGAAGAACACAACCCTCCGGACCCGACAAAATCGTGCCTTTCGTCGTAGCACCCTCAGGAAAGCGTAAGGTTTTAGCCGCACAGTTGTAGCATTTTCCCGTACAGCTTACCTATAAGCCAGATGGAATGGGGGAACAAACAATTTGTGATGTACTTGAAAGTAACCAGGATATTGTCTGGTTACTGGTGACACCAGTTGTTTTCTAGGTGTACTTGACTCTCGACAAAGTATAGTTAGGGAATAAACAAATCACAACTATGGAAGGCTTCAGTTTACGCCATGAAATGTGTTACACGACAGACTAATTTTCACATTCCACTTTTGCGAAGAAAACCGAGTTTTCTACGCAATCCCCATTATCGTCGTCTTAAACACAGTCCTGTTCGAGGTTATTCCGAAACTTAACGGAATTTCGTTGCGGCCTATATCTTTTAAAATTAGATAAGCATGTCATTAATGTTCTCCTTCGACAAGGCTGCACATAGTTTTGCCTTATCGCTTTTAGCGAAGCACTCTCAAATAATGCTGGTTGATGAGATGTCCTGAGACTGACTGGAAGAAGATCTGCACATCGTACGGTTCACTGCAATTCATTTTTTGGTGATGAATCGATTCGGCGAAGCATGTTGGTTCGTCAAACAAAATGCCGCTAGTTGTACTTTTATACATTCCGTTGAATGTAAAAGCGTCCTGATGTACGCCATTTATAAGTCGATTCAGTGGATTTCATTCACAGGTTTTACAATGTAAGTTCCGGGCAGTGCGTCCATGCATATATCATTAACTTATCATGTCATTAATTTTTCACAGGATAACCTTTATTGTCCAGTGTTTTCTCCTAAGTAATTAAGGCCACATTTTTCATAGGATGCACATGTACGAAAAATCATTTCAACCAGGGTGACCAGATTCAATTCAGTTTCAATTTATCAGCTATTAACTGTGTGCCATAGGCACAACGGTTCCAGCTGCTACAGTTTCGATCGCCGGAAAGTGGGAGAGTGTGGAACATACAGCCAAGCCTTGGAGGAGATGGCATATTTGGTTAGTTCGGGAAGTGAATAGCTACTCATTGAAGGCGACAGCTTTGATGCATGAGCGCCACTGACTGTGCGATTGGGCCATTTCTGCCAGTGTCATTAACCATTGATGGGTTCAGCCCCAGGGTTCGCATCCAAGAGGACGTCAGTTATCGACCCGACTAAGTTTGCTGGTTAGTGTTTTCATACTTCGTTTCCAGGTCATACATTATCCATCTGTCGGTCGCTTCCACGCAGCACAGGTCTGAGCGAAAAGAGCTTTGCGAGGAAGACGGTCTTTTGGCATGCGGAGTACGTGTCCAACCAGCGTAACCTATGAAGGAGGTTCGGTCGAGGTACCCCACCTTGAGCCTTTTACTCAAGTCTGAGTCACAAGGCTGTGGGAGGATGTTGGGTATTGTTCGGGAACCCTGCCCCTAGTCTCTGACTCAAAAGTCTGAACCGCGAGGCAGCGGTCGTTAGGGCTTTCTTGGGGGACACATCCCCGAGCCAATGATTCAATAGCCTGACCCACTTGGCTATAGGAGGCCCTCCCGGCCCGAAGACACAGGAAGTAAGGTATTACTGTTTCACTCCTGGAGCAGCTGCACACATCAGGTGCCTTTTAAGGAGCTCCAGACTCTTTGTTTTTAAAACTACTTCGACCCTACTGAAAAATGCACCGGCGGTCACGATCAACCGTTGGGCGATCGAACAGTGCGGTTTTTAGGACCGATCCGTCCTTCTTCAGGGAAGACAGCATCGCTGCTTCCATACATGCGGACATTCTGGTCGCCTGGGGGAAAATACTTACTACCTTCACACTTCTATCGCAGAGGACAGTACGACCTTACCTCCAGACTGCCTCGTAATACGATTGCTCACAGTACGGGGACTCGTTGTTCTTCGTCGGGCTGCTTCCACTTAGACTCTGTCATGGTCCAACCTTCGAGAACCGAGTTTCAGCCATTATACCAGCAGGGTCGTTGCAGCACAGAAGCCCGACCACCATGAAAGCTTTCGGTCGGGCACCGACCACGTGACAATCTTCGTTGGAGGTGGCCTAGCTTTCCTAGTGGACCAGGGCGTACCGCGCTCTTCTTAAAAACGAATTCCTTTGGGAGCAGCGTCACATTGAAAACAAGTACAGACACACTTTACAGAAGCTATGTAATATCCAGCGTGGATAAAAGACAACCGAGAGTTGTATGTATCGCCAATTCAGCAATAACAGCCTGCGCCTTGAACCAGCGCTGTCAGGTAATCAGATCATCGGGAAACAAGCATTTTTGCGACACCACTAGCAAAGAAGAATATAAACTTATCGCAACCTGTAGAGGAGAATTTCCGAAAGCAAAACTTACTCGGATCGGGGAACCAGCTGTTCCAAAAGTTTGGGTAGAGCTGTGTGCAAGATTTTTAACAAATGCAACTCAAACTGCAGGGATTCCATCGAGTCCCACAGGCGTACAAATTCGAAAAGTTGACTGGAGCTTCCGCTAAACGTGCATAATTCTGGAAGACCCGTCAGCATGAACACGCGAGAGAGTGGAGACGAAGACGATCCTGAAGTTAGTAAAAGTAAAGTTACTGCTGTTGAAGTACATAAGAATGAGAACTTGTCGCTCCTAGGAATCCCACCAGTATGACTGACGAACACACATACAGTACCCGTGGAGCATTCCAATGGCGTGAAAAGCAACACAGAAGTATGATATAAACACATTTTTTGAAAAAAATGCAGATGAACAATTCACCACCGGCATGAAGGCGGGCTGCACCTTTCCAAAGGGATTTTGACAGGTCCGGTGATTTAATTTCATTTACAACTTTATTGAAAACCTTTTGTGACTCAGTCACGTCACAGAACTTGTGTATGAATTGTGAGGCTGGAGCATAGGAAAGACTTTCGTATGCCTTGACAAATTGTTGCGGCCCAGCTTAGTATGTGATGTCACGTCGTGCTGTCTAGCTGAACTTCAGGTCATATCGTAGAAAGGTAGGTAATATATCTAAAGCCAGACCTGCCCGAACCAGTCTCTCGCTTGCAGTTAAGTGGCTTAGTATTGTCATGCTCTTATCTAACAAACCTATCAAGTCTTGAAATAAGTGTTAACATCCCAAACAGTATGTTTACTGGCTTTTCTAGAGGAACGAGACAGTATTCCATGTATGCAGTAAATGTCCAGGCAGTAAATGTTGGGAAATGTGAAAATTCCATGTTGCAGTGGCGCTATCACTTAAGGGTCCTTTGTCTAATACAGCAGTATGGCTTCATTCTTAACTAAAACCTAGTGTGACCAAATTCGCAATGGAGAGTACAAAGAGTCTCCGAGGTTTCACCGGAAGGGGCGATTGGAGAAACGAGCTGTAAACCTAATCTACTCCCCATATATAATATTGTCGTCATGCGTACTGTAGAAGCCACTCAGATATCCCAGGTACCTTTGGACTTGCTGCAAAGCGACCTTTGAGATGAGTGCTGATATAGATAGACAGTTTGCATGTCACAATAGTTATCTCGCGCTAAACTAGTCCGGAGTAAAAGGAATTTCACACTTTTCCCGTTGATTTAAGCCATTGGTAATGGTGTGCAACAGATGTGCGGTTTAGCGATACACCAGTGGGCTGCAGCTCAACTATACAGTATGTTTGGTGTAGAACGTAACTATGATTGGCAAAAGGTACCAGCCGTGAAAGTAGCCGACTATCTCTAGCGACCGCTAGTTACTTTACGGTCATCTGATTGTTCGAGGTTAAAAACTAGGCTATAGGAAGAAAACTGGCTGAAAATAGTTTACTGTGTATAAGGAAGATCACGGAAGCCAGTGAAATCGAATAAATACCGATCTAACTTGGCATTCTTCAAGATCGAGTCTATGGGACATAAAACATTGTTTATGGCAGATAAAGTGGAAGAAAGCCGACCAACGTTACCGGTGGGGCAGGGCTTGTTTACAAAAGAGGAGCTCGCAATCGTATGCACGAACCTGCTTTATCAAACTTGCCTCGAGGATTTCACTTTACTGATGATCTGGTGGAGCCTATGCTGGACTCCTAAACGTAATCAATTTCATAACAAGAACCTGTGTGGTGTGCGTTATTCCCTCACGCTGTATAGTAGACTATAGCAACGCAATCACGGTTTTAATAGCCACCAAATGGTACGGAGTGCACACACGTCCAATCACAATGACCAAGTCAATAAAATCAACTGGGGGAGCTCGAGACACCCAGGGATGAGGGAACTGTAACAAATACGTACCCATTGATAAGTAGGTGTTCATCAGCTGACAAGAAGAGGGTAGGCCTTCCGCGACACAACTCTGTTTTGGCTTCATGGAGTCGAGCCAACACCCAAGCGGATCGATTGCGGTTTCTTCGGTGGTTGACTCTGCAGCCTCATCCGGATTGCTTTCATTTTCAGAGCGTACATGGGCCAGATGTAAGAGATCACGCAGGCGATAAAACCTGGAGAACATAGACCTCACCCAACTGAGTTGATCCGCATCCAATGTGTCAATGTCTGCGACGGATTGCAAGAGAGCAGAGGTGACTGTGTAAAGGTAGACTAGAAAATCGTGATGAGAAAAAACACCAAATTAATTAATACGACATGGTAAATCATGGTAGGTTCAAATTTTTTGGGCGATACAATCTACAGCGACTCCTTTAGAGAAGAGGTTAGTTAGGCTCTTCTTGGAGAGTGTTAGCCTCTCAGTGGAGGCTCGCACACTGAATGGTTACTGAAGGAGACCGCCTTGGACTCTCTGTGGAGCAGTCGCTATTCAGAAAGTGATGTACATTCAAGAATGATGATCGACACGCCGTGGAAGAAACAACCTACACTGCTGGAGCATGAAACAAGCGGTAGGACAAAAAGAAGCGAACTCACTGATGACATCAATCAACTGGATGAAGCGAAGGAAACAGTGTCGTGTCGCTTCGTACTTTTGAACCAGACATCTGGAAAGTGTTCGGTAATCCTGTCCAGCAACGAGCTGCAAAAACAATCATGCAGGTCATGTGGAGAAGTACCGGTAGAAGAATCCGGAAGAAAGCAGAACAGAAAGATAACCCATGCAAATTCACGTGCATCTTGAATAAGGAAATCATAGCGCATGTACCCCGAGAAAATGGTGAGATGCAAACAAATCAAAAGATAAAATCATCTACAATAACATGCTCATATTCTACTGTTACAGCCAAAGTGTAGTATCGCAGTTCAGACAGGTTGATACAGTGCTTAGCTCGTAAACCGATTTTTCTCGTTCTAAATTACCTTATGAAGCAAAATTTCTTATTGGTCCGCTGAGAATGTGAAAAATAGACGGGCTTTTTGTGCTCAGTAGCTTACACCTTCGACTGTGAACGCATTTAAAACTCTTCATCTGGGATTCCAGTTGGGTGTGTTTTCCACACCTCAGCCGGGCTTGAAACTCCTCGTACACCAGCATCTCGAGTGATCCTATCTAGGCTTAGGCAACCTGGCAGTGTCCCAGCCCTCGCACTTCCTTCGGGTGGCATGGCAACCAGACGCCAAAAGGGTGTTACAGCTGAGCAGTTTTCTTTTTCTACCTGAGCGCGTGATGTGAAAAGCACTGCTGCTGAGCCGTGTGGCGGTATCTAAGGCTATAAAATACAGGAATTGTCAGCTGTCTGATAAATATATACGGAATGGTGTAAAATACTTTGTGCGTTGTGTATCACGATATACCTGTGCATACAACTCGCGTTCAAAATTTGCGGCAACAGTGGTGCTGGGAGTGAAGTCATAGGATTTTAGAGCCGCATTCAAAGGTAGTATATTGGACTCGTATAGTTTTACTGCCTCGACAAGTCTCTTCTCGAAACACACGCAGATGGGTTTACAATCAGGGTTCTCTTGCTCGGCGTAACACTGGTCTGTATCGATAGGCTCGTGAGACGCGAGCGTCGAACAATTGTTTTGTTCACTGTTGTCCACGGTGGTAGCCTTGTCATCAAGAAGCAACTGTCGTCTAGTATCACTGCAACCTGTAAGGCCGGAATAGCTGGGTACTGAAGTAAGAGATATTAAATCCAAAGTAACAAGCCCACCTTGATTCTCTTTGGTATTGAGGTTGTCCGGGGTGATATATAGATCAGCCTGTTTTGTTCTGCAAAAATATCGCAAAGAAACGGTAACCAACCTAATCGATTTCCTTATTCTTTCTGGTTCTGTCCTGTAAGGAGCCATCTGGTAGACAGGTTTGTACGAAGATCGAACAGGGGGACGGGGAACTTTTGAACCCCTCTTTGGTAGCGAGTTCGGACAGCGCGCTGTCTTTGACGTCCTGGCTGGCTCATTTAAAAATCTCGGTTTTGGTGGATCTATTTTGTCATCCATAATTTCTGCCTTTTTTCTCGCGCTGTCTGATGGGCGGGCCGTTGACCAGACTATAGAAGCTTGCTTTAGAGCATTTTCAACCTCTTTCAAAAGTTCCTCTCGGTTACTTTCTAGCAGCTGCTGAGCTTCGAGAATGGGAACAATGCAGGAACACGTACCATTGCTGTTTTATTAAATACAGTCAGATGACGAAATTGATTACCGCAGTGGTGGCTTCCGTTTAGGATTGTTAATGGCCGAATCAAGAAAACCCAGATGACGTTCAAGAGTTCGAACAAACAGAAGCAAGAAACATGGCACTGCCAACTGCGTATCCATCGAGGTAATCGAGCAGCATAAAAAAATAATACTCAACTTCGGAGTGTGTGATGTAGCTAAAAGATTGGTGGGGGAAACAACACGCATTTGACTGAGTACCGAGAGGGGAAGAGGACACAATTATAAGCCTCGAAAAATAACTCAATGGACCTCGACATGGAGTAAAACCAACATTAATAAACCAGATCAATTGTTCCTGTTACCGCCAGGAAGAAGCACTACGAGTGAGATACTTTAAGGCCAACAAAGAGACTTCCACGGAAATGGGGCCAAAGCAGAAACCTCCCGATTTGCAGCTTTCAGTAACATCGGACTTCAAAACAAACTGTGAAGGAGAAAGTCCATGGAGCTGCCATGATAGCACAAGTGATGCCAGTAAGCACTTGGTGGCGCACCGGATGGACGCCTCAAATTCATGGAATGAACTTGCAGTCCTCGCCGGCCAGGCTTCTTGCTTGGATGGCAAATGAGCACCTCCATTTGTAGATCAAGTATAAACCTCC
This sequence comes from Clonorchis sinensis, assembly GCA_003604175.2. NCBI lineage: Eukaryota > Metazoa > Platyhelminthes > Trematoda > Opisthorchiida > Opisthorchiidae > Clonorchis > Clonorchis sinensis. Next base: position 99,307,975 of record CM030369.1, read on the forward strand.
GGCTTAAGCGGCAATGAGGAAACAGTTTGATATAACAACAGTTGACCGACAACGACAAGGGAAAATTTTGTCACACCGATAAATATGACCGGCAGGTATCGGTGGTTGGGGACCTTGATAGACGACAGCATACCACAGTGAGGGGTGTGCCTGTGTCCTGGTCAACACTGTTTTCTTACTATAATTTATATTCCTTCTTCCCAGTTCCTAGTGAAATTGGTGATTGCGACTAAATGGAAACATTTGAAAGGCTCCTTGGCCACAAACCCAGTCTTTGAAGTATGAAATTTTTTTTACGTTTATTCTCACTGCCCCACTAACGTTTTTTATTTGTCTAGTCTTCCGCGGACGGGTTTTTCAGAACCCAACAATTTTCACGTTTGACGAGACAATTTTGCATGCGATCTCGAAGGATGTGAGCTAACGTTCCGCGAGGGCATGAAAATTAAGAAAAGAGGATTCATTAACAAAGCTGAAAAGCGATGAGAGAAATCAGCCTTGATTAACCCCACTAGATGTGAGGAATTCAGATGCAGGCTTACGGTTGCATCTACAGAGACGAATGTGCAATGCTTTTATGAGAGAAGAGTTTTACTGGGACACTTTGACCGCCAAACACTGCCATATTCCTGCACTCGACAGCCTTCAGATCAGCAGTAGCGACCGCTTTCAGCCGTCGAAAAGTTGTCGCCAGCACAACTGTTTCACAGTGTATTGTAGTTCACAGTAAGTCAGAAAAACACGTAAGTAAGGACACGGGTGTATTGTGTACACGCGGCCAACTTGGTCCGCTTTCGAGGCGGGTCAGCAAACAACTAAGTACATATCAAGTCAACCCACAGCGCTCACACGAGCCAATCAATCGGACACGCACCCAATCAGCCACTCAAGTCACACGCCAGATCGATGGGGGAACGACGAACGGACACGCACACGCGCAAACTCTCTGACACACCGAAACAGCTACTACACAGTGAATATATGATCACCGCATCCTCGGTCAGGGTTAAACTCAACCTGGTCCCCAAAAGATTTCTCTCCCCTTCAATCGAACAAATTGTGCGGGGAAATGCCACAAATCACACTAGATGTACATCAAAATTTACCTTCATCGCACCATCTTGACAGCAATATACCAGTCAATCTAATTCAATTTATCAGCTAAAGTTGTGTGCCATGAGTACACTGGCTCCAGCTGCTACAATTTCAATCACCGGAAAGTGGAAGAGTGTGGGACAGACAGCCAAGCTTTGGAGGAGATGGCATGTTCAGTTGGTTCGGGAACTGGGTAGCTACGCATTGAAGGCGATAGCTTTGATGCATGAGCGCCACTGACTGTGCGATTTTTGCCATTTCTGCCAGTGTCATTAACCATTGGTGGGTTGAGTCTTGGGGTCCCCATCCAGGGAGAAGGCAGTTGTCGACTCGACTACGTTTACTGGTCAGTGTTTTCATACTTGGTTTCCAGGCAATACACTATCCACCTCTCGATCGCCTCCAAGGGGCACAGGGCTGGGAGAAAAGAGCTCTGTGAGGCAAGCGGTCTTCTGGCATGCGGAGTACATGTCCTAACCAGCGTAACCTATGAAGGGCGAGTAATTCATCTACCACGGGAGAGTTCCTTCTTCCTAAGACCATTTGGCGTACCTCAGCATTACAGATCCGATGTTCCCACCAGACCTGACCAATGCTTTGGAGACACCGATGGTCAAACACTGAAATCTTTCGTTTGTCCTTTGCGCGTAGAGGCTACGTCTTTGATTAATAAGGCAGTCCGGATCGCACTGCCGCAGTGTAAACGTTCGCCTTAAAAAAACTGACGTCATGTCGGCGCCATAGGAGGTTGGCAAAAGTTGTTCTGGTTTTTCTGATTGAAGGGATTCTCTCATCTCCAGCCAATTCACCGGACTTACACTTGTCCACCACTAATATACCAATAATACTGACGGTATAAAACCTTAGTAAACATTGGAAAGAAAAGGGTAGGATAGAGGTGTAATGTAGAGAAGCACTACGTCCTTATGGAAGATGATCAAGAATAAGGTGTCCACAACTTTGAGAAACACTAAAGTAAATACATCTGAGCATCACATCAAATTAAGGAGCAATCAGCTAGGTTGACCCAGTGTCCTCTGCGAATCTCATAAGACATTAACCCAGAACACGACAACTGAACTTTAGGTAATCGGTCCTGTTAGGACAGGACGGCATGCGCTCCACTGTGGTTGGCTGCACTGCGCGTCTAGGAAGGTTTCCACCCATGTGCAAGCAGGATCACGTGAAGACCAGTTAGGAAGGCCCGAAGGTCCCACAGCGCTGTTTGAAAACAGCTGCCTTTATTTTACGCTGCCCTGTTGTCGTCTGTCACTCGCGAATCGATCCCCAACCGTGACTTGAAAACCTTCTTGAGTTGACAGTGGTTAGTAATACATGTACCAACCACCTTAACCCGGTAAATTTAATCTGCTGCCCCAACGGTTTTGATTGGTTACCAGGTACCCGCTTATGCACCACTTCCTGGCGTACTAACTACAGCCGGCTAACTCTTGCCATGCTACGGGCATATCGGTGGTCAACTGTTTGAATACCTCGAATCGGACGAGTCAAGTTTAACAAATATAGGGTAAGGCAGCGTGAATATAGCAAGACGTTTCCACAAGTGACCTGCATGTCCATACTCACGGAGGCACCGATGCTGCCTCCCCCAAAGGACTCTTCAGAAATAATGCAGGCCGCAAACGTTGATTACCCGACGGTTGACCCCGACCACAAGGGAGCTATCCAAGACGGCTTCAAATCAACTAAACATTACGATGAGCTCGATGCGGCACTAAACGCACCTGCTCGGTGCAGCAGCATCTGTGTTACTCAATGCGTTCTCGGGTTAAGCTAGCCCTATGCAGCCGAAGAGGTCAGATTATTGAGTTATCTGCTCCAGCAGGATCTCAAAAGAAAACTCCATTGTGCTATGCCTCGCGAGTCGGGCTTTGGAGTCAAAGGCTAGGGGTAGGATCCCATAACGGCACAGTACATCGTTCCTATGCTGATTTGTGAATCAAACTTGGGAGTCAGAGGTTCAAGGTGGGTTACTTCAACCAAACCCTTCTTCATGACTTGGGCAACCTGGAAGTCAGTTCAGCTTGCTCGCCCAGTCCACTGATGACCCTCCACAACTCCTTCCTACGATACAAGTAGACGTTCCCGGATCATCTGATTTTCAGTTACCTGCCCATTAAAAATAAACAAAGAAAAACACTGCTACATTCACGAGATCCTCTCTATATCGGGGCTTCCAATGTCCGCACTATATGTCAAATTGGTGAACAGGCAGTTCTCGCCAAGACATTATAATCCCTCAAAACTGATGCATGTTGTTTCTGAAACATGTGGCTATCAAACACCGGTGAAGGGCTCCAATGCAAGAACGCCATTACTTCCGGAGCATTCAAACTGATTCCGACCACAACATCGTTCAGCTGCCACACACTTCCGGTGCCTAGTTGCCATGAAGCACGAGGGCTGGGATACTGCCAGGTTGCCCAAGCATAGTGCGAGCCCGCCTGAAAGTTCACTTCCTTAGGCACTCGCAAGTCAGGAAGATGCATACCGCAGCTCAACAGTCTCAATCTGAGCAAGGCCAGCTACTCTCTACAGGAAACCAACACTATACCGGTAACTAGCACATGGATGAGGCATGGTAAACTGTGATCATCCGATCAGTAAATTCCCGCTCTAACCACTGAACCATCCTGCCCCCCGGTTACTCATCTGACAAAGTGAGTGGAGTGAAAAAGTGCCTTCAGAATGGGGCATATAGACAGTTATTGCTGCCTCCAAAAATGGTACGCGGATGCTGTGCGAAAGCTACCGCGGCATTAGCTTGTTAGGTGTGGCCCTTAAGGCGCTCTCTGGTCTCATACTTCGAAGGTTGACTGAACGGAAGCAGGTAGCTGCGTGAAAACCAAGCTGGGATCCGTCTTGAAAAAAAATGATGCATCGATCATGTATCTACTCTCCGAAAGCTACGCTACTCCGGGCGACAAAAAATGGTGATCATCCCTGACTTCGAAGCTGCGTTTGACTTTGTTGGCCGTAATGCGCCATGGCATTGTCCATGGAGCAAACGTTTTTTCCGTAATTTTTAACCCTTCTTGAAGTGCTATACGCCGATCCCTGTGGAAGCGTGAAGGTCTACAGTCAGCTCTCGTCTGAGTTCACTACATCTAGTGGTGTCCGGCAAGACCGTTCTATTTCACCTTTTCTCTCCAGCCATTGATAAGATCACGGAAGACTAACCCTGACCTCTAACGCCTGTAGAATCGAAACGCTCCTGGAACGTTTGATAGCAGACATTCAGTGGTCAGACTACACAGCTCTTCTTGGATGTGACACCATCGTAATTCAGACGATATTAAGTAGTATAAATAATTGTGCTTCACGGTTTGGCACGCGCTCCATACATGAAAAATGCTGCTGGTATATTGGGCGGGTTGGGACCCAGACTTTATGCTTGCCGATGGCCGATTGACAAATCAGATCAGACAAATCTGTATGCCTGAACACTTGTATCAGTCCCGGTGGCCTGGACAATGACTGTACTTCCATCCGGATTGGGGAGACCATAACACCTTCTGTCAACCTGTATTAGATTTGGCTCATACGTGACATCAACTCATCTATCAAAGATTAAGTTAAAAATCCTGGTGTGCATTCCATTTTGTTATATAGGTCAGAAACCTGACAAATGCGACCTGATGTTAGCATAGGCGTCTACGGAGAATTTTTCCAGTCCGGTGAGACATAGGATCAGTAATGCTGAAGTATGTTGAATGGTTTTCATAAATAGTAACTCGCCCACGACAGATCAACTGATCACACTCCATATGTTGTGCTGGCTAGGTCATGTGCTCCGTATGCCAGTCGACCGATTTCCTCAGAGAACCCTTTTCGTGTAACCACACGAAGGGTGGAAACGATCTTGGGGAAGTCAAGCAATGAATTAGCAGAGAATTAAGATAGCCATTACTAATAAACTCAGCTGCGCTGAGCCACTGACGTCTCCCTGGATGGGGACGCTGAGATGGGATAAAACAATCGTTAGACACTGAGAGACATGACCCGGTCGCGCAGTCAATTGCGTGAATTCGTCCGAGTTGTTTGCCTTCAATGCAAAGCTTCCCCTCTCTACTTCCCAACGAAAAGTCTACTGACACTCCTGTACTCACACATCAAGTAGTTCAGATACTGCCTCCAATATGTACCTATCCACCCTATCTCCTCATGTCAGGGTGAGCGGAACCGTGGCAGCAGATGAGGATGATGCTTGTAAGGCAAACAAGACATGTGAACCGACCAGCAAACTCAAGTTCTTCATTATGACGTTTCAGGGAGGCACTTGATGAAACAAGAATTTGCACTTTGAAGACAAAAAGCTTATGCCGAAACATCGGACCACCTCCGATATGCATCCTCCTGTAGTTTAGGCGAGCAAAAAAATCGCCAAACAAAAAACGACGTCATACACATTATCCACGCCCATTAATCTCTCTCTATTTCTCCTTTTCTATAACTATTTATTTACGGTACATTGGCCTATATACTCCATGGTAATGACGACGACAAGGTTTAACGGAAAGGGAAGAAGGATACAACCCTGACGAACTCCACTAGTTATCAGGAAGTTTTTGGGCAGTGCATTGTACATCCCAAGCCCATCGGAGGTACGGAAATAAAAGGCACGAAAAATGTCTATAAAGTTCAATGGCATTCTTTTCTGACCAAAAAGATTTAGCGGGAAAGCACCCTTAAATACGAGGAAAAGCACGATTGTTGGTCGGCGGCGTAGGTGGCGCTACTCGACTTGATGCAACATAAAGATATGATCAATACACTCTGTACTGGATCAAAATCCTGTCTGCGAGTCTCAGACATGCGTCTTAGGTGAGGAAGATAGGCGTCGCAATATGAGGGAAGCCAGTAGCTGTGAGATCTACGACACTTTAATTCCGAGAGTGGGCTCAGGTACTTTTTTAGAACACGATACAACCACCGACCGGCTTCACTTCTATGAAACGCGTTCTTTTTCAGATATGTACGAATAACCGGGACAGACCGGAATACAGATATTCTGTTCTAACTCCGAACAATACTCTCTGATCGCGCGCTTGGAGGTGTAGGCACCTCAGAATGCTTGACGAAGGTTGGTTCTAGATCCCCTCCCTCACCCACTCTTTTTCTCTTATTTTCACTCTAGAGTTTTAAATACAACTAGATGAGCTTATGGTTGTACAGCAGTGAAGCATGAGTATCAACACTGATGTTGCTGTCTATGATGATTATAGCTGCGTGGCGATGAACGGTCAACATAATTGTAGGGACGAGATGGCTTAGTGATTAGAACGCGAATTCACTGACCGAAAGGTTTGTGGTTCGAACCCAATCTCAGCATCTCGACAATCGTTGTCTCAGAACCATAGCCCGTGTGGGTTGGTGTCGGCGTATCCGCAACGATGCAATTAGAAAGCGAGTTTTCAGTTGTGCAACGGATACTTCTATTGAAGAATGTGTCCAGCACCAGAAGCTGCGTTGGTTGGGACATGTAATGCGTATGCCTAACCATCATTTGCCGAAGAAAGTGCTGTTTTCCATGCCCAATTCAGAGTGACGTACGCAGGGAGGTAGCCATCCTTTGACATGTCAGAGGGGTATGAAAGAGATTACAAAACGCTTGGGTGCTGTCGGTACTACTCGCCTTCCAGGATGGGGACCGCGTGATCCCCACTGCGCCTGGTTGGAGACACTACAAGATATGGCTGCCAACCGATGTCAGTGGCGTTCTTGTCAGTTTCTATCCAGATTGCCTGAGTGAATGTTTCGAGGTGTAGGCACCTCGGATCGATTGCACTAAGCTAGCACCAAGTGCCTTCCTCATCCAACTTTAATCTTTTCTTTACGATAAGGCTTTCAAATAAATCATGGTTGTACGGCAGTGAAGCATCGGTGTTGAACATTGATGTCATGCTGTCGATGATGATGATGATACGCATCCCTTAGAAGCCTGTGATACAGAAGTTTCAAAACCACGTTAGAGGGCCCAGGAGGGGGTGGAATCGAAAGGGATGCACGGTGGTCACTATGTCCCAGGGAAGCTTAATTACCACTTGACCAACGAAGTTTCCTCAGTTGGTGATAAACAGGTCCAGTAGGGATGGTACTTGGTCTACGCGGTGCCCGGTTGACGCGACGACATACTGAGTCCAATCGCTCTGATGGACGACTTCAGCTACCAGACTCCATGCACTGGGCCTCTATCCAGAAGGCCTCGGGAGTGCTAAAATCAACTACCAATAAACGACGCGTAGTGGTAGCTGAAGGAGAGTTGCCCAAGGCTTTGTTCGGGAAACAGATGGTCTCCGCTTAAGCTTATCATTTCGGGTGGGTGCCCACGTATTTTTTTCCGATTTGGAGTTGTTCTCCATATTCTTTCCACAGTACCCTCTCAAACTGCGCCTTAAAATATGTCCATTATGTGGCTTCGAAAGCTGGACATCACAGTAATCACTACGAGTCACCTGAATTGTTGGTCCTTCGCGCAACGAAAATCACAGCTGCGTCTTTTTCGAATTCCGCGCTTTCAAGGTCACTCACGGATTCACGGATTCACGGATTGATACACAGGAGCGAGGCTTTTGCCCAAGTTTCCCGGGTCGGTTTTGTTCTTGTCGTTCAGCAGCTGTCGTTCGCCTGAAAGGCGCAAGTGAAAAAAGGGTGTAGCACTGCTCTTTAAGTTCTCAGCGCGGGGCAGTATGTTTGCCAGCGCGAGGACTCGCGTAAATAAGTGTCTAATAGTGTTTTGAACTGAGTTCTAGAGGGAGCGTGGACAACCGTCTCAGGAAGGTTATTCCACGCAGCAACTACCCGAAATGAGAAAAAAGTTTGCCTAATGAAGGTGTGCGCTCTGAGCTTAAAAATCTTCTTACCGTGTCCCCGCCGTGTGTTTGCTGGGTCAACGGTGAAAAACCTGTTGGCCAAGCCTTGTTCAAACAGGGCGTAAGTAAGAATTAAGTCCCCTCGGAGGCGACGATACTCCAAGGGAAAGAGGTCGAGCACCACGAGACGCGTTTCGTAGTCCATGGACTTGAGACCGGCAACCATTTTCGTAGCAGCTCGCTGGACACGCTCAATGAGGATTACGTCTTTCGTGCGTCCTGAGTAGACAACCGGGTTGGCATATTCAAGGAGCGGTCTGACATAGGCCCCATAGAGTATTTGGAAGTCCGTGCGAGTAATACGAGAGAAGGTACGCCGAATCATCCGTAGAACAGCGAATGCCTTCTGAGCCGATTTCTCAAGGTGCAGTGAGAAGGACAGGTTTGGAGAGAGCCAGATACCCAAATCTTTTTTGGCATCTATCCTCGTGATGTCTTCTGGTCCTTTCTCACCATGCATGACAAAGGAGTTCGCTGAGTCTCCTCCAAATGACATATGGACGCACTTTTCGTCATTCAGAGGAAGGTGCCAGTCCAACGACCACTGCTTTGCGGCGTCTACATCAATTTGGAGGGCACTGGCATTGGAACTCCACGATTTCAAGTCGTCCGCAAAAAGTAGACATGGACTTGAAAGAACATCTGGAAGGTCATTGACGTATATCAGAAACAGCAAAGGTCCCAAAACGGAGCCCTGAGGAACTCCAATGGAGACCGGCGCCGCAGAAGAGTAGGTCGAGCCTACTTTCACTCGGAATGATCTGTCTGATAGGAATGCCTTGATCCAGTGTAGGATTTTCCCTTGAATCCCGTAAGACTCGAGTTTGTGGAGCAGAGGGACGTGTGGGACTCGATCAAATGCTTTTGAAAAGTCGAAAAATATGGCATCCGATATGAGTCCCTCGTCCTTGGCTTGGGTTAAGCTGTCCATAAATACGAGCATGTTCGTCACGCAGGAACGGTTTGGGAGAAATCCGTGTTGAGCTTGAGAAATCAAGTTGTTGGAAGTAAGGTGATCTAGAATGGCTCGCTTCAGAATGCGTTCCATCACCTTGCATGGCACGCTAGTGAGGCTTATAGGCCTGTAGCTGCCAGGCGATAGTCGGTCACCAGTTTTGTAGATTGGCGTGACAATCGCTTCCTTCCAAACAGAGGGAAGGTGGCCTTCGTCAAGCGACTGACGAAACAGCAGATGGAAATGAGTTGCCAGTGTGTACGACGTTTCCTTCAGGATCCTTGGGTGGACTTCGTCGGGCCCCAACGCGCAGAATGGGTTGATCTTGTGCAGGAGTTGACGAATGTCCTCCACCGTGAATACCAAGTCGGTTAGAGGCCGTTCGTAGGTACGCCTTGACAACGTTGGATGTGACGAGGACGCTGGGACTGAATACAGACCTGCATAGTGATCTCTGTAGAACTCAGATACCACTATTGGGTCACTCGTGGGTTCCCCGTTCCTGTCCCTCAGGGAGAACGCGGATGGTTTGTTTCTTCGGCGATGCCGCATGTATTTGAACAGCACATTTCTGTTCTTCCGGGCGAGGTCTAGAATGGTGGCTTGTTTTCGTATGTTCCATTGGCGGATTTCCGATTTACAGCGGTTCCGCATTTTACGAAATGCCAGCTCATCTTCTGTGTCTCCTGTAGTCAACTTTTTGAGAAATAGTTGTGACCTCTTTTCCAGAAGACGCCGGATCCTTTTGGGTAGTTTACGGCTCATCCGACTGCGTGCTGGTTTTTTTGGGACGAACATCGCGTCAGCCTCGTGAACTTTCTGGACAATAGTCCTATATAAGTCTTCCACTGAGGCTGGCCCCAGTTTAACTTGGTTAAGAAAGATGCGCATTCCCGAAAAGTCTGCACGGCAGAAGTTTCGAATCCACGTTTGGGGTTCGGGATTTCTGGCCCAATAGCAGATGAAATCAAAGGTGAGCACACAGTGGTCGCTATGTCCCAGTGGAGCGTTAATTGTCACCTGATCAACGAAATGTCTTTCGTTGGTGATGACCAGATCCAGGAGGGACGGTTGTTGGCCCGCGCGGTATCTGGTGGGTGCAACGACATGTTGAGTCCAAGCGCTCTGTTGAACGACTTCGGTCAACGCCGCTGCAAAGGGTCCACTTGATCCGACGCACTGGAGCTCCGTCCAGGGGGCCTTTGGAGCGTTGAAGTCACCTACCAGCAGGAGATGAGTGAAGTGGTAGCTGGAGGAGAGTTGCCCAAGGGTTCGTATGAGGAAGTGGTCATCTTCCGGAGGACTCGAGGGGCTACGGTAGACCACACCGAGAAGGAGAGAATCGGACCCGCGCAGCGGGACTTGAAGCCACAGTGCATCACAAAAAGGTGCAGGAGTGGTATCAGAGAGGACAATCGGGATTGGCAGGGCCGCATGTAAGTATAAAGCAACCCCACCAGCTCTCCCTCGTTTTGAGTCAGCTCGAAAAATAGAGTAGCCGTCTATTGAGATCTCCGCGTCAGAGACATCTGGTGTGAGCCAGGTCTCTGTGAGTGCGATAATGGACGGCTGTTCAAGACAAACTGACTGTTTAATATCACAAAGTTTGTTGAAGAGGCTAAGACAGTTTGTGGACAAGCATTTCAACACTGTCTCTGCTGCCTCCGAAGGTGAGGAGCCGAGAGTTGTGTAACCAGGGAGGTTAGCAGGCTTAATAGCTGCACGTCGGGTTTGAGTCGAGGGCTCCGAAGGGACCTCTGAGGCATATTTGTCTGCTCCCTCGATTGGTGGTTTCGTGGGTTGCTTTTCATTTGCAGGGTTTTTTTCGCCCTGTGGGAGCCCGGTTTGCGCGGGCCTATTAGTTTTGGTGGACGAAGTTTTTTTCCCCGTGGGCGAAAATTTCGACCATTGCTACTTGTAGCCCTTTCTTTAACTTCTTCTGGACGGCCAGGTTCGCTGTTGCTCAATGGGCGATCTCGCGTCTGTTTGGCTTCTTGGGCATTTTGGCGCGATTTGGTCGGAAAGGTGCCTCTGTGATGCTTTGAGCGCTGGGTGGCAGCACCGGGTAGTTCTTTTGGTGGTGCTCCCATGAGGCTGGTTTTCTCAGAGGACTGCACCTTGAAGCCAGCCAGCAGTTTTCTGATTTGGCGAGTTGTATATGGCTTGTTTGGCCGCAGTCGCCTTTCTTTCGCGCCTGTGTGGTCATCCGAGTCACCCGCGATCAGCGTGGCCAACTGGGTGTATGAGGGACTGTTCGGCTCGCCGTGGTCAGGCTTGTGGCTTTGATTGTCATGGTCCTGGGCAAGAGTTGTGTCCACAATCAAAGAGGCTACTTTAGACGGAGTGGAGCTAGAGATTGGCAATTTCACAGCCTCAGTGGATGTACGGTTCTCGCAGCATTCCCCGATGTCGACGTCAGCGCATGTGGTTGGTTTGCCGGCAGGCTTCACCACTTGACTCCGCTCGTTTGACCCAATCCAGCTCGGTTGTAGCTTGGGTGCGGAGTTCTCTGTTGCACCTTTGACGTCTGTTACGGAAAGAAGTGCTGATAACTGTACGTACTTTGGGCGCTCCGTCCACGTGAGACTTGCCTCCTCCAGAGCGTCACTGCCTATAGAATTCGAGGGGTCCGCGGTGGTTGAGTAGAAACTGCTGTCCGGAGTCGCGGTCGTTTGCCTCGGCGTGCTTTCAGGAGCACAAGGGGCTATAACTACAATCGGTTTGGCCTTAAGTTTGGGATCGGCCGAAATGGCGCCATCCGGAAGCTTTTTCCGCATCTCTTCCCTAGAACTGCTGTGGCCTGGCTTCCGTGCGTCTAGAGGGCGATCCTCAGATAGACGCCTGATCGTTGGATTTGCCTTTTGGACGCTGACAGCCCGACCCAAAACCTTCTGTACGGCCGACGGCGAGGAAAGGGTAACGAGAAGCCCGAGTGTTCGCTTGCTTCCCTTCTGGCGTAACCAGTCTGCGTGAAGCGATTCGTGGTCAGGCTTTGAGAGGACACTGCCAAGGAGCGATTGTGCCTGCTTCGTTGGCGTGACTTTTCTAGAGAATGACCCCCAGATTATCAGTCTGCTCTCCCTTACGCGTCTGTCCACTAGAGACGCCGTGGCGGTCTTTATTGCCGCATCGGAGAGCTGGATAACCTTTTTCGCAGCCAGCAGACCAGGGGTGGATAGTGCAAGGTACTCGTTCAGCGAGGAAAGTTCCTTGTCAACTTTCGTCCAGATCGCTGCATTTTTAGTGTTTGCGTCTGTCAGAGCTTTAGAGAGAAGCTCGAGTTTCGTCGCGAGTACATCGATTAACGAGGAGCACTTACACTGGTCTGTGTGATTCGGTAGTGAGGAATTGGTTTTGTTTTTTATGGCTTTCTTCTTAGTTTGGGAATGCATTGCACCCTTGATGTAGAGGCAGCTGGCGCATACAAACGGGTCAGGAGAGTTAGCCGGTTGGCTTACCTGGTCGTCCTGTTAACCCGTGCATTTAAAGTGTCACCAGGCCTTGCAGGTGTGGCATTGCATACCCCGTCTTACGTTCGATGGACAGCTATTTCGCCCACATCTGTTGTGGACCATCGATGACTGCAGAGAGCAGCCTGCATTGACTAGTGACATGAGTGTGACTAGATGCAGAGTAGGAACTGGGTGCAAAGTAACAGGGATTATAACGTAAATGTTATGTTGGTGTGAGAAAATTCAACAAATAACACGTATAAACTCTGTAAATAGTTTGAATAGTGAAAGAATTCTTTCACGAATTAGCACGAGGGAAAAACGAAACCAGCTGATGAAAATTGGGTACGTTTGGAGCTGGTTAATAAACTATAGGCTATATCGCAATCGGCCGGTTGCTACCCGAATCGGGCTGAGGTGATTTCGGGACTGTGTTAGAATCCTACGTAAGCCCATTCTGGGCTGGAGTTATTCAAGCTTGTCAGATCAATGTGAAATGCTGCAGAGCCCTCCGCTCATTCATCAATTTAGCTGTCCATGTTCGCCGTAATGAAATTGTGTTGGTTTCCGCTGCTTCAGATGCCACAGTATTGGTACCCACTAGATCACAGCCAAGCACCTCTTACCCGAGAATACTCTCCAGGATATCTTTACTATTATTTGAATAATTCACTTTTCACTGACTGGTTTGCCGAATGAACCCAAGGTGACAAGTGATGCTTATTTCCACTGTCTTTTTGTCGTTTACACATAGTGAGCTTTCCCGGTCTAGGCGAATGGTGCGTCATGTGGAAACGGTTCAGCTTGAGGCATATGCCAACTATACAGGAAGCCGGAATCAGGTAAGCTGGTCGCACCTCTGCGACACTTATATGCTTGGTCTGGCCAGTAAGCGAGCAAAGAACGCTAGAAAGCACGCAATTCCATTTGCTGATTGAACAACCGACAGGGTCGAGTCAGCCAATAGGTAGATTAACTGAGAAACAACCGAACCGTCCTTGTTGTTCAGCGGCGTTCAGGACCTTAGTAACAGGAATACCAGCAAAAAGCATCAAAAAAGTTTATGATTTTAGTGTTCAGTTGATGTATGAACGAATAAAATGCTCATATCTACCACTGCGTTTGGTGTGAGTGCGTTCATTCAAGCCACAACATGAAGAGGTTTTATGTCGCAACGATTGAAGAGGTGTTTACCTGGCCCATTGTACCAATGGGACGTGATTTTCAGCGACTACTGTAACGAGTGATTTAGGCAGCCTCGGAAAACTGACTCCCTCTTAAGAGAGAGTGTCACTTTATTACACTTGCTGCGGAACATCAGGGATTGTTGCGTCTTCCCATTATCGGTGAGTAGGATCTCAAAACTTCTCCTAGGAAGCTTTTGGAGCTTTTTGCATGCATTTTTGGGTGAACGAATAAAATCTCGTATTCGAAGGGGAATTCCCGTATTCACAAACGGGGTAACGACCATTGTGTTGGGTTGACCCACTGCTTTCACAGCCATCATAACTTCATTCGTGAAACCTCACGGCGTTCGTATAATCCAAGTACACAAGGACGAACAAGTGACCTATTGCTCAACCCTTTTGGATTGCGGTCGGGGCTGCCCCCCAATCTGCGGTATCATCAGGTTCGCATTGCGCTCCATCATTTTTCATGGAATGCCACTGACCCCACTACGTCTGAATCCACCGGGGGACAAGTGGCAAGCAGGGTTAGAGATCGGTTTGGCAATCGGTTTCTTGTAAGGTGAATGGTGAAGGCCTTCGGTGAGCGATTTACGAAACTTCACTTTGGAATATTTGGCCTCAGCTCGGGCGACGTTCCGTTGAACATTTCTGTAGAAACCTCATTGATCTTGTGCAGGAATTCATGAGCATTTTCCTTCGTGAACAATAATTTCGTGTGAAGCTCTTTGTAATTCTCCCTTTTCAGGGCTAGGTATGGACAATTTGGTGGGACGTGATGGAAGTTCGCACTGTGCACCCTTGGAGGCTGCTCTTGCCTACGCGGTGGATTCTCCTGATCTCGAGGAGAGGACCGATGGCGCGGGCCAATATGTAGAAGTGCACACCTGGGGAATGACAGACGAGCAATTGTAGCTGCCGAATAGTGGCCGATGTTGTCATTGCGCCACATTAGGGGCGATCACCGAAAGAAAAGACAAGACGTACGAAAGTCTCGACTTTGATATCCAGCGGAAGTAACTAACTAACTAACTAACTAACTAACTAACTAACTAACTAACTAACTAACTAACTAACTAACTAACTAACTAACTAACTAACTAACTAACTAACTAACTAACTAACTAACTAACTAACTAACTAACTAACTAACTAACTAACTAACTAACTAACTAACTAACTAACTAACTAACTAACTAACTAACTAACTAACTAACTAACTAACTAACTAACTAACTAACTAACTAACTAACTAACTAACTAACTAACTAACTAACTAACTAACTAACTAACTAACTAACTAACTAACTAACTAACTAACTAACTAACTAACTAACTAACTAACTAACTAACTAACTAACTAACTAACTAACTAACTAACTAACTAACTAACTAACTAACTAACTAACTAACTAACTAACTAACTAACTAACTAACTAACTAACTAACTAACTAACTAACTAACTAACTAACTAACTAACTAACTAACTAACTAACTAACTAACTAACTAACTAACTAACTAACTATGCCCTACAGCAGTGCATTTTTACTAGCCCTCGCACTCGCTACAATCCAGGAGCTAACGTCCGTCCATCCCAAAAGCTAGGCAGCATTTGTCATAGAGAACCGAAGTAAGTCAAAACGGTCTCGGCCACCGCAAATATTGCGGCTCAAAATTCGCTGTATTTACAGTTTGCGGGTTTATGCCCAGTGGTCACCCTTGCAATGTTTGTGAGACAGTTTCTATCACGAAGCACTCTCAGCTGCACTGCCGGCAATTCACAGCACAAGAATACAATTCGCTAATGTGAAAGAAATCAGACACTTCTGTTTTTGGAAGAGTTGGGCAAGTCTAAATATTGTAGAGTCGGTTGTCGCCACATATTGCCCGTGGACTAACTTCAGATTCATCAGAATAAATACTGTAAGTTATGGCAGATTATCCTTTACATTTGTACTGATTATATGCCCCTCTTTTCATTTAACATGCACCTTAGCTGTTCGTTACTTGTTGTTTGGTAAACTACGCTTGAATCGCACGCCTTTTGGCTATTGAAGGACCAACTATTGGGTGGATAGTGTGTGGCCATATCTCTTTTTCCAACCCCAAACTTCATACCACGCACGAACAAGGTGAGCTTCAAGGCCGATTGGGGAGGTTTTTGAAAGAGGTACAAAAAGTCATGGCAGACATTTCTACCTTCATTTCTACGACGTTAGTGGGTCCAACAGAATCTTTCTATGCTCACCAGGGATTATGAGAGGAAAGCATTCGGCAGACAGTGGCGGACCCCACAGTGAGCTTTGGAGTGACTGCTACTCACATACACAGTTTATTTTCTGTCTCCTTCTCCGCGATGCAAGAAGTTTGGCACTTTAACTTCGCTTATCCATTCTGTGGCCTTCTTATAGTCTATCAACCTGGCCGACATGAATAGATGTTTTGCAGCGCCGAACGTCCTGCTGAGTTCCGCTTAACATCGGTAGCAGGTTCAATTTCTATGCTTTCCGTCACAACAAAAGCGCAAGTGGTTCGTGGGACGCAAACCTGCCTTGCGGAACCCGAGCTCACATTTGGCAAGAATAGTCAGGCTAACCGATGCTGATACTGATATTATATCACGAATGATCCATTCTACCGTCAGCACACATGTCGAGCTTGACAGCCGAGTGTAGACTCAACTAGCTTGACCACCACCCAAACCACCTCTTTCTTACCACCAGCCATCCTTCGAGCGGGACAAAGGCGATCAGAGGCACGTCGCTGTATGAAATTATCTCAAGAACCATGATGTGTAGTTTATGGGGCCCTGGACATTGGTTAGGGCTCATGGTTAGCAACATGTTGGGAGGTATAAAATGCCAAATTTATGCTGGACATTGCTCAAGCGCCTGAAGCACAGGGTGGTTTGGACTTTTACGGATGCACTTGGCCTAGACAGAGGCAGAAGCTAGGGCTTCTGTCTTAAAACGTTTCAATTAACAGCCCACCCCCTTCTTCTTCTTCTTGTTCAACGTGAATTGGGTGCCCCTCCATTGATTCACTTATCGCTGGAGGGATTCGGGCTTGCTCTTGGCGCTCTCCCTTACTTCCGTTTGAATAAATCCTGCGCGCATTTTTCGGACCTCAGCAACACTCCAGGAGGGTGTGCTCTTAATGTGACCCTCTTGAGAAGAACATGTTTTAGTAACAGGATTGGGTTTTTGTCATTTATAAGCTTTTACCGAATTTGAAACTTTTCCTCACGACGATCAGTGTGCTGAGTCACCCTACTGAACGTTTGTGTTCATGCGGAACAATTTTGCTAGGACAGCTTGTGCGTTATCAGACAATCGAAGTCTGTGGTGCACTGTTGGCGAGTAGCGTTGTCTCGCCGGGCTACTCGGGATCGCTCATGTAACTGGCCACTGGCAACTTCAGAGTAAACCAGCTGCCGAACGCTTGCGGTGATAAAAGAGCCTTTGTTGGGCCGTACGGTAAGGCTTATAGCTGGTGAATGCCTTACAAAACTGCAGTGCTACACACAATACAATACACGTACTTGGGAACCGCTCATTTAAGAAAGCCCGATGCTTATCCGGTACATGCAACTTTCTCCAAAACCGCTGTATGCCGAACAAAAGCTTTTGTGTTAAAATGTTGCATTTCCTTGTAGGTATGCTCAAACCCAAAATATCCGTTATCTACCTACTTTTTTTAATCAATCTGCTGACGCAATTTTTGGTGCGCATTCAACTTTAAAGTTGCACCGCCACGACTGAGCAGGTTGAGTCTGAGTTCAGGTATGTCCGTTAAGAAATTCGCAAGGGGTTAAGTGAATACATGGGGGATGACTATGTGGTATTTGTTCACACGCCGAAAAAAATGCACCAATGACTTTTTCCGTTATGAGTGGGTCTACTACTAAGGTAGTAGGCAGACCTTGAAATCAAGCAAAAATCTAGGAATCAAAAAAGCTAGTAATCTGAGCGCATTTGGTAATGACAAATGTCACGCGAAACACCGGCTGCCCAAGTTGACGCATGGTAAACTTCGTAGAATTGTAGCTCAAGAAGTGCTAGCCTGTTAACTATGATGTAGTTATATAACTCTTGTACATGCAACGGTTATGTCGTGATTTCCTAAATCTGTTAATTATGATGTAGTTGTGCATGTAGTTGTGCATGCAACGGTTATGTCGTGATTTCCTAAATGATGACATCTCAGCGACAAGTGTTTTTATAACAGCTGGATGACAGCAAAATATACTTAGATGGTGATCTTATCTTTGTTGTTTGATGTTGAACTACACAACGGAAATTGATAGCGGTCTAGCACGTGGCAACTCGACAGTTTTCTTGGTTAATGGACGTAAAAAACCGGTTTGTAGTAACTTTGTAGCCATGAAGAACCTAAAAACACTGTTGTTTTGTTGGTTCTAGTGGTGCAGACAACCACCAACAAGGGATAATGGTGGGCACTTACACGGTTAATTCACCGCCATGTAACCGCTCTGTGCCACTGGGGTTATATTCGTAAGGTTTCGATTAAAATTTCTAACAAAACAGCTTAAAATTAGTGAGGTAAGCCTGTGAGTTTCCTCTACGTTGACCTAGAAGCAGTTGGCCGCTGCAAATGGTGCTGAATTATAGGCATTTCCCAGTCACCACAGACGAATTCCTACTTGATGCAATGTCACAAGTGTGTGTTGTAAGACACTCAGTCTAACCATGACCGTATTGCACCACTTCAAAACCGATGGCAAAATTCACGCTCCTAACTGATACAGCTCAAGTTAAAGCGTGTCTTACATTGCCCGCGATAGGCAGATGAATAAAACCTGGTTTTTGTGCAGGGCCGCCATGCGGCCTGAAGAATGTGATATTTTGTGTTGAGTTATTTGCCTTCTTTAGCGTGCCAGAATGTCGTCTTTTCGCCTATGACGTGCTCCACAGCCAGTAAATATGCTCTCGTAACGGCAAGACCGCGATGTCTGTCTCCGAGCTTGTAACATCCCAAAATACTAAAAGAGTGTTCTCTATTTTGTCGCCCAGCTGCTTCATCTTGAATTATTCCGGAACCATTTGTGCCTCTCTGTCTTTTTCTGACGGTTTAGGTAGTTGATGGAACAATATTTTTTAAATGTCACACCAACCCTCTCCTACACGATGTATAGCTGCGGCAGGCTTTTGTCGCAACTAAAAAATATCAGCCTGGCGGAAGACTTAGATGTTGGCTCATATACCATGCGCGAAGTTATCAAAATGTTGCTTAGAGAGATTCGAGACACTTACGTCAGTTCAACCTGATTAAGTGCATTTTTGTTAATACTGTAGACTCTTGAAATCGTTTAACATCACGATTATAACGCCCTTAGTTTATCGCTCACTGATACCGAACTCAAGTTACATCATCTGAGAAACTTTTTGAAAGTAAGAGTAATCAAGCTCCTGCCGTTAATTAACTCTGAAGTTGGGCCTTTCTCTCTGATGTGTTGTTAGGTAAATATTCAGGAGATTCCAGTGTGAAAAATTTGGCAACTTTCGGGTGCTAGTGGTTACCTGGACACGCAGCCAGTCTAGAAAGCCACAAAATCATTATCCGTGTCTTCAGACCCGCATCTGCGTCGCGGCCTCTCACCTTCTAACACCGTCGGCCGATGTTTTTTTTGCAGACGTTGATTGCTGGTTCAACATGAATTACTGCTGGCCGGTTAATTAGGACTTCCTGGATGTCCGCGGCATACCGCATATCTGTTAACAGTATGTTTTCTCCGCAGGCCTTTCAACAGTGATGACGGCGATTACGACTTGACGTTGGGGGCATTTTTGATCTGATTAGCTGTAAGCCGGCAGCCGCTGTCGGTTGGTGAAAAATCAACTCTAAGAAACAGCCGTGAATAATACTAATAATATTCATGTTTCTCATGCACCGAACGAGCTGGTCTTTGAACAACAAGAACAGATGAACGACTGCTGGCCGCATCACTTGCTAGCTGGGGGACACCTGCAGTTGCCAGAAAACCGTCGGGCCTCTAAGAGCACCCAAGAGCTTTCATGAAAAACCAAAATGCCGTTAACGTTTAGTTCGCTTTGTAGTTGTAATACAATGATACCGCAGCTTCGGGTGTTCGCGGCCGTGAGTACCAGAAAACAAGTAGTGGTGCACAGATTATCATTCGGAAAACAACGCTCAGAATATAGCCATTGCTCCCAGAATTTTCCTTGGTCATATCTGTACGGCGTAGATGTATATACTCCCGCAGCAGCTACCCGCCACGCAGGGATACCTTGCGTGCGGCAAAATGAAGACTTCCAGCTTAGTGGACTTGCTCCTCTAAGTCACCATCAGCTTCCTGCAGATGGGTGTTTATCACTTTGCCAAAGTGAACAGTATGTGGTAAGATGCAAGAGATGAACCACAGGACGGCGCTATGCATTCGTCCACGTCCTGGCATAATCTCTATGCTGTTGAGACAGTGAATAGGAAAACTGCTGTGCATTCTTGTCCGAAGGACCCATACGGCTCATAATGTGTCGACTGTTGGCTGCAAAACTTAGATGTTGTGTAGAAAATACACTGATTTAGGTGGAAGAGAATGGCAGCACAACTGAACAAAAAAAATGACCGCTTCTGGTTTGGGAGAGTTTGGACAAATTTTAACAAACGTGCATAAACTTATAAACCTTCTTGTTTTGAACATATATGCCCATACATTTTACATTTTTGTGTAAAGTTCTCCTGTCACAATAGCATGATTTAAGAGAAGAATGCATGTGCCTTCCGTGGGGCGTTTATTGCCGCAGAGCTTGAATATTTGAAGCTACGGTGAACAGGTTGGCTCATGAACCCATACAATTTATCTTAGATACTTACACTGTCTTCTCCATGTCAAGTACAATCAAATGCTGTTGTAAATGAAACAGTTTCGAAATACAGAACGCCAAATATATTTTGGAAAAACCTGATACTTAAATAAGCAGGCTGGATCAATGGAACTCAACTGATTTTCGGAACCCACTTGAATTTAGTAACCGGCCGAGCTTGCTCGTTTTGCAGCCCAACGACTTTGAAATGCAAGCCAGTGTACCTATTTTTTGACATTTGATAACCTGGTGTAAATTTTATACAGGGAAATGATGACAGCAATTTCAGCTTCTTGCTACATTTCCCAAGATTCACAGCAAATTTCTTCGTGCATGTGCAGGCTGCAAATGAAGAACATGGACGACGTTCACCGCCTAATGCTTCGACATGAAAGTTGGTCCACAGGATGGAGCTGTCAAAGGACTCAACCGACGACTCCCTTCCATACATACAAAATTGAAACCAATGGTGTCCGCGGATTTACTATCAAAGCACTTTGTTAGTATGGTGGTTTGGTGATGGTTTTTTTCTCCGGCAAATTTGTTTATTTGGCCAAATGGACAGCATACTGCAGGTTTATTGGAGAACCGATGGGCAAGAGAAAGGTTGCTCAAGCCTAAATGAGTGTGCCTAATGGTTGGAATAAGAATGTTTTTCAGATATTCACGACAACATGTAAGAACGGGAATGTAAACCTCTGGGTTTTGCTTGTTTTGCAGCCCCAAGATTGTAAAATGACCACAATGCATTCTGTAGGTCTTTTGTCACGCGTGACGGTTTCCTGTTTATGGTTCTGTCCATCGTTTGTGTATATCTGAATGCAAAGCGTAGCTGACGCCATCTATGTCGACTACTGTCCTCAGTTCTTTGATGTGATCAGTCTACAGTATTAAAAATAGGCGGCGGCAGTTTTCTTGAGAATATGCGCCAGAAAATTCAGAGACTAGTGGTCGTATTTGCTTATGTTTTAGATGATGCAGATCGGGCTTGCAAGAGCTGCTTAAGAGAACTTAGCGGTCCACACAGTTGACACTGGACCCCAGGAGTTTGGTCAAATCACAAAAAAATATCCAAAGTAAACATTATTTTAAGTGACGAGGGGAACCTTGCGTATATATGAGGAAATGGTTAGATGATCCGTGTGCGTTGCTACTTGCATGGTTTCACCACGTCAAAACAACTCAGCAAGTGTGAACAACAAAAAATTTACTCTCCTTGAATAACGTAACTAAAGTTTCCGGTACTCCCTGGACTGAGAGCTGAGTAATCGTGTATCCCAATACAACTTGCGAGCAGACTATATTTTGCTGTGGGGGCAACACAGACTACTTTTACTTTATGCTATAATTTGGGAGAGTTACACACTTCCAAATACGACTGTTGACGCAGAGATTATGCCACTGCATGGCACTGGATACACTTGTATATGGTACTGATTATGTCGAGCAATGAGACCCTCGATATGGCGTTAGAAACAATGATTTTGGGCAAAAATAATGCTGATGAAACACACGGCCATCTTTATCAATTACTTGGTGTAACAAGACTCCGCCTGAGGGCAGATGACTGCTCTACTCACACTGTAAGCAATCGCGGACTGCAGCGAAAACGTTCGTACGGATCTTTGGGAGCTACCCTGACCCGAATTTGGCAGCGCTCGGACAGGTAATGGGGGGAGATTGATCGCCGACCTTGTGGCAATACAGATTAGCTGAAAAAGGGGGACCCCTGCAGCCACCAAGAAGGCACCATGTTGCGCGAGCAAAACCCGTCGAAGTCTCTTTGGAACAAACCTAAGTCGTACACCCACCGCCTCCCTGCTTCACAATCTTGTTTGAGACGGGTTCACAGACCATCGCCTTCTCTGGCCTACAACTAGCCCGATCCGCTCTGGAACGTCGGCTAGTATCTCACCCGGAGGTATCTAAACACCGAGGTCTTGGAAACCCTATAGTATTTGCCTCTTGTCCAACACTACAGGCATAGAAAATCATTTGGCTCTCCGTTGAATTTGACTCCGTTAAATTGAGCGAACAGCGCGAGAGCGCTATTCATTTGCTTACGCAAAAGCGTTGCTGGCCACCGAGTCTAATCCAGGCGGACACTGGATTATATCTCCAAATAATAGAGGTATACACTATTTAATAAGCAAAGACATGCCCGTTTCCACAAGTTCCCCGTAATTGCCCTATTGTAAGGCTTTTTATAGTCCGGGTAAACCAATGGTCGCTTTCTAAAAGTTGAGCGACGCAGAAGATGGAAAGAAATACTCCAATAATATAATCTTGGACGTAACCACCGAACAGGTAAAAACATGTGTAGAAGTTTGGTAAAAAAAGTCCACCGGTCAAACAGGGCGTTAAATCAAGCGGGTGCTCACAGTAACGACACAGATTACCTCCAACATCAACAGCTGATAAATGAGCACATCAAACTAATTACAGCTCATTCGGGATTACGCAAGGATTACAAGAAACTACAGTGACAGCTAGGTAATTAGTTTTCCGTTAAAGGGAGGGAAACACTAACACTGACCTGCAGAGGCAGTCAGGCTCTAGTCTGAGTAGAAAGGAAAAATATTTTGATGAAAATGAGTGATACATAACCGGTTACTTGAATAATAACTGGGACAGAGCTGTAGTTATTCGTTTCCACCGATAAAAATCCCACTATGAGGCAAAACTGCGGCGCTTGACAGCGGCATGGAACTGGAGGTGCCACCAAAAGATGCCCTCGATAGAGCACTTCAGCGTCGTCTTCGGTGGGACGATAGTGTGCATGAGCATCTCCAGCGGACTACGGACGTTAACCGATGTTCCGCTACTTGATTCCCAGCTTTTGTGAGCAATGGACTTTCATAGCCATTGAAAAACCGCACACTTAGACAAGTATTCGGCACTCTCGGACACTTACACACCCCCCCCATTGGCAGTTTATAATATTCTTAGTCTTAATAATGCTGCTGAGTTTTGCCAAATAAGTTTGTTTAGCTGTTATAGTCCTTTAAATGTTGCACATATAGCATATGCTTACCTGTACGAGTCGTCTCTCAACAGAATTTTGGTCCCCTAACATTGTTTGTCTGTAAAAGTTTTAGCAATCCCATTTAAGGAACCATTCAGACAATTTCATTTAGTTCTTTGAATTTAAAATTCGCATTGTTCTGCTTCCATAGGATCTGCGGATTTATTATTCCTTGACTCCAGTGAGATTATTGATATGTGGAATGATACTGTGGGCTGAAGTTTTTTGGCTCCCCTGTTTTCTATTGAATATTAAATAACGCAATCGTTACGCTATGCGAAGAACAATGTGTATGCTTGGATGCTGATCAGATGGTAGCTACCCTATCCGCCGAGTGTAACATCTGCCTAGAAAGCATTCCATTACCATGCGAATAGACATCGTCAGTGCGTGGTTCAAAGAGGGATTTTTCCACATCTGCAGGGTTACTGACTGCTTGGGGATTGTCTGTCACTTCGATGAGTGATATCGGGATCTGTTGTGATCTGAGAACTGAGGAAATCCCTGGTAAAAATGACAGGTTTTGTGCACCATTCAAATCACCAACTATTTTTGTGGCATATCACGGTGAATAAAAGACAGCTTTTCATTCTTGTGATAGACTGAATCGGTTGATAACGAAATGAATGAAAAAATTAATAAACTTCTGTGGTCGTTTAAAAGCTTGCCACCAATCCCTAATTCATTTGATTTATACGAATTAATTTGCTTTCTTTATTGCTGCAGTCAGAAAATCTATCATGGAGTAAGCTAACCACGGTGCGTACAAATGGAATGTGATAACATAGGCGGAACACTACCTAAAATTCGGATGGAAACTTGAACTTTGACCCACTGATTAGGTGGTCACCTTGTCCACAACGAGTAACCTTTTTATTATGATAGTTTTTCCTGACATGTGTGAACAGCCGCTACATTAGGGCTTATACCGGAGGCACGTGCTGCGTAAATATCAACCTCAAAAACCTCTTTTCACAATCAGAACCCAGAATCCATCCAGTAACATACGTAGGCGTTCATAGCAGGAGACATTTGACCTGAAAACGCATGGCCGTACAAGGAGCGCTGTACTCCATCGGCTTGTCCACACACTACAAGAGTTTTGTTTTTTCACTTTATAAAAAGGATGAACAAATTGCTTTGTTTTATCTGAAGCTTATAGGAGTCAGCTATACCGTTTAGTGGGAAAACAAGCATGCAGTGTTGACTGTCTTTGATTAGCTGAACAAGGGCAGCCGGTTGTTCTCCAAGCCCAGTCGAGGGCGTTATCTTGCAAGTCGTGAAAATCCAGTAATATATTGCACGGAGGGGGGAGGGGAAGAAGGTCTCATATCACACGGGTGACGTATCAGTGCAACCAACTTGAGTGTGAATCGACAGCTTGCCTGGCTCAACAAATATTTTGCTTCCAGGCCTTATGAATCTTTTCAGGCATCTGGATGGAAATTCAACAGTGTGATATGAAGCTTGACTGGTACTGCGTTATCAAGTCGTAGAATATGCGGTTGAGAAGGTGGCAATGCAACTCATTGGTTCCCCTGGCATCATAAATTTGGTCCACAAAATTACCTGGATTACAGTTGTGCGATTTCAGTGTTAACCGATAAACCTGCAGTTGGGCTTGATTGGATGGAGTGGTTAGATCGCGAATTTACTGACCGAAAGGTCCGTGGTTCGAACCCGACCCACCGCCTCTCGACTTCCCCTGTCTAGGCTTGGGCAACCTGGCAGTACCCCAGCCCTCATGCTTCCCTCAGGTGGCATGGCAGCCAGGCACCGAAAGGGTGTTACAGCCGAACAGTTAGTTAAGGATCGTTTCACATGAGGGTGTATTTTTCGCAATCTGATGCCAACGTCAAGCATCCAGACCCCTGCTTGTAGTGCTAGGACAGGTCGAGGGAGACGTTTGACAAATTTCTTTTGAACACAAACAATGAATCCGTAAGACTTTCGTCGGGAAGTCGACTTCAGTTGTGATGGTTCTGTTACTGACCAGCCAAGCTTCTTGCATTCTCAGAGCAACCAGCTATATGGATTCGACCTACCATGTAAGAGGCTGTTTTTTGCCATACAGTCAAATAAACAAACTTAAGTGCCACATTTAACGGGATAAACGGGTTAGATAGTCATCAAAAATCTCGAAACGTGTTATTGTTTGAACCTTACTGCTGATTAGTATATAAGTGAGCGCTACATGTGAGGTTGGGGTCAGCAATCAAGTTTACCCAAGTCTGAAACTCATCGTGAAAAACTTCAAATAAATGCGCCAGTTGTTTTAATCGACCCAATAAGCAAACCTTATTTACTTATAGGTGATATACAGTTGATAAAAACCTAGGGAAAAGACTGAAGGAAAGCGATTTATTTCAGAGAATAATCACATAAGAAACAAATTAACTTTTGGGGCACCTCTACTGACACGGAAGCAAAGTAAGTAAGATTTCTTGCAATCGGTTGTGATGAACATTGCGGGGTGTATGAGGTATCAATAGAGGGTGTAAATCTATGAACACAATTGTTCTACTCACGGCAACTTGAGAATACATGGCTTGACGTCGTTCCTGTCAGTGATGACCAAATGGCCGAGGCATTTGTAACAAAAAAAAGGGGAAGAAGGAAAGACTAGGCGTACCAACGAATTCCAGGTTCATCTAGCATAAGATCGCAGAGAGACAACTATCTCAGCGAGCGGTTTTGCACAATTTTACCGAATACTAATCAGGTCCGATATGGTGTATTAATTATCTGTTGAGATTAGGAAACCGTTTGATGCCATACACCAGTAGGAGCAGTTTTGGGGGTGAATTTTTGCCTTTCACTATGCACTCAGTCATTCGCCAGATAGAGCAATTTGAGGGATATCATAGGCTGCTGCGGACCAAAGGAATAGCGTCGCATTTGGGAACGTACACCAGTTTTCCTCGGCTTTTGTTAAATCTATTGTTGTCTATCAAGGTGAAAATAAATGGCCTATTAAATAAACCCACGGATATACAGTTCTGTCTTCACTTATCTGCTTTGTGCTGACGCCGATCGAGACGATGGAATTATTTCCTGACTTTAGTTCAAGGTACTTGGGCAACTAAAACTTTGCTCATGTGGTTATTACTGTGGAATCGCATTAGCAATCCATTTAGCCCTAACCAGAGCTACCAATGAGTTTAAAACGCTGGTCAGGTCCGTTTAACAATAGAAATCTATTATTCAAAATCTGTCAATCCAACCGGGATGACGTCACTAGATGAAATGAGCAAATAACCCGCTTTATATGGGGCATCGTTTTCAGTCCCTTGCTCCAAAAGTACCGCGTGAAGATGGATGAAACTTTCTACGTAAGGTAAAAATAGTTGAAACTAAACTTCAATAGCTGGTGTAGTGAATAAAGTACATACTTTTGGTTGAATTTATGTTCTCCGGATTGAAGTGCTAAGTGAAATAGATGGGAGTAATACTGTTTGGGAACTACTTACTGTGAGATAGGCTGATACTTTCTGTAGTGAATTTTACCGGCTTACAAGTTCCATTCTTTCGGTGCGGCTAAGGACGGTGTCTTGTCATTTAAGAGCCAAATGCTCCAGTATAGGGTAAGCAAGTCCATCCGGGAACCCACTTCATCACAAAGGCTCTACAACTTAATAGGGTACAGTTATCTAGATCATCTGTGTTTGAAATACAGCAGCGCCACTTGAAAAGACTGATAACAAGTCTTGGGCAGTTCCTCAGCTACTTTGCCTTTTGTGGGACTCACCAAGTAGGGGTAGTCTCGAAGTTTCCATCAATCTTATTTCATAATTGGACTTCGTTTTTTTTTGTAAGCTTCGCCCGGTCTGTAGTGCGTACCGATCGTCATGATTCCTCAAATATTGCAAATTTGGCAACGGAATTACAGCTCAGTCCCATCGGAAAATAAGTCTGACGGGGCGGATTTGAAACCTAAATCAGATAAGGCAGCGACAGAATCCGACAATCATATCAGCTGAACTTTCGTGCAAAATTATTGGCTTGTTTTGGTGAGATATTGGTTGATGTTCTCACTCACTCCCGATGAACAATGATTACCTCTGCCACGATCAACAGCCGATTGACTGTCACACTGACATTATCTGATGATTTTTGAAATTTCAAATTCATTGTGATCGCCAAACTAATTGACTTCCAAGTAGTGTATTATGCGGCTTGTTTATATTTGTTGATAAATCTACCTCTAACTTTGCATTCCTGTCCAAGAAACTACATTTTAGACAAGATTTGGGGCGTTAGTCTTTGGTGGAATAATAGTTAGCTGCCACAATTAGAAGGAAAGAAACCGATAAAAAGGAATTTCTTACAAAGTTAATCTCAGCAGATCTCTGGGGCTAACCAAATCAGGACTGATATAGTCGATGATCAGATGGTATGAAATCCATTGCCCTTATCTTGGTTAGCTGGGTGGGATGAGCTATGTGACTCTTTGACTGGTGGGGGCAGAATCTAAGTCTTGAGAGTACGCTTCTAGCGTACAAAACCATAGTGCTGATTAATTTGAATTCTCGGTTGAAGATTGTTCAGATCAGCGGCTGACTTAGTTTGGCGACTGCTTTACTCATGTCTATTCAACTTTCTTATTCGAAACACTGTGCACTGAAATTCCATGCTCTTTTAAATGTCATATTGTTGGCAAATAACCTGCACGTGGAGCTGTTATGCAAGTTTAAACGGAATTCCAGTGCATCGCTGTCACACCCACAGTGTGTGCCCTTAAATCCCGGTTCTTGATTACGCTAAGGCGGGCTAAGCTTATGCTTCAGTCAGTATTTCTGGCCTTGGGTTTTAAGTGTACCCTCGTCATCCAGCCCAACTGTACTTTTCTACTTTGGCCACGTGATAGCAAAACACTAAAGCACAAATAGCAAGTGAAATTATCTTAGATGGCATTCTTAATAATTGAGCTTCCGCTCAACTGTAGGAATTGAGCTAGGTAGCTCTGACAAGCTGGGTGGATCGACGGGACTCGAGTTCCTGTCTAGATCTGCCATCTCACACTACCTGTCCTAAAACTCACTTATCATTTTTCAGTGTCACTCCTCTGAGATTGATGATACTGGCCTATCTTATTAGTTGAATAGTGAAGCTGGTCAGATCTATCAAAAAATTGAGCCCACCTGGTAGCCATTCTCCGAGGGATCAAATCATACGTCTTTGACGCCCCAGTGTGATGGATGCGCCCTGTATCACAATCAGATCCTTAAAACGGGAGCAACCGTGGAGTCAAAAGTGACTGCAAAAACTTCATAAATCATTATTATTCTTGTTCCGTTTTAGACGACACTTTATTTCTCTAGAACAATGTGGCCCTAAAATGCTCCCAAATCTATAGGAATTTGGGATGAATAGATGACCATGCGACCTTTACCATCAACCACCGATTTCCAATACTGTTAACGTTTAAAATCAGACGAGGATTCAAATGGTTGCTATGTCCCTCCGGCTAAGTCGATAGATAGTGGTACTGGGAATAATAGGCTTCGCTGACTGTTAACATAGCGTTCCGCATGAATTGGCCCGACGACTAGTTTTCAGCAACACATCCTGTTGATCGACACAGTCTAGATTTCGAAATTAGCCTGTCTATTCATGCCCATAACGGTGCTATTCTGGAGTTCTGATTTAATACCCCAACTGCGTCTACGATTGGTCAGGGACGGACATGATGGCGCGGAAGAAACACAGTGTGCAACGGTTAATAATGATGGGCCGGCTTTCATTGATGTTTGGCATTATTGGGCTTGTTTCTGTTCTTATTCCTAGTGGGATAGCCCCAAAGGTCGTCAACGTCCGCAGTGTTTGTTATAAATTTCAGTTTCGGCAGGACGGATTGAAAAGGTTCAGTTGTCTGCAATATGCGGGCGTACTATACGGTAGGAATCACTATGAGAAAATTATGTGAGGTGATTCGCTTGTAGGTCTTCCGGTTCATATTTTTGAGTTCAAGACACGCTGATGGCAAGATGACTAGAGTGAGTGAAATATTACAATTCCATTCACATGTACTGGCTTATACAGTTACTTGTCAGGATATGCGGAAGCCACATAGTGTCTATATGACTGTTGAGCAGTTGAGGTCACTGACGAATCGCATTCCACTCAAGTCCGAAAAATAGAGAAAATTTTTTGAATGTCGCATTTGGGGTTTTGAGGGGTAGGTATTTTGTTCATATTCACACCACTCTCGTTTGAACGGTCGTCCTCCTGTTCTGGCGTAATTATTCTGGTGAGTGCACACCAAAGGGAAGCACTGGACTCGAGTTTCGCTCTTATTAGAGCTCATCAGGAGTGCATATCCAGTGGCCGTGCATATCCAGGCCGGGATTTGAACCCCGGACATCTGACATGCGAGGCGAGCGTGTTACCACTACTCCACCAACGCACGTTGGACGCATCTGAATTTTCACGTCTGAACAGGCGAACGTGTTCACACTTGAGCGATGTGATTGGTGTGCCCGACCCATCGAACGACGACCCAGTAACTGTCCTGGTTGTGACGATCGATTGACCCGCCAGTCAGGACTTCCCAGTTAGGTAGCGTGACACACGCTTGAAACCCAATAGGCGCTAGACAACGAAAAAAATTAATGTGACAGAGAGTACTGTTTGTTGTAAATGTCATGGTTGTACGTGGGCTGAGGTACTGTCAGGGCGCCCACACCTAAGCAAGAGGACGATTAGGGTCCTCAGCCAAAACCTTTAGCTCAAAAGCCTAATCGCGGGGCAGCGGTGTTGGCGGGAAATGCAAATGCATTTACCATTTCTACGGAATAAGTCGCCGCATGTTCCAAACCCCAACAGGAGGACCAGGAGACAGTTTGTTAGACTTCTATCCACTGACAAACCTGGTATGAGAGACACTGTGAGTTTCGCGGGGACACCCCCAGTACAGCTCAATGGGTCGTTGATGTGCGCAAACCGTCGCCCTACGGTAAGGTCCACTCTCTTCGTGACGGTGGCAATGGCATACAAACATCAAAGTCTAGTAAACCCACTTTCAGTAAGTGATAACGAGCATTGTGGTCTCTCTCGGAATCTGAAGAGGTTGGATAAAATCTAGTGTCTACACAGCTCTCTGGATGTGCGAGATGTGAGAAGAAAAAGAAGTGGAATGTAAGGCGAACTTCCAAGCTAGCAATTTTTGAAGGATACGGAAGTTGTCATGTCTTACGCGCTAACAACCAACAATGTGTAGACTTTTTAAGGAATGACGTTCCATCGAAGGAATAACAGAACTGTAAAAGTGGGACAAAACACTGATTGGGAAATCCAAGTTTCTAAGGTATTATTCTCAAATTCATTCCACTTCGTGTTTGAAGAACGCATTTTTTATTGTGTTTATTTTGGAGCAAGAAATATGATTCCTTGGTAGTATTACTTTCATCTTCAGATGGGGTAAGGTAACGTCAAAGCGGGCCGTCTCCGGTCTTGTGTTGAAAAGAGTTCGGGTGACCAAATAAACCCATTACCACTAATCGGGGTACCTGGGCTATTTGTGGCTACAGTTGAGACCAAATGAGCTATAGCTTTATCAAGCTTCATGTGCAGATTGCTCGGTCTTGATATAAAGAGACTTCCTGCTAGGCCGATTCCAATGGGTTGTATTTCCTGAATAGATTATATGACGCAGGTCTTCACAAAGATACCCATGAGGAATCCTTGATTCCACTATTTGTCTACATTCTGAAGGCAGCGTCATTTTCTACCATGCCAAGAAGACTGCATAACCACCAAGTTTTTTATCCCCTCTCGTATAGTGTGAGTCATGTGAATCACTTCTCATCAAGTAAATTGTTCAACTAAATACTGAATGTGGTAGTTAGCGTGCTTGACGACGTCTGTATCCGCCATTAAAAAAATAAGCCACATGCCACCAATGTGAGTATGGTGAGGTTCACCTTTTCCATCTCTTTGACATATATGATCGTTATTGAGGGAGTTATTTTAATTTTGTCGAGAACTCGACGGGGTTTCGAGCAGATAGAAATTAAGATCTAACTATAATATATAATATATATATATATATTATATATAATATACAACATAACTGTTGTATGACGTTGTTTGTACAGTGCACCACAATATGTGACCATTTGAGTCTTCTGGTTTGACAAATCCATTTTGTAATTTTCTCTAAATTTGCTTTAAGTTTGACCTGAGAAACCAATCTTAAAACTGGCTAACTATTTACTCATTGGTGGCACCGGAGAATTCTTGACAAAAGGGTGGGTGTACGCGAGACTGAAATTCCGTTGGGTTCAATCTTCCGATTGACAAAATGAACACATCGGTATGCTATGCAAGTATACAATTTTGGACTTGTCGCAGGCCCAGAGTTAGACAAATGTAATACCCTAATTTGAAGAGAGTTGCTAATGTTTGATTGCATTAGAATATGTCATCACCGCTATCGAGATGGTTTCGCAAGACCACTTTCAGTTAATTACCATGGGTATTTTGGCTTAAGTAAAATATGTCCCCGGTTCGTTTGTTTGGCCTGACAACTGAGCATGCAGTCAAGGCGCCAAAACATACATCCTCCGGATTCTTTTGTTAGTAGGGGAACACGTTTCAATGACAAAATTGGGTACAGAAATGCGATCTGACACGCTCCAGTAGTTTGTACTGAGAATGCAGATAAACAACCGGATTTGTCAACGCTCTCCGCTCTCACCCAAAGAACTGTCAACACATTTCTCCCAGGCGTTTTGTTTCTTCCCTACAGCTGTTTGTAAAGCTCCATTGAGAAGGGTATGAGTTTCGACAGGGGAGAGGAAATGCTTCGCCAACTTACATAACAGGTTCTATCAACCGTGAAGTTTCGGGTGAATGGGGATGACTGGTGGAGTAGTTTACGTCACAGTCTAGTGCATTCAAAAACAATACCGCAACATTGTTTCGTGACAATCTCGTAAAAGTTTTGTAAACAATCTCGAGCTCATACTACCAGGCTCCAATGTGCGTCCGTGGAGAAACCAAAAAAATCATACTTGGGCTTTTCGGCACAAGAAACTAATCCTTCTAAGTGGCTTTGAGACTTGTAAAAATTATGTTGCAGAAGCCTTCATGCAAAAAACCAGTTAAATTTCTGTGTATACTGGAACGTATTGAACAATTCCTAACAAGATGGCTCTGATAAACGAGAGTGTAACTGATCGTGCGATGAGGATACGGTGCTACATGCGTATGCGGTTTTCCTTCTCTCAAAAACTAAAAAAAACTATCCTTCAAGTTATACCATTCCTTTCAAGCGCGACACAAGAGACAACTCTGCAGAAGAAACTACTTTTTGTCGATTTGTTTGAACTCTTCCGTCAGACGGGGATGATTGCCTGTTGTCGGGTTTTTGCAAAGGGCAAAACCTAACATTTTGAGGTACCGGAACCACAACAAAGACTTGAACAGTTTATCATATTAGAATGAGTTATTTGGAAATCGACTAATTACAATACGTATCTTTGCACCTATCACAGGAACGCAGACTCTCTAAGATCTGCCCATTCCCCGAGATATGTGGGTAATTCTGTTAGTTTCGAAACGGAGCGTTCTAATCACCGACGCGGTAAAAGTGACGGAAAGTGCTTACTTCATCAGTCGAGTGGAAGTGTTTAGAATATGTGAGTATGTCATCAAGCCTTTTGTAAGAGAGGAGGGAGAATGGTTCAGGTGAATCAAAACAGCTGGAAGGTAGTCGGTTACCATATTGCCACGTAACAGGAAACATTGAACAATAAAGATCCTATCCTGTATTCCGTCCATTGAAGTGACTGTTTCAGTGAATTTTATAATGAGTCACCACAAGCAACCACTCAAAGCTATGTAAAGGTCTTTTTATCTGTGAACAATAGACAATTTAGATACTAAAAACAACTCATATACATTCTGTGAGTGAGCAGCTTTAAGCTTGAAGAACACTATCAGGTTGTCCGCATAAAGGTAAAAACCACGCTCGTTTTCACTACCCAGTATCCCAGTCAGCACCTTCGATTTCATTTAGTAACGCCACATGCAAAGGCCGCAGTATGGCAGTAATTTGGAAGGTCATTTCAGAGTTGATGCCCCGCAAAAACAGTGGACGATATATGTGGTTGTTGGTTGTTCTCCAAGCTTCGCAAATGGGGCTCAATCGTTTCTGTACCAACAAAGAGGGAGTCAGTGTGAAGTTCTGTGTATAGTTCCTTTTTTTCTGCTTGCGCTTATTAAGTTTATAAACAGTACCTAATAGCCCCAGTGTGATTGGTTGGTCATCGGTGGATTGGAATCTGAGTCGCGTTGTGGGATCACTTGTATGCCTCCTAGTATTTTTGGGATGTCTTAATTTCCGGCAGTTCTGTTCCTCTGTTGTGAATGATCGGCCTCCTTCTTTTGCGGCCTGGTCAAGTTTCACTTGACTGACTGATTGAGTAAACTGTTTTAAGCAGTATTATTTCTTCGGTTTGACTAACCTGTTCGTTATTGCTCTGCTTGTGCAGTTCCTTCGCTCGTAGAAGATGTTAGTCTGGGTTGATATCAATGTGTTTACTGATTAATTTCCACGTAGAGTATTACTCCTTGGCAAAATCCCACTCCAATTTTGTTGTCCATGAGCAAGCATTCGGACGTTATCTTAACTGAACTGATGTCATTCTTTGTCATTGTGAAGTAGGATAGTTGACAAAGTCCAGGTCTTCTGTTGACGAGGCTGTGTTCATATATTATGATGGTCTGTCTTCTTCCAGTCTGTTTGTCGCAGTTGTTTCATTGAAGTTTGTAGGTAACGTTTGTTCATCTTCGTCTTCAATAGGGTTCTTCTCAGTAGGTTTGGAGGTTAAAGATGACTGTTAATGATGCCTTTGGTTATTCGGGTAATGTTTTTGGTATCCGGTAGGATATTTCTTCTGTTTTCTGGTTGTGCTGACAAAGTGGTTTTATTTTGATCCTACAAGTATTTCCGTATAAAGTTTCTCGGTTAGCTATTTTTCTGCAACACCTGATAAAGTCGTCTGTTTTTGTCTTTGACTGTCTTGTGTTTCGTTTATGACAGTTTGGCTACTGATGTAGCTGGTGTTTTTCTCCTCCGTAATCCAGTTTGTAGTTGGCTACCGGTTGTCTGGAAATATTCGTATTTCTTTTATCCTACCTTTATTGTAAAGTGGATGTTGGGGAAAACGTTGTTCAACCGTTAAGTCGCTCATGACAGGCCACTCTGCTGCACAATAACAAACGTGTCATCCTCATAGCGCGCTCATATTTTCGGTTTCATATCTGGCAGCAAAATCTGAACCAATTTTTTCATTCTGGTTTTTATACTGAATCCAGAAATCACAAGTCCTATAAGCACTTCTTTGCACTGTTTCCAAAATTCCCCGCCGAGCGTAATATAGGTCCTTAAACTTAGTTTAAGTAGTTCACAGTTATCTTCTCCCCAGAATATTCCGTATATGGGTCCACGCTTGTCCAGAAGTTCAGCAGCCTTTGCTCTTGCAGTATTTAAACCGATTAGTGTGAACAATGGAGTAACTCTGAATAGCACCATTATTTCGCCTTGTCCGATTTTCACCTCTATCAATCTCTTCATAAGTCGTCGTGCATTAGTCACTGGGCGCTGGGACAAACGATACACCAAATTGCCATCTCATTATCTGACCGAGATTAGGTAAATAGTGTTCCGTTTACGGGAGAAGAGAGAGCAATATACAGACTCAAAGTGGATGAAATCAACATCACTTTGCTAGTTGATAAAAAAGGCTGCAATTCTGGAGAAACCAGAGTTGGTCAACACTCTACTCAATAAAGCAACCGCGTACCACCGTCTCCAAGACGATTAAATAGAAAACACCTAGAGGAACTCAAAGGTCTCCGCAAAATTACGGAAGGATACTAGTTTAAAGAACGAAGACCAACTACTAGAAGGCTACTCTGCTATAGAGAATTTCAAAAGTTCTCTGAAATCCACTGTTCCTCAAAATTAACTGAGGCCTGTGCCAAGGCCCCAACCGGGTTTCAGCTTTATTCGGCTGTTAATGGTCGATAAATCTGCTTTGGAGAGTGAAACTCGCCCATTCGTTCTTGAAACAGTTGATTCTGTTCTGGTGTTCTCTGAAGAACTCTGATGTTTTGGGTTCAGTCTATTCAGTTCGTCCGAAGTGTTTCACAGAATCATTATAGGTGAAATCATTCAAGTGCCCGAACGTTATGTCCGTACTGTGTTCAGGTTTCCCCGCCTCCGAATAGGAAGGATAACACATTATCCAGATACAGCGCACCCTTGGAGTTTTTGCATAATTGGGGACTGCTCAAGATGCGCTTCTCAAATCGGCCAAACATTTCACCGGCTTCGGCAACTCGTCCATTTAGTTCACTGGGGGTGCTGTTTGTCCACCTCTCATTGGCTTCTATCCTATATGTTCGAAAGTAGTATTGGGGAATCTTCAAACGCTGATAGGACATCTCCTGTGCCAAACTGTGTGCACTATTTATTTTCGTAGCTTGAACTGCTTTGTGGGCGATTCGTTCTTCTCATGAGTTTTCCAAATTAGCCTACTTGCTTATGACCAACTGCAGATCCTATACCATGGTAAATTAAACCAAGTGGATGTTATGTGAGCGTTTATGGGCCGGTCGGATAGTGTTGAAAAACAATACATTCAAACTTCGAAAATCGGGCCAATGGTTTTATATCAGTTCTGTTGTGTTGAATGGGCAAACGCTTTTGAACTCACGGTGCATAGATCTCATCTAGTCGGACCGAAACCCTCCACGACAGCAATCTGCTCACATTTGGAGGTTCTCGTTTCGTTTCGTCATAATTGTCGAATTTTCAAAGGCGTTCCAGAAGCAAGGTTCTGTTAATCGTGAATTGTTCACTTGTTATCGCAAATGCTTGCTGTTGTTTTGAAGAACCCAAAAATCTGTGGAATCAAGGTGAATGTAGGCAAGTCGTTCTCATCAAACCGATGTTGATTCCATTCTTGCCAGTTGTATCCACGGTAGCTGCTTAGGTTACCTGTTTCAGTGGAACTGAACGTCTGGATATCAACGAGCACTTGAGTGCAAACTTCGAAAATCACTGATCTTCCCTAGTTTTCCAGCTTTGTACACCCTTGGTGAATGCGTCCCACACAAGTCCACAATAAATTGCAACATATAATTAGCGCGTACCAAAGCTGTAATGCTGTGATGCGTGAGGCAAGCATTTTGAGACAGTGACTTGTGTTCAATGGATTACTGAGGCTCCACACAATAAAATAATCGATTAAATTTCTGTGATCGCAAAAAGTGAAATCCTTGAGGCTGAAACGATAGGTCATATATTATACCATATTATACTATATTACACTAAAGCACAGTAGTGTGCTAGTACAGCTACAATATAATGCAACTAAACTGCCTAGCTCAGCAAACAAAACGAACGGTCATAACGCGACATAATATAGTGAACTACAATGCAATATACGATGACATTACATGGAATGATAAAATAGAAAACAATATAATGTAATGTGGTATGATATAAAAATGATATGAAATCATAATATGATGTAATATATCACAATGCTGTACAATATAAGATAATATGATATAATATAATATAACGTCATATGACGTGATGTGGTATGATATATAATATGTAATATACAATATATGTATGTATAAGATAACAGAATTTATATATATAATATATAACAGAATATATGTTATACCACATAAAGTAATGTAATATAATATACAATATATTGTAAACATACAATATCAGTTTATAGTGAAAAATCATTCGAGCTGAATTCACGCCGCGCAAGATTACAACATTTTTATTCAGACAAAGCACAAATGATATATAACAGTGAAATTGATTTGTTAGCGAGATACCCCAATGACCTGCTTTAACTGAAAAACCAAAATAAAGGCAGGTGCTGATAAATCCCCTCTGTCAAACTACTTTGTGTACCCAAGAGTATATTTTCGGGCTCTCCAAATTGTTAAAGTGCCCTGAGGTAACTGAATGACGTTCGACAAGATGTTGTTTACCACCAAACTTCCTGGGTTTGTGTGGCAGAAAAATAGGAGGGATAAAAAAATGTAAAAAAAACACTAAAGTTGAATGTAGCAGTAATACGCTGGCGAAACGTACCAGGAGTACAGTCTGTTGAAAAGACAGCAAAGTTTTCATAAAAGAAACTACTCATAGATTTCTGAAAACTATTCGACAGCCCACGACCGGTTTCGCCCTTCTCGGTGCTATTCAGAATATCATAGACGAAAGATACAGTTGAGTCTCCCGTGAAAACCAAATTGATTTGCTAATGACTGTGTTTGTGGAAATCATTCAGATTTAGGTTCAAGTAGAACATAAGTTTAAAGGAAACATTTTCTTCAACTTCGTAAACCGTCCAGTCACTTTAAAGTTCAATGGGGCTAAAATTTTGGCTGGTTCGGTTTGAGGAATGCGACTATCAGCTTTTCCCTTTTCTGTGAAAATTATAACGGTAACCCTAATGAAGTTTGCCTTAACGAAGTTACCAAGGAAATGACCCACGTCAGTTTTCATAATATGATTATTCTAAACTGGGCTGGTAACTAATACTCGTGCAAGTACCATTAAACGGTTCTGGAAGGGTAAGGAATCTTCCTTAATTTTTTTTACTTGTTGACCAAGTAATATATCACAGGAATTGTCGCACCGATAAAATTTAACTCTAAGGTCGCTGGATGTATTGCGAGGAAGCAAAATATACTCCTCCACGAATGAACAGAACGAAGATCCAGTTTCGGGAATGACAGGTGGCCATGGACACTGGATTTGAGATTTTACTTCGGCCGTCTAAGGGGATGCTGTCCCAATTTGCAAAAGAAACTATTAATATAACATAACGAGCTAAACAGTGCAGATGAAAGAAAGTTTTGCATTTGTGGCGTTATTTTTGAGAGTTGGAGAGTCATTTGCCAAACATCAATTGCTTTCTTGTTTCGGTTTATTTTCTTTCATTTTTCACTCAGTGCGTTACTCATCGTACGTATTTGATAAGGAGCAAAGTAATGAAAATCAAGGCGGTCTTGTATTGGGAAGGCTTTTTGCATTGATCTGTTCCTTCACAGCACCTTGTGGCAAGAGTGTAAAATAGCCCAAACAACTGCAATTTGCTCTTGTGCAATTTCCTCCGTATTCTATAAAGTCACGATGAGGATTTGAAGTACGGACATCACATTCGAACATGAAACATGAAAAATGAATGACAGGTAACATTTACTGTCAACGTTAAGGCATTCGCATTATTTTCCTAATGAATCTTTCATGTTAATTGTCATCATATAAGTGAATTACATCCAAAAATTTTGTTCCAGTTGAGCGGTATAGTGGTGCACCAGAAAATGTTAATATGATGCAATAATGCCAATTACAAATGAACCAGTGAATAGTAGTGCGTGATTAACAAGTTCAGCATTTCATTGAGATTACTTTCAAAGGTGTCTATTTAATTTCTTTCTAAATCTCTGTTGGTTTTACAGAGTGAGTTCTTTTTTGTACGATTTGCGGCGCATTACAACTTCATTACGAATAATGCTATGCAGATTTGAACGGATATTTGGGACAACTTCAGTGGAAAGCCTTCAGCTTTCAAGCTAGCGAAACTGTTATCACTATCGTCATTACGAGACCGATGAAGGTTGTATCAGAATTACGATACGCTTGTTTTAGGCGTTTGAGGATGGCATTTTATACGACGAATGTTACGCACAATGTTTCAGAGCGTCAGCTCCAGCACAGGTAATCCTATATTTAACAATGTCAACGCGTGTCCGTCTGTGACCATTTTCGGTTTGCCAGCAATCGTAAAACAAAGGTCGTAGAATAGTGACCGCTGTGTCAGTAGCAGTCGATTTGCATCACTAAGAAGACAGTTCTCACGTCAAATAGCAGCCCTGCCAGTAGACAAAACACGGTTAAATTTGCAGCTGATTCGTTGCCAGAGAATAGCCGTCTCTAGAGGGGTGGGTGACTATCTACCTAAATTTCGGTTTTCCTCTTTTGCGGTTTGTAAAATGATTTATTGTTCATTCTTTGCTACGAAAGCTCTAACTCGCGACTGACGGAGCTTTTACATAATTTATTTAGCGCAAAGTTGCTCCAGAGTGATGTAGCTGTGCTAACAATGGGTTTTTAAGAATGATTTTGTAGGTTTTTAAAAGATTTTACCAGAAAATTAGTATGCTGAGTAAATGTTTTCCTAGGCACTCACTTGAAGAGGTTATTATTTAAAGGCTGCTGTAGGTTGCTTTACAGATTCGCCTATCGTTCATGACATTTACGTGATTTTGAGCCAACACTTTGGTGCCTTGGTCCAATATCAATCGGTAATGTATTTGATGATGCCAAATTATTGCGCTGCAATTACTCAGTGGCTTGCCGTTTCACTGAAAAGTGACATCAGACAGGAGAATCCATAAAGGAGGGTTCCTTATGACCCGTCAGTCTTCACAACACTGCTTTTACATCCTAATGGTTGGCCATTGATATATAGACATTGTAAATTCGTTAAAATAAGACTCATCACACCTGGCTCAACGTCAAAACTGAGATCTTCAACCGCAATAAGATCTTGCAAAATATGTTCGCCACAACAGTACCGGTTTTAACAAATAAAAGCAATGTTTTGGTGATGTGTTGCAAATTGAGGGCAAATGGTTAGCTTGCTGTTTGTCTCTGGTCAAAAGCCAATTATTTCTAAATATCGATCACACAGTGATTTTCTGCTCAATTTCTATCATAAGAATATCTGCCAATGCGGATTTCCATGGCGACATCATCAATCTGCTTGTGCCTGGTGCCCTGAATGTACAATTTGAAATTCCTCAGTGAAATAAGGTATTTAGGAATAGGTGTGAATAAATTATCCAGACCGGGATGAATGTTTGGTTAATCATATAAAATCCTCAGTTTCTGCAAGGAAAACGTTAGTAAATAACGAGTACATCTTAAATACACACGTGACTGTTTGAGGGACATCAGTTGGCTCAAGGTCGAGTAAAAATCTGCAGATAATTTTCAAACAGTAGTCGGTAACAACTGTTTGAACTGGTTTATTAGTATCTATCAGCGACTTAGCTAACTAGCGATAAGGCGGACCATTCATTGTCCAGATGGGACAAATGGAGATATAGGGTTTAAGAGTTCTTAGAAGTCCATAAGTTTGGAACGTATGACAACCGCCTATTGCACCGTCTTGGAGATAAAACCAGGCACTAAAAAGCGTAACTAAGGAACAACTTGCTTCTGCACGGATGACTGGTTTTCAGGCCTTCGGTTTGTATTTTGGACATGTCAGCTAAAATAGAGTTTGGTTTAGACACACTTTATTTCTTTTGGACTGACGACCATGTCCTTAAACTTATTCAGCTTACGCAATGTCTTCGTTTGATAAAACACATGTTGGTATTCTGACGCCAAAAACTAGAGGTTACCGAAAACCCTGACCATATTTCCCGTGTTTTCCAGGGATTTCTCCTATCTATGGGACTATATCTAACTACCATTGGAACTCGGCCTTGAAGTCTAGGACCGAATGTATCGCGAAGATCAGCAGTCAAGTAATCAACGCCAGATCCGATCAAATCCATACGAACTCTTGCTTCCATTGTACGAGAACAACATACCTATTTTCTGGAAAGTGTGATGGACATGAAGATGCAATCCACTCGGTTTTATCTGTCTATTCAATAAACTTTTGTTCTGCCTGTAAGGATGTATTTTATTTCAAACTCAACGAAGTTCAACCAGGAAGTTTCTGACGGATTATTGCGTATATGCATTACTCAGTTAAGTGAAGGCTGTTACCAGTTTCAAGCTTCCAAAACGTGACGCTCGGATGACACTTTCCAATCAGGTTGCCTTGCTGTGTAGTGTTTTTGTCTAACTGTTAATAATAAGAGAGAATATTATTTTCGTGCCCGTGGAGCATATGACCTCATCTTTTGTTTGTATTCTTATAATCGTTTCAAGTGGTTACTTGAACTATAGTGTAATATACTCGAAAAGATTCCATGGAAGATTGATCACCTTAAGGAAGCAGCATTTACGTACACGATTAGGTAATTTAGTTTGAAATTCCGACTTTTCAAGGTACTATATCAATCAGTAAGGATGACTCCTTAGTTGCAACATGCGGCGTTCAGTGAATAGTATAGTTGTCAGAAATAACGTGCGTGTAAATACAACGCAGATTGTAAGGAACCGTAGACAATTCACAATCGAGTTCACAAAATGAACAACTGAATATTACCATCCGATCATTTCAACAGGAACCTTTCTGCATGCCTAACCGACTAAGTTATCATCCTGGGCGACGATTCACTGTCAGAGGGGTTCCGTAGTAGTTCACTGCACGAAGCTTTGAGCTGATTTAAAAAAATGCATGCAGTTCCTCTCAGCATAACACTGCACTATTACCACATATTTTTACCCCTCCAAAAACGGTTCAGCATGTTAGAATCTGGTATCTGGTAGTGCATGTGGCACCAGGCGAGATTTTCTACGCATTGGAGGATGAAACCTCGGGGATATAGAATTTTTTCTTGGGAACCATGCAAACAGATGGGTGAACAAAAATACGCTCTCTACATTTTTGGCGTAGAGTATTGTATATTCAGAGTTTACGGGTTTAGGTCTACATGGTTGCGTACTGTGCACATCAACTGTGATACAACAACTGTGATACCCAAGGAATGGCCCATCAAAAATGAAATTTTGTCCGTACCTGCAAATGTTATAGATTCGCCCATGTGTTAGATATTTGTGTTGCTAACGATGTTTTCTGTCTACATAGTATCGTAAAAAGAATGTTCCACTCCTTTGTATTCCATGAGTAATAATAGTGCGTTCAAAGGACGTATTTTAGAAATTAGTCTAGCCGAGGTGCGGAATCCAGCAGTGTTTTCAGCTAAGATGAAGAACGAATAATCAGAGTAGAAGACATCTGAAAACTAATCATGTTATGTGAATGAAACAAGTCATTTTGAGTGCTACCATTTCGCACAGTGTTTTCAACATTGGTACTAATGACCAGAGTAAGCGAAGTGTCATACCCATATCACTGGGTGTTCGATTCGGACATGCGCTCAAACCTTTGTAACTGAACACTCTGACAACTAAGCCCACAAAGACGGTCACACAGAAAACCATGCCAAAACTGCATTGCTGATGGCGTTTTTCATTCCACACAGACGCTTCCGTTTAATAACTTGTGGCTAAATCAGTATCCAGGTTCTATGTCCGATGCTTCATTGATTGCCGAGGTGCGCACAGTCGATAAGTCCTAGGAAGTATTAAATAACAGTGTAGTTCCTTTCGGCTCTTGATTATAAGCATTTTACCTGAAGCATGGCTATTTTAAATTGCAGTCAACAAAACTAAATGACGGTTAAGCCCATTTTGATGACATCATCCGATTTTGGAATGAGCATGCCACTAAATTAGGATGACTGTATGAGAAATTTTACTTACCGCCAAATCTCCATTCCAGCTAATAAGTAGATTTTCATCAAGTTAAACTACATACGGATATACCTCCATAAACTGACTGATGCAAGATGCATTACATATTCGACTTATACGTGAATTAGCGGTTCGGTTTCTGTAAATTACGCAGACGGCTTATTTCACGTGTTTTCTGTTGATATCTGGCTGCTTCATTTGACCCTTCTGAACATACTTTGCAATGTTGCCTTTTAGATAAACTGTGGATCTGTAATAACGTACGAGAGGAGGTACAGAAAAACTGTTAACTTGGTTTAGCCTAAATCATAAAGGAACGCATACTATCTATAACACTGTGTGCTCCAGAAGATCAATAGACACAACGTAGAAAGCATTCAGTTGTGTGGCCACTACAACTACACACTTGTAAAAGTAACAAACTCTTGGATATTTCATCCGTATTTAACCTTAAAAGACTCTCTTTAAAATCTATTTTAGTTCTATTTTTCCCAGTAGCTTTTGGGCCATGGCCTATTAACTGACATTAAGCGGTCGAGACGTTGTAAAGCGCTAAGCTTTGCCTAAAAATCCTGAAAACTAAAACAGCCGTACCAAGGATAATCAAAGCTGATGATCAGGTTAAACTTACACGTTAGTTATCCATTACCGATTTGACGTCTCAGAGCAGTTATATAAAGAAGTGTTATAGAGCACTTCATCTATCTCGGATGACAGACAT
This sequence comes from Clonorchis sinensis, assembly GCA_003604175.2. NCBI lineage: Eukaryota > Metazoa > Platyhelminthes > Trematoda > Opisthorchiida > Opisthorchiidae > Clonorchis > Clonorchis sinensis. Next base: position 99,351,642 of record CM030369.1, read on the forward strand.
GCAAAACGACCCCCTGTTAACTGACCAGCTTTGTCCTTAAGACTGATGGTAGTGTGAGATTTGGTGATTTTTCATTAAAATTTCCTTGTGTACTTAATGCTAATCTATACCTACAAGTTTAAAATTTCAGTGCCCCTTGGGAATCATCAGCACTGCTCATCTCACAACTATCCAGAATCCTCGAACCCGCAAACTACAAGCAAGTTATTTCAACACTTAACCATTCGGCGACGAGCGCCTGACTATCACTATGGTTGAACAGCAGTGAGACAGCATATAACGCTACTTCAATCACGGAAACCACATTACGTGGTCCTGTCTTATCCGATTAATTGAGTGACGAATGCGTGAATGCCTTCAAGTAAAACACTTACCAGTTCGATGGCATGATGTAAGGTAACATGCAACATAAAAAATTTGGTTCTGGTGTGATTCGCGTATCACAAGGCTACAGTTAGTTAGTCTAAACTTATCGTCAGTTTGATGATACCATCTCCGCACATCACTATGATTTTATAATTTTACGGAAATCTAAATTCCCCGATGATCTTTCAAATAAGGTCACCAAGATCATCTACCTGACTTTGAAATCTTCGTACTGTGATGTGTTGTTAGCCACTGCCATTGCCCGATGGACCAACACCGACAGATTAGTAACAGAACCAGACTAGGTCTTGGAGTTCCACTCATGCAGCCTAATGTGCACAACCTAACCAAATTAATTTTTGGGAGAAGCCCTTTTTAATATGAGTGTATTTAACGACGATGCTGCTGAATAAATGAGGTGAAGCACACAGCAAATGACTCTGAGTGTAACTAGGCGTGCGCCTGTTGTTCTCACTTTTCATGCCTACGTTTATGGGTGTTTTCATGCATTACATTTGAACACAGTATCGTGAGAGCAGTCTCAAGCTCAATTCGTTCCATTTTATGAGATGGTAGGTAAAGGCATCTGAGCATTGCCACAAATACCAAACGTGCTGCAACGATTGTGTGCTCAAGACTAAAAACCCTGATGCACCGGTTTCGCATGCCACAAAAGGCGCCAACTTGCTTGGTGGATGATTAATTGCTAAGAAAAGGAAACAAGGCAAGTTACAATCAACTATGTCGCGGGAACACACAGAAAGTGAAAGACAAGACTATCAATGTCGGCAACATAGGAAAAAATTGATCGGTTGTATTTCCTTGATGTTCTGATATTATTTGAGAAAGTACACAGGCAGACGGTAGGTCTTTAGAGTAACTGCCTGCCGGTTCACTCATTTTGTGATGCGAAAATCTAGGTGAATTTTTTGTTGCATACAGTAGGATGTTTAAACAGAACACCTGCACTAGCATTTGCTGACATACCGAATTACTTACCTGACGCCTTATTTAAAAGTGATTTCATCAGTATTCTACTACTTAAGTTGGGTCAAAGAAGGAATTGTGCATAACGTCTCAGTTCTATCGGCTGGAGCTGACTCGAGGTGCCTTCCAAAAGAGAAATTTCATTTACGTGCTTTTAAAACACATCGGATGCAGACGTATCAGCTACAACCAAGGAAACAAAAGGCATCCGCTTTGCTAACCTTGAAAACCGATACAATCTTAAGCGATGATTCTTGAATCAAGCGAATCCCATGTAGGGCAGGGGTAAAATTAAATTCAGCGGAGAATTTGGATGTCGGACCAAAGAAGCTTGTGTGGATGCAACCAGCTATTTTTACTGACACGGCCGCAGGAGCGTCATCCATCGAGGAAGGCGATGAATCGTTTTTACCTTGAATTTCAATTATGGGGAGGTCTTCAGGCCTTCATGTTAAGAAGTGAGCTTCGTAATGCCTAACACTTCTAACAATATGAATGTGTTCATTTTCAGAGAAACCATCCCTTCGAGGTGTTTTTTAACCAGGTTATGAGAGAAGCATCTAGGTCGAGGACCGCTGCCTACTCCAGCCTTCCCATACTAGTGCTAAACGCTAAAGCACGAGGCAACGTGTAAACGAACGAACGAGCGACGAACGACAACCATGTCATACGTGATATATCTTAGTGAACATAACTTGTCTGGTACGAAGAGCCTCCTACAGACCTGTGATCGCTTCTGAGAGGAAAAGGTTAGAAAAATCCCCACAGATGACTAATATGCGGATCTTGTTGTCATGCTTGCACCACACAAAACTTTCGGTAGATTACTCGAGGAAAAATACATCTTTGTTAGGAATCCTTTGGTGGCTTGTGAGCAAAATTGATCTCAACTACAAGACAATGTAGGTTTCTGGGAGGAGCTCAACTCCGTCCGGTTAAAATTTTGTGCTATTTTATCAGAAAGTCTCAATTGTTGAAGATGTCAAACGGTGGGGTTCACATTTATTCAAGTGATGAAGAATGATTCACGGAAAGCCCTGAGCTCTTGCACAGTGTATCTATTTTGATGATAAGGAACAGTTTTTAATAAAAATCTACGGGAACGATTCAAAATATTGTCATCCTGTTTGTACGTAATCAAATTAAGGGTAACAGTTACCAGAAAAATGGCCACGCAAAGACGGGTTTTATCTCTGTATTACTCATGCTGCGGTTAGCTTCCGTTGCTGTTGTAATAACTCGCCTAATTTAAGCATGTCAAAAAATCTTCGCTTGACTAGCAAGTTGTATTGTACTTAAATGTGCATCTTATTTTCTGCACACAACATTACATGCATCACACGTAGTTTGTACGAACAAGTATTCAGTGGAAATAGATTACCGGTGTTAATACATGATAATGCTTTTCTGAATTACACCTCAAAATTTATACAAAGCTGCTTTGGTTTTCGGGCTTTTGGCAGTGAATGACCACTTTTGGATTTTTTTCTTCCAGCAAAACTAAATTTGCCGTTTGAAGGGGGTTCGCAATTTTTATCTGGTTAACCTTGACGGCTTCAGTGTTTGTGTGTAAACTTTGTGAATGTGGGTGCTGAAGTGGAACAACGGAATGTTGGGATAGAAAGGATGTGTTCTGAGGTGAAGAGTTTGTTGTTAACAGAACGTCCTCCGATTCTCCTTGATCATAAAAAGTAACGCGCGGGGATTTTGCAGGTTTCGTGGGCTGAGGGTTATTCCCATTTGGGGAATCATGTGGAGAATGCATTGATAAAACAATAGCATCGGGTTCTAGCGTTTGATAGCCGTCTAACCGTTTTTGCTTGCAGTACCCCTCTGAGGGAATGTTGTCCGAAAGAGCAGTATAGTGCGCATTCAACGGCACTTTTGCCCGTGTGTCATTGCACACAGAGCATTCGTTGACCAGGCGATTTTTGTCCACAAGGAAGTTGGATGCATAAACGTATGTGCTACCTGGTGACACCAAACCGTCTCGAGGCAGCGTTCGGACTAACCATTGTGTTGACTCCTTGGGTGATCCGCGTTTTATATAGTCTACACTATCTGGACTTCCGCCACGAATGTAGGTTGGATGCAAAATCGTAGTTGGGTGCACGGAAGCCGTCACTGACTCAGTTCTGCTTGCTTTGTAAAAGAGAGAAAGTTGGCGACGAGGTTACGGCATTAAAACAAATTGTGCGTAGCCTGCAGAAAAACAAAACTTCGGAAATCACTATTTGAGTTTTTTAAGAGTCTTCAAGCTAAACTATCTTAACCTCTTTCATTTCTTGTATTGTTATTCTCCGCATAATCCTGAAGTCAAATGGGTTTGGTTGTTTGGCTGTGTCGAAACATATGAGTTTATGAGGCAACTAGGACAAAGAACCCCTAACATATAAGCATAAAGGAGCGTAGGCGTCCACACACAACCTTATAAGTTCGGCAACGCAACTTTCACTTTTAACAAGAGATTAAAGAATTGAATTAACATGTAAACCTTATAGTTGCAAACAAGATAACTGAACTGACTTAGTATTTGTCTGAGTGTTGACATTACGGTGGTGGTGACACGAGTAATACCCGATAATTAGGTGCAGTTATAACAACAGATTATCATTTATCCCTCTGAAGGTTTTTGACCATATGGATTGCAGCAACCGAAGCCGACACTGTATTGAAGTGATACAACACACAAAAGGACTCGGTAGGTTTTGAACTGAAAGTCCTCAGTGAAATAACAGGGAAAGGTTGCGATTCTGCGTCAGTCTACCTGATGGTGTGAATGGAAAATAAAAGCCAGACAAAATAAAATAGTGCCCTTTGATTTGGCTACAATTTAAGGCATATTTTTCTTGACTGTTTTACTAATTTATTTTATTTTTATCATTTTTGTTTGTCTGTATTTTACTAACTTCCGGCGCATTGGATGAGACATGCAAGACGTTTATCTTTGACGTTGGCATTCATCGTATGGCACCAATCGATAGGAAAAAAGCATGCACCATATTTGGGAGGTAGGTATAACGGAAGTAAGCCCAGTGGAACCACCACAGAGAACGCCTCTGAAAAATAAGTCCTTCTGTTGCTGTGTTCTAGATACGTTGCTTAAGAACCTCTCTTTGTGGCAATTAATCATTTGGTGGAGCCAATTTTATCAACTTCAGTCGGTTTTTTTATTTGACCGGTCTCCTGCTGTTTTAGGCAACAAAATCAGGGACAGATCAATCCGCAAAAACGCCCCAAACTGCTTCCATCCTTAATTGTGATATTTACGCCAGTTTTATAACAATGATGTGAAACTTCGATCATGGTTTTAGAAATGCAGCCATTTTTGTGTAGTTGCCATCCCTGAAGCGTGTAATTTTCCCGCTCTTTCAAACGAGTTATTAGAAGCAGACCGATATCCTATTAAGATTACGTAGCTGACCTGTTTGATACTCTATCTTTGCAAAGAATTTTAAATTTTTCATCACATTACAGGAGCTGGTACATGAAAAAAGTGAAAGAAAACAAGCTGATTCGTTCACTTTCACGTATGATAAACACACGGCGAAATAATTCTTCCATGGCTGCGAAAAATCTGCACTACTGTGTTCGCAAGTAACTGTTACATACGAAACCCTGAAAATTGTCGGAATTGAAGAAGTTTAGTTGTCTAAAAATTTTGTTTTAGAGTCAAGTACAATGATGTTGGCTTCTCAAATGCCATTTCAGCTTATCAGGCAGAGATATCAGATGGTGATTCTAACAGAACTCGCAATATTGACAGGTAATTTTGGCTTTCCTGAAGTTTTGCTTAAATGGACTTGGAACTTATCAGGACAACCACAATTCTCAGCATCAATTTCAGGTCGGTTAGCGATCATTTTGCGGCAAAAGAACAGCAAATAAACCAGCTACTTGGTCTTCTTTTAAAAAGTGCAAAACATTGGGTTTTGTTGATTCGTTGCATTAGTACAGACGCAAGGCGTATATCTCGGAAACTTGATTTATCACTTTAGAAAATTCAAGCATTTGGTGGAACAAGACCTGCCTGAAATTGTGTGCCGAAACTAGTAAAGATATCTGTCCATTCATGCCAGCACAAAATAAATAATAAACCTACGCGAACCATGGAGAATCGAACCGTAGTCAAACATTCATTTTGCAGGGTCCCTCGCAATTTTGCTTTTTCAAAGCCCAATTCAACCTACTTATTGACTGAGGATTGGTAAATGGTTTTGGGCCAATGCAACCAATGTTTCGCTTAGGTTAGCTCATTTGTCTTGTTGTATAAGTATGCAGCTCTCCCCACGTAAACAGTTTGGTGAAGCTAAAATTTACCATTTATTGGTGACCGGTAACCTTTAAATTGGCAAGTGGCTTCACGAGCCTTCAATCCAAGGAAGAACTACTACATGACCGCTCCTAACTGGCGAATCTAGGGGATCGTTCTGCTTTTGTCACTGTGAAGAATCTTGCTGAAGCTAGTGCTGATCAATAACTTTTAAAAGTAATAATTTTAAAAGAGATGGTATTTACCTGAATCCTGGACGTAAACAGATGCGTTGTCTTCATTTGCACTTTGCTGAAGAATGACAAAGGAGAATAGTAGTTTATACTGTTTCAAAAAATGGCACTGTGACTAAAAGCGTTATGTGGTTTGCTGTCGGTACAGCACTCAAGAGAAATATCTTGTTTCATTAAATATTTAGTTGTAAACATTTGTTTAAGACGTACACCCCCAGAATATTTCTTTTCAGCGCCCAGTTTCTGGAGTTGAATAACCCACTCATCAAACTCGGTACGTGAGTTTCTCAAATAATCGTAAAATCTTGACAACCAGATGAGTGAGGCTTTATTTGTGCGCGTAACAGCGCAACAGCGCACTTCTAGTCAACATCTTGCTCTTTTCTGTCGGGTTACTCTACCCTCATCTCCATAAAATACATCAACCTGACGCCCCTGTTCTATGCATTCTGTGCACCGAGTTCCTGAAGAGCTTCATTTGAATGTTCCAAAACTTTCGCCAGCTTTCTAAAACCACGGTTTTAAACTATATTTTTTAAATCCAAAATTGGATTTTGATGGACCAGGTGGAAGTGTATTTTGCAATTTGTAAAAATGAGGACCATTAAAAACCGTAACTGGTATGAAGTTATCCCTCCTTTGAAGAGTATCTGCTCTCCGGGGGAGTTCACAAAAGCTTTTTCCGTGATTCGGGACCCCCAAAACATTGCTTTCTGATTCGACCACTCATAATGTCAGTAATTCTCATTTCAAATACACTTTATTTTGAAAAGATAATGTTCGTACCCAACAAAAGCAAAAGTTGGCTGATGCACCCACAAAACTTTTCAAATCTATCCAAATCTGTGCACACCACGATATGATAAGTGGTTCTAAAGCTTGGAATTCCTCCAAGCTTTTCTCGGTAATCCTCAAAGGTTGCCCAAAGTTTGCAGCTTAAAATTGGTTCACCTTCCTGCTCATTTGCATTTGTTTTGTCGGATACATCCTACTGTCCAGAGTTGAACAAGTTCACTCGAAATTTTCAAACCTCACCAAAGCTAAAGTGGTAACAGTGAAAGATAATGCATCGTTTTTAAGAAAATATCACACGATTTTACATGACAAATGTTACCACGGGACAGGGTAGTCCTGGAATTTAGATCAAACCTTATAATGGTTATGTTTACCAAACATAGTAGGTGTACGACTACCTTATTGAAGTAGGACATGAAATCCCAAACCTTTTTCTTGGTTTCAGGGTATATGTAAGTTTAGCGGTTGGTGATTTATAAGTGCTGCTTTTGGTCTTGCTTGCAAAGAATCCAAAATTCCTTTCACCACAAAAAATTTTGTCAGTCAGTCTGAGCTAAATGATGGTAAACCCTATGGTAGAGGGTTAACTGGTGAAGGTTCTGTGTGCTCTTAACTTCAGACCAGCTACTGGGAAGTACCTTTGATCCCAATACAAGGGTGCTGTCCGTCTGGTAACCTATCAAGTTTGTGGATTCATGCAAAACATCAGGAACCAGGGTTTTGGTCGCCAATAAGTGTCAGAAGACCCGTAAGGTTTAATTTAGACGTAGTTTGCTTTTAGTTTGGTTGCCGTGAACAGTACCGTGACAAAATTCTTAAGGCATTGGAAGTTGAGTAACCAAAAGAATCAAGAAGACCAAATTGGTTCACTGTGGAATTAAATTTACAAACAGTAAGTCGATCTAATTCTTGTCGTTTTTCAGCTCCTGCCCATAGAATGCGTTTAAAACCCCAGCTAAGAAAACCTGTTGAGAATGTAGATTATAAACTAAATACGTTGCCTACTGCAAACAAAAATCGGGGCACATGAAGTAAGTCAACCCTGTTAGCTAAACCCACGGATGCAGGTTTTAACGTACCCAAATGTATTCTGGCCTGTGTCCCGTGAGACTGCGCGGTCGTCAAACCTAATGCTGCTGCTAATGCGTTCGAAGCAAATAGAGAATACTTTAGCTAACTGTCTCTTGTGGGCGTGCTCATCAGCAGACCAACCAGGATGCCTAATATGTTTTCACGAATCGCACCAATTGTTCAGTTGGCCGACTAGAACAGGTCACTTTAGTCTGGTCTGACCATGTTAGATAGCAATACCCTGTTTCAGCCTACTAATGTCAGACTAGCTATAAAAGCTAAACGCAACACCTGTTCGTTTTTCATGCTCCACGACAGTGTTTAAATTTAACCACAAGCTGATGATAATTGGGGTCCACTGATTTTGTGATCATCGTTTTAGTTTCTGGCCAAAGAACTCCAAAATGCGCTGAAAGGAATGGTATAAGGGAAATATTAGTATACTTCAGGATACGCGTTATTCATTACTGTTCACCTTTAGACAATCGCACAGAGTCTCTCACTGTATTGATTATGAGCAGCTTAATCGGCAGGTTGAAATTTCAAGACAGCACGGAGTAATGGGGTCTGTAAAAACTCACCCCTATTCCAAGATTCTTGGTTGCTTGTCTGAATTTATTCTTTGGGATACGAGGCTTTGGCATTAGTGTGTGCTGGTTAAGTTTTCAGAAGAAATCAAACATCGTTATGTTTGAGAGCAAAATCACACATAAACGCTATCGGCGCAAATGTGTTTGTTACATGAATACACAGATTTTTTTGTTCCAGTGGTCGAGAGATTTGGTTGATCGATACCTACCCATTTGATGGTCTGCCGGAGCATTTGACTTCGTTTCGTCAAGTCTAATAATGTACCATGTTTACGGAAGTCGATTCATGCACAAGCCAAACTCAAGCAAATGATTGGCTGCTTCGAGTCACGTTATCCATACCAAAACATACGACTGCTACATACAAGGCCTAGCTGCTTGGTAAACATATGCACCAATGGCAGCTCGTGGCCCGATAGCTGGGTGGGATGAGCTTGGTCGCACGGACCCGGGGGTTCGCGGCTCAAACCCCGGTCACGTCGCCCCTCTTTTCGACTTTCCCCATCAAAATGTCTTCTCTTAGGGCACTACCGCTTTTCCAGCATAAAAATATGATTAACTAAGATGAAAGGAACTTAAAGTTCCAAGTGCGTAAAGTCTAGGCTATGTATACATAACCGAGGCTATTTCTAAGTCTGAACCGAGATTTCCGAAAAGACAAATGTCGAGTTCCTGCCAAACGTTCATTGGGAGAAGTGATGTGGGTAGTCACAAACAGGCTGTGTGAAGAAACGCAGGTCGATGGAGGGCATTTTAAGGGACGCGAATACGTTTCGTGATGTAAAGTACACTTACTCACTATATAAATGTTAAATTGTACACAGTTCACGCGGAGAAACTGAGACCTCCTGAAATAAAATCTTGACCATTTAACTCGTTTTTTCTTGGCTTGTGCACAAATGCAGTTTGAATGCGCGCGCTTCCTGGCTTGTGCACAACTAACCAGTCAGGATGCTGGCTTGTGCATGAATCGCATGCCCATGTTTACACATTCCATTTGGAAACAAATTAACTTTCCCGCGTTACTCATTACCAAGAATGTGTAGATTATCTAGATTAAGTCGGACGACCAATATATACTTGTTTTGATAAAGTATACTGGAAGACGTGGCCTGATACCGACCAGTCTCATAGTGTCCACCGATGGGATGGTTTGGAGGCGTGACATTCCATCACAGGCCTCTGACGTCATCAGAAAATTTTAAATACCCAGTTGCAGAACCACTGCTGCGTTATTACTAGCGAAATCGACTGATTCCGCATTGAATTACTACTGTGACCTTCGTGACCATCAAAATCAATGGTGGCTCTGAAGATTTGCTCCCGTACAACCGCAAGGTTTATTTGCTCATTTTGAAAGCCTCACTGTGAAAAAAGAAAAAAATTGAGCAAAGACAGATCTTTGTGCTGGGCGATTCATCGCACGTCGTGGTGCTTTATTACCTTACATGGGTAGGAAATGACAGCACAAACGTCATTAACCTCATTTGGATGCCAACCCTTCTAGCGACTCCAACTAAGTGCAAGGGAAGTGAGGACCGAATCGTGGAAGACAAACGGGTTCAGCAGTATACAAGCTCTTCGTAATCTGTTTTACACTCTTATAACAGATCGTGCAGTTTGCGGCATTCTCTATGGGTCATGGATGATAATTCTCTCTTCGGGAAACGATGATGCGGCATGTGTGGTTCGCGGACTGCTTAACACAACCGATGGTTCTGAATGTATATCGCAAATGAATTACCCGCCTCATAACCAAACGGCGCTTTTGGAGATAAGTCGAATCAAACCACTTATGAGAAAGTTCAGTCAGTTATACGTAGTGCGTGGAGTGCATTTTAGTTTATACGAAAGCTTCACTGTCATTTCCCTCCACAAATTTGCCTTTTATTCACATTATTCCATTCACAGCTTTGAAAAGCTAGTATCAACTTGCTGATATCCTGTTCACTCGGCTGGGCGATCGGTTCCAAGTGTTTGCTCATTCATCGAGGCCACATGAGTGAACAGACAAACAAAAAAGTAATTCTGTCGTACATCGAAAATTCTTCTAAACTCACTGCAAGGCCACTGTATATAAAAGAAGCCCTAGTAAACTACAATCAACTACAGCACTAAGAAAATTGTCCTCAAGACCGAAAAGGGAAAACTGACAGTGATCAAGTGACAATATAGAGTACGAAATCCACAGCATGGACTGCTGTAAATACTGTGAGAAAAACTGTCTACACAGACGAAAATTTGACAGATCTATCGGGTATGATCCACTATCCCTGGTTTTCGTACGTGAACGTCTAAAAGGACAGAAAGTATGGTCCAGAAATTTAGAGATCCTGGTATGTGAAAATACCGGAGCAACAAGAGGCTTTATGCAAGTATGTGCTCTACTACAAACTCAACTGAAAATGGAAGTGGGTCCAGTCCACAAGCAAAGGGTCGTCTAGTAAATCAATCATCTCAAAGAAATCTGTCTAGTATAAGGGTAATCCAGGTTGCGACAACTGTGGGCCAACAAGACAAACACACCAGCAGGGGTTTGTCGGATAAGCCATGCTCAAAGGACACCCGCAAGTCAAGTAGAGAGCAGAACAGCCAAAAGGCAAAACGCCGAGATTGTTCACCCAACCCCCTAACAGTATGCGCGTGGACAAAGGTTCAGCACCTAAAAAAATGTGCAGCTAGATGAGAAACTGATGTCAGATGATGACTGAAAGCCTGTGGCCAAGTTGTTACGTCCAGCCGACGCAACAATAACCATCTAAACAAAATGCACTGTCAGAATTCCTGTCCATGGTAAACTTGTTCGAATCAAACAAGTCTTTTACAACACCATGACAAAATGCGACAGGATCTTTTTACGTCCAAATAATCTGAGAGTAGGCGGTAATATCGTCTATCGGATACAACAGATATTCGGGTTTTCAATATGAAGTATCACTTCTGGAGCTTACTTCACACATCGGAACATAAAGCGGTAGTCTGCGGTGTGCAAACCTGAGAAGTGGACGTTGTTCCTTCATCTAGTACTACCAAGTATGGTCTACCTACTACAGACACGGTAGTCTAGACCAATAAATACGTCTTATCGTGACTTTGGTCACATTCTCCGTTTACTTCTGTGCTAATGGTTTAGTAACGAGCCACAACACTCGAACCTTTCAGATCACACTTTTTCTCACTACTGAACTTTCATTCCCTTCAAAAGATATGTAGGTCCTCCCGTCCGCCCAAAATCCCAGTTGTACGTACGACAGCACAATATAAGGCCTCCTCATTTTTGCATGTTTCAAACAGAGACAAACTCCGAACACCTGTCCGTCGTATCAAATGCTCAATTATAAGCTGTTAACCTTTTCATTATTGAAGGGTCATGCTGGCCAGTCATGTACAGCCGCAATAAATTGCACCCGGGTGTCTGTAAACCTTTTGTTCTAGTCCTCTGGTCTTCAGACTTTTATGAGAAGATGATTCTAGAATACCGAGATCAGTCGGCCAAAATAAGGGCAAACTAAACGAGATGAAAACTATGAATAAGTGCCTCACCAGTCCACCGTCACACCGGTGTCATTGGAGTTCCTGGTTTATCTCCCTAAACTTCGCATGTTTGTGCACAAAGAGACAAGCTTCGCAAACACTACTCCAGCCATGTAGGTAATTTAACTAGACGATTATCTCAGGCGATTTTTAATGTCTACAGCCATATCTTTGAACATATTGAGTTCCACCGACACTGGCCTACTCATTACCGTTGCACGAATTCAGCTCAGATATTCACCAAATTTTACAGCGCATCAGGAAACAGTTCCATGATTTTCCATCAAATCTCTCAGCAACAGAGACGACAACGACTCTAATAAACGAAACTTCATCACAAAAATACTGGCGAGTCATTCATATGTTTGAAACCAAAGTTGTGAATTCAGCAGCTAGTACCTCCGCTTTTGTGTGATGTCAGTTTACAATACAAGTGCAAACATTCGTGGAAATTCCAGACTGGTTAGTGAAAGCCCGCTATGATGTTTAAGGATATGCTAACGGTTTACCACACTTCTGGGGGGATAAGACAAGTAAACGTACGTTGTGCGATGATTTGGGATTGAAAACACTGCCCAATGCCTTGTGAATTCCATGCAGTTTACCTAAAAGCAAGTAGAAATACTCGTTCTCAGATTGTAGCTAGATAAATTTGGAGCTTTTAGGAACAGCGCAGAAATAAGAGTCTTACCATGAGAAACCAAATGGTGCACCTGCATACTTGTGACGACGGCTTCAGGACGTCTCCTCTCAGGAAAAACAGCTACTACATGTATGGGTGATGAAAACGTGCTAATTGGGGCCCGGCAGTTAAGCATAGACGTTGAGGTTCTTCCATTCGCAGTTTTTAATTGAATACTAAATATTATACAAGTGGAGTTATACACTCACCTGAAAAATTACTTGGTTTTGACAGAAGCTCAATTGAATATAATTTGAATTTCTCGTTTATAGTGCTCACGGTTCATTACACGCGCGGTTTCACACTCAGAATATCCAGGCCTCATGTACACAAAAACGCAGTGAATAGGAATAATAATAAATAATATAGCAATAAAATAATAAAAATAAAAATAATACATAATAACAATAACAAATAATAATGACAAAATAAACTTGAAACTTCAACTATGCAGTATTGTATACACGGCGATTTCGACTTCACCGACTGGAATTTATGACCATCACTAATGCCTACGGGCCGCTAAATCATAAATTTAGTATTTTTTTAAATGTGTTTCAAAAGTGCTTACATCTCACAAAAGACAAGACCTTAATCTCTTATGTAAAATAAAAATTGGTGTCCTCCTCTAAGTGAGGTGACTGGTCTTACAATGCAGTTTACAACTCCTATAATTGTAGGCTGTTGCGGAATTTGTGGAGTCCACGTTCAGATTACTCTCTTTTGAACATTCCTTCAGTACGCGGGAAATTATTCTGGTGTGCCCACACTAAGGCGATGAGGAAATGCACTTGACTTTCGTTCTTATTAAAACGCATCAGTAGTGTGTAACCTTTGCCGTGCTGGGGTTTGAAATTCGGACATCTGACATGCAAGGCTAGCGTGTCACCACTATCCCACCGACCTACACTGGACATGTCTGAACTACCACACCTGAAAAGGTGAACGTGAATTCTGCGTATCCCACAACCACATACAACCAATCCAAAAACTGCCCATCAGGTTTCAAACGTCCGAGGCTCTACTTGACAGGGAAGTCCTGACAGGCGGGTCACATAACCGGGGTAGTTACTGAGTCGTCGTTCGGGCCGTTGGACAAACCAGTCACATCGCTCAAGCGAGAACACGTTCGCCTGTTCAGGCCGGATAATTCGGGTGCGTCTGGCCGGTGCGGGCGGAGTGGTGGCAGCAAGCTTCTTTTGCTCGTCAGTTGTTGGGGTCTCAACCACGGTACGTGTACGCACTGTCGATGAGTTCCAATAAGAGTAAAACACTAGTCCAATGCTTTCCCCTCTTTAGTGTGTACTAACCAGCATATTTATTCCAGGACAGGAGGAAGACTGTTCAAACGAGAGTAATGTGAGCGTGAATTTGCACAAGGTTTGTAGGCTCGCATTTTGGGATCTAAAATACTATGCCTCCGCGTTCATAGAACTATTTCGACTGACTTGGCGTGATGTTCTAGGTGTATCTGTGTACCATTAAAAATGTTCCTCGTGAAGCAACTTAGCTTATATTCCAGACATCCAATGTGACTCTGAAACCAATAACATTGTCCACGCAATCAATAGGATAATTCGACCTTCTGCGAAACTGCATAATTACCTAAACGTAGTACATGTTCGGGCATATTTGTGCTTTGATGCGCACATTAGAGATATAGATGGTTGAACATCTGTTGACGTTTTAAGTAAAAACTTAACGAACTCGGAAAAACACGGTGACCCCCAGTTTTTTAACAACAAGGGTATAAGGACAACAATGTTACGGGCTTATTTCATTTTGACTAATTTAGTGGGTCGCAATACATGCCAAGTGGGTCAAAAAGAGACAAACTACAGTGCATATTACATTGTTTATATCGAAATGGGAATTTCCATGTCCAAATGAAATGACGAAGGCATTCCATGCGCTTTCTGAGCACACCGCACAGACCTGAACGGAGGCAATGTTGGTGCTCAGAAGGACTTGAATTCCAAACTTAGAGTGTTTTGATTTATTGACTGCTTCCATTAGTTACCTTTCATGTGATTTCCACTCTAATTTTGTTTTTCACTTATTTCAGCTTAGGAGCTGGTTGTTCAGTGAGCGACAATTCTCGGACAGTCACCAAAACTATTATTGTGGTTGAATGTCAGGATGAAAATAACCGATTGTCGTACATTAAATGAAGGGTACATTGGGGACAACCGTTCAATGATTATCAGCAATGCACACAAGCTGGTTATTGTGAGACTCTTAATGGATCAAACCTAATTAGTTTCATTACTCAACCGTCCATGACAAATGTGTTATGTTTAAGTTTGAAAGAACACAAGATTATAAGCCGATATATATATATATATATATGTATACTGATTTTCTTACAAATGATTCACAAGAGAACCTCGACAATATTATTCAACTTCCAAAATCTGATGTCAGTCACCACAGCTAGCATAAATGACTACAAGGTTCAAGAAGAATGCTGCACAGAACCGTAACGAGAAGACAACTAGACGTTGCTCCTCATCAGACCTGCTTCCAGAACCGATGTTTCCTTGACAGTCTGTTTAATAACTGGAATTTTCTAGCAGAACCTCATCAACTAAGGGGAACACTTTCGCAAAGTGCACCTTTTACGTGTTGTAAATATCACAGATGAACTGGAGTACCATATGCATAGGCACAGTGCACTGATCCTCTAAATGATGATGGCGAATAACAAAAACTCAGTGTACTACTGTTGAATCGAATTTTTACAGTTTGCCTATTTTTTTATATATTTCGAAAAACATCGCTCACAATAACATCTGATTATATATGACGTCAGACGCTCGCTAGCTTTGGTGAGTTGTGTGTAAGTGTTGCGATCTTCCATGAGTATCAGATTCGTATTACCTGATTTTGCATGTTCACTTTCACAGAAATCTTGGTGTCTTCCATACACCCGGGAAACCGTGATGCATCAGTTCCATCGCAGAACTACCATACGGATTGGGACCAAGGTTAGATGATGCCGGTAGAACAGCTAGGTAAACAAATACCTATGAATATTTTTTAACTCCGACCTTTCAACAACTGACGCTGCCCCAAGTCAGTAGTATCTAGCTTCACAATCATCAGCCTCACACAACAGCACATTATTTACTCCGCATAACTGACGACCTACGCTAAACGTGGCCTGTGGCCTGCACCGTGCCTGTGGCACGGCACCACCAGGCTCACTCAAGCACTGGATATCAGGCCGAAAGGTGGCACTGCTTAAATCTCGGAGAAATATCCAAGCCGGCCCGAAACATAACTTAACGCGACGAATTATCGGACGTCAAGTGAAGACGAGTGTGCAGGCAGATCGCGAAGTTTGGTGGACACATAAAGCCAAGGAAATGGAAGAGGCCCAGAAAGCCGGCAATGCCAGAAGATTATTTCAGTTCAGCCGTGAGACCGGTCCCCGGAAACCACCTGTGAGCGAAACTATCAAGGATCGGAATGGAGTGACCATCTCGAATAAGGAAGAACGTCTTGACCGATGGGCCGAATACTTCGAACAACAATCGTTGTGGCCACCAGGTGGCACCCATCTAGAAACCACAGGTGACGTGGAACCCTGTACGGTGAACGTGGAACCACCTACGGCCTCGGAGGTTTATGACTGCATATGTTCTCTCAAGCGCCACCGAGCCTCTGGTCCGGATGACCTCCCATCAGCATTGTTCAAAGATGGGGGTAAAATCCTTGGTCAACGTGTGTCTAATCTGTTTGCTTGCATTTGGGAAAAGTAGTCTGTCTCAGACAACTTGGGAGAGTTCTGATTGTAGTGTGACGGATGAGGTAAATGCACGAATCTCCAAGGCTCGTGTCGCGTTCGCTAATTTGAGACACTTATGGCGTCAAAGTGGTGTGTCCCTAAATCTCAAGGGACGTGTTTATCAGGCTAAATTGCGGGCTCTCTCGTTGTATGGCTGTGAGACTTGGTCTGTTGGAGCAGCGGAACTGAGACGTCTTCAGGTGTTCGACAATCGTTGTCTCAGAACCATAGCTCGTGTGGGTTGATGTCGGCGAATCCGCAAAGAGGCAGTTAGAAAGCGAGTTTTGGGTTGTGCAACGGGTATTTCCATTAAAGATTGTGTCCAGCACCAGGAGCTGCGTTGGTTGGGACATGTGTTGCGCATGCCGAAGAGAGCGCTGTTTTTCGTGCCCAGTTCAAAGTGGCGGAAGCAGGGAGATGGCCAACCCTTGACCTAGCAGAAGGGTGCTGTCGGTGCTACTCGCCTTCCTGGATGGGGACCGCCTGATCCCCACTGTGCCCGGTTGGAGACGTTGCAAGATATGTCTGCCAACCGATGTCAGTGGCGTTCTTGTTGTCAGTTTCTATCCAGATTGTCTGAATGAGTGTTTGGAGGTGTAGGCACCTCAGAATGATTGTAATAAGGGAGCATTAAGCCCCCTCCCCATCCATCTTTATTCTTTTCTTCACAAAATAAATCATGGTTGTACGACGGCGAAGCATCGGTGTCGAACACTGATGTCGCGCTGTCGATGATGGTGATGATAATGATGATACGCCAAACGTTGTGACGGAAATACATTCCAAGCTTACGCCTCGAAAAAAAAACAGATAGACTTATTACTTGTCACTCTCAACAATGAGTCTCACCTAGACTGCGCAACGCCGGGGTCAATTTACTCGACTTATTGCTCTCTGAGAGAATGATATTGCATCTTTTGTTTTCCATGTTTGGAAAAACCAACGTACGGTGATTAGTTGTCCCAACTTTGCTTCTGCTAGGATTTTCAGAGCTTTGTCCCTTGCTGTAGTCAATTCATTTGACTCACTGTGCCGTTAGGATTCATCGGTAAAGCAGTCGGTCAGAGTGGATGCGATTTCCCTATTTTCAAACTTCATGTGCTTTGCCGAATTAAAAAAAATTAGCTACATAAATGTAAATTAAATCCTTAGGGTTAAACTATACTTAATGAAAAAACACTTCGTTCTTTTGACCAATCAACTGGTTTACCTGTTACCGTCACACTTTTTCTTTGAAAAAAGATTTTATGGGTTATTGGCGTCGATGCTGAAGACTGCGTAGAAAGTAATTGCACCTATCGACTTAGACTTTTTAATCGGTTGTTTTTATCTCTTGGTTTTGCCGTTTTCTTGGAGTATTGTGCAAAGAATACCGCTTCACTTTTGTGTCAAAGTTAAATTGTTGTCTGCCACCTACGAAACGAATCATCTTTACCCAGATACGCTGGACAACAACGTACATTCTACAATTTTTTGTAGTACAAAAACATTAACATCAAGATAAAAGACGTACCTTGATTGTTCCTAAAAGAGATTCTCTTGGCTTTGTCTGTGCTGGTGTCAGAAAGCTTTCCAGGTCTTATCGGCATCTTTCCCAACCTAAATCCATGTGTGCTGCCTGCCGGCCTCCGAAGGCGATTCGGCATAAGTTTTGTCCCATGAAGTGCGTACGTCACCAGCAATAGGAGACATAGTAAAATTACTATCAGCAACCCGATACCAAGACCAGTAACGAGCTCTGAATTCCAAGTTATCATTGCGCTTGATGTCTGCTTGTATGGAGGGTTATCCACGAGACTTAATCCAGGTCTTCGTCTCTCGGTTACCACGGGTACGTGCGATGCACCAGTGTGCATATGTTCTTCTGACCGTGGGTTTGACGAAAGTTTATTGCGACGAACTTTGTCCGATTCATTGTAAACTGATGGTCCGTTGAGATTGACTAACTTTGTTAAGCCACTATTGGTTGTTCCAACACTTTCAGCCAATTCAGATGTGATTTCCACATGGAGAAATGCATAACTCTGCCTTGCTGGTGTTCCGCAGTCTTCAGCAAAAATCACAAACTTTTCCGGTCTGTTGAGATCAGACGCATGTATTCGCTGATTCAAACGAATCTCTCCCGAGTTACGGTCAATAACAAAATATTGGTTGTTGGAAGACATGTTCGTCTGATGCAAAGATGGTTTTCTAGCATTCATCAATTGCCATACCCCCAGGTAGACCTCTAGTGCATAGACCACACGGCCGTTTTCACTCTCATCGGGATCCGTGGCTAGGGCAGTATATACCACCGTCCCTGGACTGGTCGATTCGGGTAACCTCAGAGTTGCTACTGGTAGCATAGATCCGGACGATCGATAAGGCAATGCCAAGGTCTGATCAGTTAAGGACGAATCTATCCTGTTGGTTGGTGGTCTGATAAAACTGGGTGCATTGTCATTTTTGTCCAAAACCTTCACTGTGAGTGTTGTCGAGAAGGAAAGTGATACATTACTTCCTTGATCCCGTAAAACAACCGGAAGGAAGTAAATATCTTGTTGTTCTCTGTCAATGGTAGCATTAGCACCAGGATAGACAAACAAATTTCCATCCGAGCGAAGAAACCAGCGCAAATAACGTGCTGAATCATTCTGTGAATCGGCTAAATTGAAAGTCACTCGTCCATTGTCATTCAAGTCAGCATCTTCAGCTTTCAGGTGTCCAACGAATATCTGCCTGTTGGTATACCATGTTGATTGGTAGTTTGCGATAGATGGCCCAGTCCCAATCTCCTCCTCAATCCAGAATGTTGTGTTGCTAACCAGTCTAGGGACATTGTCATTCACGTCAGTTACTTTCACATTAACCCATGCTAAACTCGTACGGTTTGGGAACTCAGCGTCAAACGCAACCACTGGGATACGCCAGGCGTCATGTGTTTCACGATCCAGCGGCAACTTCCCAGCCCGTATCCATCCTGTTGACTCTTCAATCTCAAAATAGTTCCTAAAAGTTTCACCATCAAAATCGGTTTTGTTTTGTCCCGCTAGATCATTCTGATCAGCAAACCGATAAAGCGTTTGACTACCTGGTCCAGGTGCATCTTTATCAACAGATTTGAGCTGAATTAAACGTGTCCCATGTACGGTGTTCTCTGGCACTTGGATATTCTGATTGTGGGAGACGAATCGTGGTCCGTTATCATTTTCGTCCAGAACAAAAATTTTGACCAGACTAGTTGATGACAGCCTTCGCGATTCGTGTAGTTTTATGGCCTGAAGTCCAGCTGACCCATCCTTAGAGTCACCGTGATCATGGCAGATGACAGCGAGCAGATAAACCTCTTGCTCTTCACGATCCAATAAGCAATTAGTGACCAGCACATAATCAGCGCTCCGACGACCGGTTGGGTTAACTTCCGCAGCAAACTTTGAGGACTGTGCATTTAGGCTGGTCGTGATTTCTTTACTGGATGCAGGTTTTAGGATGAAAGCAGTCTGTTTGCCAAGAGTATCCACGAAACTGGTGTGATCTGCCGGCTTTTTCATAATCATAACTGAAGGTTCGTCTAACCGACAGGCGACTTCACCTGCTGGACCCTTGTCACGATCTGACGCCGATATCTGAATAAAAAAAACGCAAACGGAACGCGCAGTCCATTAATAGTTTGTAGCTTCCCCGAGGAAGAATTCACTTTTATCGTTTTCACTTATTCCCGGACAAATAACTGTGACTTAAATTAGCCAAACTACCAGAAAGTATGTCCACTCTGTGTGTATGTATGTATGTGTGATAAAAATTTTTCAGTAAGCAGACAGTTTTACGATATCCAGTGCAACCGGCTGACAGGTCACCATGCACACCAGACAGCCAAGTGTCAGGCCTGTTGCTATTACTAGTTCGACCAATCGTGAGAACACAGTTGCTCTATTTGAAACACTAAATCATTCAAATAAGTGGGAGATTTATTTAGCAACTTATGGCACATTTGATATTTAATGTGGGTGTGGGACAGTCATGTCAACGATGGTGGGATGTAGCATACTGTATGCAAGTCTGGAACGCCTTCTCTGAGAAACAGTCATTCGCGATATCGGTAACTTTTTATTTATCAGCCTTATATGTAAGAATGGAATGCACTAAAACAACTATTTGGTTAGCGATTGAGAAGAAAACCAGGTATCACATACTGACGTCACATATAAGTTATTTCTGGTGAAAGATATGTGCGTTTTTAAAAAATGGAAGAGTGCACAATAAAGAACGACTACCACTACTACTAATACGACCAACTACTAAAAACTGAGAGCTCACGCCAGAGTAAATAAGACCAGGCTGGTTAGCACAACCCGGCCTGAAAATTTCGTTCCTTTATTCTGATGCGATAAGATTTTTAAAGATTGGCGTCTAAATCCTATAAGCAATGCTATTACAGAAATCGCCTCATTGTATATATCTGTTTAATAGCGAACCGGGTCTACAAAAACAAATCTACTCTTGAGTCAGGCGTGCTCAATTGAGTAGGTATACATTAATGTGAAAGATGCTCATTTATCCTACTGTGAGCTACTTCCTGATGGTTGCATTTGGGGTTTTGCGGGGTAGGTATTTTGTTCATATTCACACCACTCTCGTTTGAACGGTCGTCCTCCTGTTCTGGTGTAATCATTCCGGTGAGTCCACACCAGAGGGAAGCACTGGACTCGAGTTTCGCTCTTATTAGAGCTCATCAGCAGTGCATATCCAATGGCCGTGCCGGGATGTGAACGCCGGACATCTGACATGCGAGGCGAGCGTGTTACCACTACTCCACCAACGCACGTTGGACGCATCTGAATTTTCACGTCTGAACAGGCGAACGCGTTCACACTTGAGCGATGTGATTGGTGTGCCCGACCCATCGAACGACGACCCAGTAACTGTCCTGGTTGTGACGATCGATTGACCCGCCAGTCAGGACTTCCCAGTCAGGTAGCGTGACACACGCTTGAAACCCAACGGGCGACATTTTGGTTGCATTTGGGGCTTTGCGGGATAGGTATTTTGTTCCTGATGTACTTCCTGATGTTAGCGTTTTTTACTACCTCAACAAATGAACCTTAGGGACTTTCCAGTGACCAGTACAGCAGCTAAGGATGCTCTATTTACTCGAAGGAAAATGAAGTCAGTGGTCATGTTTTTCTGGTTCTGACACTTTTACGCTTGAATACAAATTCAGGTTAAAATACGGAATACGAGACGTTGTGTATACATGAAAATGTAAGCCAAATGCGTGCTAAGTACGAACGTTTTGAAAACCCTTAATTTACGTGGTGTTGAAAAGTTAGCAGTAATTTTTTATTCAGTTACTCTGGCTATACACTTTTCTTGATGCATTGTTCGATACAAGCCTATGGTGAATGTGATTCAGGATATATACCTATTCGCCTACTAGTCGAAGATTTTAGTGATAGCTAATAGACGAGCAGGGGGCTAAACTGTATAGCTAAGTTATCCTGCAAGAATAAGAAACGAGCGAGCAATAGGCCAAATGGAGCAATCGAAAAGCATCTCTAAAGTTAGTCTCATTAGGAGAAATAAGTTGAAGTTTAGTGTAGGATAAGAACTAGTATTCGGTGACAACCTAACTCACTAACAACCACTTGGTTTCAAAAGCTTGCGGGGGAGTTCTTCTAGCCGAAGGATCTTGGGTAACTGTCAGTCGGTTTTCAGCTTTGGTTGTGCTCATTTGCGCTCAGTTTTTCAGAAATAAAGGCCCGGAAGAGAAAATTCTAACGGCCTACTTTTCTTATCTCAAGGAAAATGACAAGCAAGCGTAGATTATCTGCAGATGAAACAAGCCATCCTGGCAGATCTTGAGTAGTTCTGGGTTTTCACAGTCATCAAATGTTCGCAGATGTACACAGAATTACCAACGAACATTAATTCGCAAGATACGCATTTCTGAATTCAGTGAATCCGGCTGCTTCACGCTTTTGGCTTGGAAAGGATGTCTGATGGACTGCTTGAGGATTCCTGATCCCTATGCATTTACGTTTGTTTCCAGTTATCTTCATATCATGGGGGCTGCTGCATCTCTTCTAATGTGCTCTGATTAAATGGAAACCGGTAGTTGAGGAGGCACGGCTCTAGTTTGCATGTTTTTTATGACCAGGACGTATACTGATTAGAGGTTGTGATTATTCGTCATATGACAATACAATAAAGCTTCCGCTTGTCCGAACGAGCCCGTCAAACTTGAACCGTAGCGTCCAGAAAGGCTTTCCTACGTACAAGTCTATCTGGTAGGCTATTGTGCTGTTCTGTCTACTCGACTTGTAGAAACATTGATGTTATACATCCACTTTGTTGAATGATTGTTTGGATGAATGCTGTTAAGCTACGGGTGTGCGTTCAGTGTCTACGGTTCTGTGATGCAAACTACGAGTAGACTATCAGTGTACCCTTCGTACAACGTAGTTGTCCGTATGATTTTATCGGTCTTTTGTTCCGAATCGGATAAAAACAACCGTACAAACCAAGTCAAACGTGCCCCCATTACCGTATACTTCGTTTTGCATGTATTTGTCAGGGGAAATGAAAACATGGGAAAAAGCACTGCGTTTTCCAGCCGCCGGAATAAAGCTCCAAAAAGAGCTTGTGTTTTTTGTGGTTATGATTTCGTGGTGCAAATATGCTTAAATAGATTTAACTGTAGGACAGACAGGCTTTACTGATTCTCAGTTCATGAGGCAGGTAGAGCTCAGTCTCATCATAACAGACTCAAAAAGAAAACGGAATAAATGAAACCAGCGAGTTTTGAAGTAAGCAAAGTAGCAAAGTTGCTAGCCTTTGTTGAGGAGCCTTATCCAGAGCTACGCAAAACGCATTTTAAAACAACTCACCAGCACATGCTTCTGTTGTCGTTGTTAACGTATCCCCAGGGTTTCACTACGATAACCTTCATTCACAATTCACTGTAATAACCAAGCCTACAGTTTCAAAAGCAGTCTCTTCTGTTTGGCTGCAGATTGATGACCATCCCGGCAAGGTGAAATCCACCTTTATTTCCCCTGCAGTGGAAAATATATTGTGCTGTTCCCAGTAGGTGAACATACTTTGTGAGTACGCCATGTTCGCTCGCACAAACGTCCCAGCATTGCCTGGGCCGGTTTTTCTTTAAAGCTGCCAAGAATGGTACGATGCTATGTAAAAACGTACCTGTTGGGGATAATCATGCTGACCTTGCTGCAACCGGCGGTGCTGGTGAAACTATAACATGTATGTACATCATGGCATAACACCATGCAACCATAGCTATTTGCCTGGTGAATTTTTTTATCGCGATTTACGCACATCTATGAGAGTGCTTTCCTTTCGATTACGACGGGTGTTATCACGCAACATACATGTTCGTGTCATTTCTATCGTCTTTGGTTTGTACTACTTCCCGGTTTTCACGTTCATTGCAAATCAGTAATAAGGCTTTCGCATGTTGGATTCCACGAACACGGCATCTGCTGCGATGTTGACCGCACAACTCAGGCTGGCTGATTCTCGGGTAACCAAAATGACATTCAAGCAATTCAGAAAGGTGCTATTGAAGAAAAGGTTACGGCTTTGTTTCGCAGTGCACGAAAACCTGTTCATTGTGGTTTGATGGTCTGTAGATCTGTAGTCAAATTTTGGAGTGAAAGCAGGTTGTCCGTCATCAGGAAATGGACTAGGTTTAAATTGTTGTCTGCGGTAGAAAATTTTTGAGGATAAAAAACAGGAAGTGATTGCTTGATTTGATACTGCGATAAGGTAGACGAGTAAATTTGCCACCGAACTATTTGATGTGAAAAGGCGTTGTTCTACGATCCAGTCATTCACCCGCGGAGCAGACAAGAACACTGAGTAAAATGTGACTTTCGCGTTGATACGTAACGTGACAGATTCCTGCACTTGTCGATTAGCAACAACATCCATTTAGTTTTTGAACTAGTGACCAATGCTACGTCACCAAGTTAACCAGGTTAGAGCGGTCTTCAGCCATTTGGAAGCCATGTGCTGTTTTGATTTGTCATCCACAACCCTCAAAACATGTTGGGGTCTTCCGTTTTTCCCAGAGTGGCCAAATCTGTTATTAATGCAGGGTGGCCAAAGCCATTTGCGAGATGCAGTGTTCAAAAGCCACAAGGAATGTAGGAATATTCTCTGCGGTGGTGGGAAGTTTAGTAGAAATATGACCGAAATTGTTCGCAGTGATCCTCATAGGAGGCAGCTGCCATTCGGGGTTCCTCCGTCTCTAGTGGGTGAGACTGTTGTAATTTAACGTAGATATTTGCATGAAGGTAACTTGTGAAGAGTACTTAAATGACTGCCATCTAGATCGGACTTGCCCATCAGCGGGGGGGGGGGGTTGAACTACTAGAAGCTTCCTTGTAGTAGATAGCCAAAGACAGTTTGCCAGGAGCTGAATAAGGTTTTGCGGACAGTCCCTTGGCCCCGACCTAAATTCGAGGGAGAAGATCGGACGGTGAACTTGCAGAGTCCTGTTGAAAGCCAACAAAAATAATGGCACACCAGCGGCCACTTGTTCCAGTTACCTGGTTACCGGCGTCTTCCGTCAATTATTTTTAATTTCTCACGTAGGACTACAATTCCCCAGTGGAGCACCGCACATGTTGCCGAAAACCCTCCATTGACACACCGTCAAGGTGGTAGTGGATAAGCTGGCGTTATTCGAATAACCCAGCGCTTAAGAATGCTGTTACACTTTAGATGACAATTTTGTTGTTAGAAAGTGGAGTGAGCTAACCTGGGTTTCAGCATTCGACATTTTC
This sequence comes from Clonorchis sinensis, assembly GCA_003604175.2. Classification (NCBI taxonomy): domain Eukaryota; kingdom Metazoa; phylum Platyhelminthes; class Trematoda; order Opisthorchiida; family Opisthorchiidae; genus Clonorchis; species Clonorchis sinensis. The sequence goes on from CM030369.1 coordinate 99,376,752, forward strand.
CAGGTTGACCGGTAAATAAGTTGTTGACCCGAAAGGCCCATCCTGCTAAGGCACGTGCGTCCACGTTTGGCGCAGGTCCACATAGACGATTCATTGGGAAGTTTTAGTCCATCTCGAACGGCTCACTTATTTCCAACGCTGTAAAGCATATCATCCCACAGCTTGGAAAGCTGTTGTTTATGTCGTACTGTCGGGTGTCAGGTCATCCACTGAGCTGAAACTTAGCTGAAAGCTCTTGCAATGACGGAATTTAAGCGTTCCAGATTTCGAACTCTTTTCTTCAACCAATTGGGTGAAGTTGTTTCGGGAAGCAATTTTCGGCCGCTCGTTTAAAGTGGTCTAACTAGCTTAGCTGGCTCTGCATCAAACTGTATTCAAATCCAACAGCACCTGCATTTCGACGGATTGCGGTGTTCGGGATTCTGTCAACCTATTCGATCCGAAGGATATTGCGCAGACAGAAGTCGATCAAGGACCCAAACATAATTTCCATACCGTCCAGAGCGGGCTTTTATACATTAATTAAGACGGCATAACAGTACATTTCACTGCTTTCTTGGTACGTGTGAGAAACAAGGGATGATTCCTTCAGGCACGTATCTCTAGGTGATCAAATGCAGTGAATGCTATTGCAATTCATGCATTTATTGCATTTTCAAATGTCAGGTCTGTGAATATTGTGCTGTCAGCACAACAAAACCAGGCAGCAGGCTATCTTCAGAAGCCCATGATTATGTAACCGTTGGTAAGACTATCACTAGTTTGTTTATGTTCTATCAATTGAGGTTTCTGAAATTTTAATCCATAAATTTCTTTCAGTCTGGTGGAGACGATGAGCCTCATGTGACCAGAATGTTTCACTTCATTTGGTATTTTTCGTAGATGATTTTTAAATTTCTATCCCAGCGCTTCTGACTTATTTTTGAGCCCCTGTGTTTATGGATCTTGGAATAACTAATGGAAGGTCAGATTCTTCTCATAAATCAAGGCGAATACCGATGAGTCTTTTTCAACATACCAACCTTTCTTCCGCATCCACAGCAGCTTCTTGAATATGTTTTCATAATTGGTCTCACTGGCTTTCGGACGTGACTGGGACTTGGTCTTCTCACAGCCAGTGCTTTGCTAACTCCGTTCTGTAGCCTCCTTACGTCTAAACTGAATGTTTCCTTCTGTCCACGGCGTGGCAGTTTTCCTAATACGACGCGTAATTTGGTAAGGATCGACGAGTGAACTATATTGAATTCAGCCACACGCATCAGTTTGTGATCAAAATATCATGAAAGTATTTTGGCCGCACATTGATATAGTCGACTATGTGAACATGTTGAATTCCAGTATGAGTCCACGTGAAAGGGGATATTCAGTCCACATTGAACCACCTGGTTGTTATTGAGTGTGAATGTCGCACACACATCTCGTAGTCGCCCATCGTTGTATTTCACTGATACGATGCCTAACCAACCCAGCATATCCCCCAATTATTTCAGTCCTTGCAAACCCGTGCATCGGGAGTTTCCAACAAGAACAGAAAGATGCTCACAGGTACAGGCCTGATCAGATTCAGCATCTAATGGTAACAGTTGTTTTTCACATATTTGCCGGTGACATTACGGGGCATAGACCCTGACAAATATGGAAAACTTTGCCTTCGACAGCCGGAATCGGATGGCAATTACCCCTTAGTGGGTGCGTGTTGGTTTATGCGGTATCCTCTGCTTCACGTGATATGCGACAGCAAATCCGACACAACACCCATATAGGCCTTCTTGTAATGGTAGGCTGTATTAAAAGGTATAACCAGACCAGCCAATGGGCTTTCACGGAGCGCAGAAAAGTCTGCCCTGTAGAATTTGAATGCTTTAGAAACATGCAAAGATCACATTTCAGATCTGACCGCTTTATTGTTTTCCAGGAGATTCCTGACCCTCTACGTCACTGGTCTTGTAGACTGTTGAGCCTAGAAATATGGGTTTATTTCGGGTACTGCATACCGAGTCTTTGGTTTCAAGGTCCTACCTGCAAGGCGGCTGAGGCTGATCTAGCCCGAAGGTGAGAGAACATTACCGGTGTGTACAGCAAGCGAGTCCGAAGGCGAGAGAACATTACCGGTGTGTACAGCAAGCGCTTTTCGAGCTGCACTGAATTCTCGGTTTTTGACGGCATTTTGACCGTATCGGATAATGCTCCGGTAGTCACGGTCTACATGTGTTTTAACTCGCTCCTTCTTGGGGGAAGATATCATGGTTGGTTTTATAGACATGGAGATGTTGGTTGACTGGGAGAAACACAAACTCACACTCTTTTTGCAGCGGACAACTTTACATTACCTTCAGGTTGCCTCTACTACGATTTCTTATAGCTCGAGGACTTGCTACTCTTCTTTGGACTCCTCTATTAGTCTCTCTGACATAGTGAAAACCTAATGAACTGAGTTTCAGCCTGTGTAGCCGGCAGGATTGTTTGAGCATTAAAGTCTGAAGATGAGGGAGCTTTAGGTCGGAAGAGATTAACTGCAAATAAGAAATATCATACAGATTAAAGCCTCAACATAAGAAATAGTTCACTTATCACGGACCACCCGTGGCGTTCCATTTTACTTAACAATAGACCGATGGAAGTAGAAATGGAACAGTAGTTGTGTCAGCGGTACAAAAAGAGAACACCTGTATAATATGCGTATGTGCATTTTGCTGCAGGCACCTGCATTAAACTGAGATTATTTAGGTGGCCAGAACTTGTGATTTCATCATGACGAAAATCCGCATGGTTGTTTTCTACACAAATAACACCAATTAAGTTCAATCAGCTTAGCCTACTTGCTGCTACTGTTTGTTTGTGACAAGTCAAGGCATGCACAAAGTCTCCTCAGATCTTATTCACTGAAACAATAGACATGTAGCTGCCTTCATTACTGCGGTCGCGAGAGTACAACCAGCTCTGAATGAACAGTAAAATGATCGCTTCCCGACGGTAGAAAGTGGAATAACTGGTTGTCATTTGCATTTGTTGCGATTGAAAACTCATGGAAAATTAGCTATCACAAACTTTATCTCAGCTGATCACGTTTGATGTCTGTTAAGGCTTAGCTAGTGGAACGATGAAAATGTACAATAGTGGATTTTGTCCAGCTTACTTTGGCCACGAACGTCCCCGAAGGTAGGTTCTCTTTGACGGTAAGTATGTGGAAACGTGATGCGAACGAACCTCCAAACAAAGTCTCCGGAGATGCGGCGTTTAGTTTGGTCAATGGTGTGATTCCCCGGATTTCCACAATAGGTGCTTCATCGTTCACGTCAGTTGTACGAATAACAATTCCTAGCGTACTTGTCCTCGCCGGTCTCCCAGCATCTGTGGCGATTATCTGGAATTCAAACATTTTTGGTCCAGTTTCGTAGTCCATCTGATGAATGAGCGTAATCCAACCATCTGTCGTGCCTACTCGAAAGTAACGTCTGACTTTCAAGTCGGTGCCACTAGCCAGTGAATACTCGGTTGATCGACGCTCTGCACCGGCCTTCTTCCCGACATCGCCATTCATATAGACGTCTTTGTCAGTTGCGACGACGCGGTATATTCGACTACCAACTGGCATATTTTCCGGAATGTCAATTGCCAACTTTGGAAACGAATTACTAGATGAATTCTCCAAACACTCCAGGAGAACAGATGAGTGATATCGTGCCATGTCCCGAAACAAGTCCGGATGATTGTTCTGTTTGTCTGCTTCAGACACACCCAGATTAAATTGCGGTGCATACTCATTGACTTCCCGCACCAAGACGAAAACCGGAAGTTGGGTCGAATGCCTCGCACTTTCAGTTTCGCAGTTGTCACGTGCAACTAGAAGGAGGTGGTGCTCTGTTTTACTTTCGTGATTTAGTTCCATTTTACTCAATAACCTCAGACGTTTTAGCATATCCATTGAAATTCTGTTGTTTGAATGGGAGACGTCAGAGTTCTCTGAAGACTGGCCATAATCCAGCTCAAAACCTTTTGCGTCCGTACCCTAGCAAGTATGGAAAATAAAAAACCTTGATTGTTGTCCTCGACAGTGTGCAATTTATATACCGAGCGAGCATTGGATGTAGGCGATTACATTTGGTACCTGCAGCCTCAGGAGTTGGCCTAAGTATAACTTCAAAAGTTAGGTAAGGCCAAAAACTGTAAGTCAAATGTGCCTTAGATCAACGATGTGAATTATGGTCCTGTGATGATGGAAAGTGTCATCCAATAAAAAAGCTCAAAGCCAAGGTTTTAAGGCACAAAAATACAATATTAAGACGTACTATACATACATTTTGTTTTGTACTCTATCATACTGTCTTTACTGTCATCATCACTATCAGGTCTATTATCATTATTGCTGGGTAATCTGTTGTCCATAGGGGCGAGTATCTGCCTGAACATTATCAGGAGTGAACATTTCAGTGGGTAATGAAGATATAATGAAACAGTGACAATTCAGGAGAAAACGTCTTGCGTGCTCAAAAATCGATCAAGTAAAGGTTGCCTTCAGCATTGAACGCCAATAAAATGGACAGTTCTGTGAATTATGTTGGGGAAATGTACCTACAAGGGGAACAGATTGGCGTCATTTATGAAGTCTTATAACGCAAGCTCAACAGAGCAAATTTTTGGCTGGGTAACCAGCTAGGAGGTGATAGTTAGCTGTTATAGTTAGCTGACGTTATCCTTAAGCAGAGGTTTCATTGTTCATACACAAAAACCTGCAGATTGCTACCTAATGAAACATCCGACCGAAGATAAACAAAGCCCTGAAGAGACAATGACAACGACCGTTCCGGGACAAAAAGAACCACACAGCGTCCTGTAGTCCTTCACAGATGCATTTACTGTCACTCGGAACAGCATTTTTAGTACAAGCTTCCATGAATTTGTTCGAGTAACGACATCTGTGACCGTACTAGTTCTTTCTAGAGGGCCTGATTTTTAGGGCGACCGTGGACTTTAACGAACGTTACCTGTATTTCAGAATAAACGACAGCCCTGTGATTGGTAGCTTATGGTCGTGCATGACTTAAACAGCAGCGAAACCTGTGGCTGCGCAGCATTGCCCACCGCACCTGATCACTAGGATCAAACAAACAATGGTTAGTACAACCTTTCACAATGTGCCCTATATACCCAAGTTCACGATTAATTTAACGTGAAACTGGAATTTGCTTCTAAAAGCTGACTGTATCTGAAATCCTTGAAGTGGATGAAAAGGTAACTAGTTCTCAATAGATTGCGTTATTTTCTGAATCAGAGCAACATTTGGGTGGTGCATAGATAGCAGTAGTATGTGGTTTTCGACCAATCGAGTTCCTACGAAGTTGGAACGTTCCGTCTAGGTGGGGGGAAATCGAGAAGAGGAGCTTAAGCTGGCCGGACCGGAGAAAAAGAAACTGGCGCAATTCACGACGGCAGTTGTAGTGTCACATAAAGAGCGCCGACGAAAGCTCATAGCGTCGGATTGCGGTAAGTATCCAGCGGTCATGTATAACGGGTGTGTGCAGATGCTATTTATTGACTCATTTGTTATAGAGTTTATATGCTAGGGATTGTGACAAAACAGGACGAAGAGATACTGGAATAGCACACGTAGTGGCAGATGTTGGGGTTGGTGTGGAATTCTTTATTTTCAGAGTTTATGGATGACGTTCCCAGAGTTGAGATTTACGGAATACTGGTGGCGTTTCATCGGGAAATGAAAAAAACAGCAAATAGCGATGTCGCAAGTCGCATAATGTCATTGGTACACCGCACAAGATGACCCAGTTGATGTCACAGGCGAATCGCGACGTACCACACAGTTAATTTTGTTCGCATGTCTAAGGGTTGTTCCTTCGTCGGGACTGTCATGTACAGGCAGGTCGAGACCCGCAAATACTGTCAGACACCGAACGGACAACTTGTCTCATTCTTCCTGATCTTCAAAATGTATGATCAGGGGACTACAAGGGCTGCATGATTTGATAGGTCAGGTTGAGATACTGCATGCATGTTGCACGGACTTCCCTAATGGACTAGGTACCATGATAAAGTACAGTTTCTTTGCTACACCATAAGTCTAATGCTAACGCAGAACTACTAAACATAGAGTCAGAGTTAACATCAATTTTTTTTGGGGACGTGATAGTATTCACATACAAAAGTATTCTTATCGAAAATCTAAGCTAGTACTGTAATTTCGCATCAAAAATTTACGCTTCACGTAGCAGTCGCACTTATGAAGCCATTTAGGTGCCCGCCTGATTTTTCCTGTCATCTCAATGTATAGTGCACTTGTCGAATTTACGCCAAATCTAGTAACGTCATAGCAAAGTTTTAAAACATGTTTATTTTGGTCAGCAAGTGGAAATGTATCAGAGGCCTGTCTCATCAAGCTCTTTACACGTAACCTTCATTATTGATTGTCTCAACCCACCTGCAATTTAACCTGGAGCAAACAATGATGAGTACTCTGTTGCTGCTTTTGTGGACACAGCAGTCCGCTTGTGGAAGTCTTCCTACAATACACTGTAATTATTGCTAGCTTCTGCTTTATTTTGAGGCAAAACATGACGCTGAGAAGAATGCATAGTCGTATTCAGCCTAGTTGTCCTGTCTTACACTGGTTAGCTTACAACAGCTTCGAGTTTCTTTATCTCCGTCCTCGTTGAGAGTAATGAACAAACCATCTTATTTTAGTTCAATCCATTTTCGTAACAACATCGAATTCATTCAAATCTTTTAACAATTCAGATGAGTAAAGTCGGGTTGATGCAATTTTTGGGCGATGCCATGAAACCTTGAAATGATGCCGTTGGTGTCTGGCAACGATTATTTCAGTAGTCTACTAAAATGCCCAAAACCCATTGGGTTTTAAATGTTTGCATAACTATAACTATCACTATCAATTATCACTTCAGACAACTCCTCGGGTACACATAGAGTGGACCGAGCTACTAAAATCTATGGTTCTAGGGTGCAGAAGCACATTTAGTTATTGAATAAAAGCACCAAACGCTTGAACTCCACCTCGTAGATCATCAGCTTCGCTCCTGGATGTGCCCTAATCGATCAATGACAGCTTTACTAATTAAACTTTGAATACACTTAGTTAATTCTTAGAAATGCTTTTTAGTCACGTTACTAATGCTCTAATTTACATGCACGACTGAGCTAAAATCAACCGTTATGCACTTGAATACATTCTTACGGGTGCAGCAGCTAATGGAACAGTATCAAGCGACTCAATCCTGTGGTGTACCTCTATAAGCCCCCTTCAAATGTTAGCCTAATATTTCTTGATTGCTCCGACTATCTGAGTAACCCTAGTCCATCCAATTCGATGTCCCGTTTAATGTCTATCCACTCATGGATTAAGTGGAGCCATTGTAGTACCTGCGAGAAGACAGTAATTTAACTGAATTTCTGCTTCTGTCATACGTCTAAAAGAGTCGGTTTGCAATTCAGCCAGTTCGTGCTATCTTGGCGTGTTGGACTTTATGTTACTCTGTCTGAACAACTGGTGAGCATACTGAGTCACTGCTGTCCTTTTGAACTTAGGGCAAAACCTATCGTAGGAATGGTCGATCGCAGTTGAGAAACTGCAGGCTTAGGGAAAACCGAACAGCCTTTTGGCAAAAGATACCTTCAAGGCAAAAACCCCTGCGATCTGGGAGATTTTGCTTAGTTGCCGGTTGAAGTAAAATGGAGGAACGCTAGAAAATAAGAGAAAAATCTGTAGACGGAAACGAGGAGCGAAGTGTTTGGTTAAAATCTGAGCATGTAGTGATATACTGAGGGCGAAGCGCACTTTCGTTTAAAGTCTGCTTTCTCGCGGGGCATGGTAGAGAACGTCCCTAATAGTTTGGTCCTAATATAGTTGACGTACATATACTGTCATGTATATGAAGCCCGCAGCTTAGTTTTTTTTCTGAAAAGCAGAAAAAGAGTTGTGAATTGATAAGCTGATAAAAGTCCGCAAATTTGTTTTTCTTTTATGAAACGTCTGTGCAAAATAGATTTTGAATATACTACTCCGTGTTCATAGAATTTTATGTTGCCGCTTCGTGTCAAACATTATAAATCAGTCCAAAGGGATATTCTATAGTTTGCTGTTTGCGAATACTGAAAGTCCTCTCATCCTGTGTTGCTTATGCAAATATCCCTGAAACAAATTTAAGTGTTCCTCCTCTGTTTTGTTCCACTGATTACCTAACTGTCAGTCTGGTACAGATCACTAATGCTCACTTTCTGCTTGAGTGGCCGTAGGGCATTTTGTAATCCCATCGCGATCCTCTCACTATTTAGTTTTAAAGTGATAGTTGTCAGTAACCGATCGGCAATCCAATCCATCAGCAATAGGATGCTGAAAACAGTGCTCTTTCGGGAGTCACAACCCACTTGATAAGGATAATCCAACAGGCTGGAAATGCCAGACATCATTATATTTATGGATGAATATGGGTAAGTACCCAAGCGTTGCTCAGTCCAAAAAGCAACCAAACAGTCCACCTGTTTGCAGACACAGTTGGTAGTAAGTGATTCTAGTTACTGCAACCTTTCTGTCGGTATTAGCTGGTAAATATGAATGCTTATCTTGATGCCGTTATCAGGTTATATATAAAAAGCGGGTACCCGCAAAGTTTACGCACCCGTGCACATCATGGCTCTGGCCTGGGGGACTGATCACATTAGAGCAAGAATTTTGCTGGGGTCTTTCGCTAATCAAAACGCCAATCAAATGTTGATGAACAATTCTCGTGAACTAACCGTATATGTTTGCTCTATGATGGAATTTAAACTCCAAGATTCTAGCGTAATTTCAGTAGCGTTTTCTTGAAACATCTTCCTAAAAATTTGCAAGCATTCCAAAGTCTTTAGGGAAATTCTCCCGTATCATGTGCATCCGGAGGATTTGAGATCTTCAGGTGTGGAAATCGAGCTGATTGTATAAAAAAGCGAGATATGATCGCTCAATACAGTATTATTGTTGAAACCACGTTATAAACAGTGATCGTAGTTTCAAGGAACATTATTCAAAATAGTGGGTATCAGATCAATCAGGAAAAATGGATAACGGCATTTGTCAATATACTCATTGTAGCTCATTATTATCGAGAAAGGTGTACATAGTCCAGCAACACACATGAAACGGATTGCTGAGCATGATCAAGGTTCATCCCAGCTGAAGCTTATGATAAACTTTTTTTGGCAGCAGCACTCAAAATGCTAAGTAAAACCCATAACAGCATTTGTCGTAAATTGATATCGGGCACCAAAATTAAACCGTTGACATTTCAGACACTAATTTTCACCACAATAATTATGGTACCATTTGTGTAGTGTCAGTGTTAATTGACTTCGCAGAGAAAAGCCTGCACGGGACCACTAATGCTCTGACCAGCAAAACTACGGGAGTATGCCGTCCTGGATAATCAATCGACTGCATTTATGCCAGGGGCCGATTTACCTACTTTGTACGTTCATTAGCAAAACGAGGCTGACCAAATCTAATTAGCCATGGCAACCTCTTTAGGCTGCTCCGTTTGTCTATTTGGTTGTATGGTTGTTGCCGCCGGATCTGGACGAGTAGCCGGAGGGGAACAAGTTTTCTTGTAAATTAGACAATCGATTCGACTGTGCGTTACGCTAATTTCCTCATAGACCAAGTTGCTCGCAATCGCAAAGGCATTAGCCTCTATATATCGTTTGCTTATGAAGTTGTGTGACGTGGGAAAATGTAATTCGTTTTCATGCATTATTTGGTTTGGTTAAGAGATTTGCATATTTTAACTAACGTTTTCCGCTAAATATCTTTTGTTTACTCCTTATGTACGTTGGAAAACGTAATTGCGGGAAACCGAAAGTATGGCGGAAAGGTTGCAACGTGGTATTCATTTTTAAAATGTCAAGGCAGTAACAGACCAAAATGTGACCGAAAGCTTATGTGCCCAGAATTGTTACTTCAAGGTGTGGGTGGTAACTAGACTTAAAACACAGCATTTCGGATGATATTATTGGGTGTTAGGTTAGGTGAAAACTCCAGTCTGAACCGTTTTACTGCACATCAAACTTATACACATACGCAAAACATAGGCCATATGTAAATAACAGTTAGCTTCTAAATGACAGCTTTGAAAACTGTCAGATAAAAACAATCGCTAACGAATTTGCGTAATTTGACAGAGAGAAATCCGAAGATGAAACTTTCAGAGCTCAAATAACAAAAATGAAATTTTATTATTAGTGAAGTACACTCATTTTCAGCAACTTCAGTAATATAAGATTTTAATATGTTGAAAATAAAAAGTTCCAAGCTAACCTGTTTGCCTTCGTCATTGAGATTTCCACACGAAGAAGCAGTTTGAGGTTGCTGGTGCAGCCAAGCTTGACCACGCTTTACTTGAAAGCACAAGTTGTGCTTTTGTGGTGCAGGGCAGCCATAAACTTGATGAACCACCCATAGCCTCACCGCAAAATATTCACCGCCTATCTTAAACGTTGCGGGTTCGAATTCATCAAAGTTTGTTGAGATTTAGGAAACTGGGAATTTAAGGTAACGAAGAAAACTCCTTAGGATTGCATCTAAATTTTTGGCCAAGGATTACAGACTCCAGAAGTAGACGTTCAGTTCCATACTACTTAGAGAACATTGCTCTCTTCGAGTGATCTGACGGTTCGTTTACAGACTTAAACTGTAAGTGCACCGGGAATTAACCAGATTTGATCGAAGCGTCCTTTCGTTATAGGGCAAACTAGACTTTCGAAACTGATTGACTACTCGTGTCTCACCAGCAGGGAAACGAGAAAAACGTCACTACAAAATTCTATAAGCCTTAGTTTGTTCGCCGCTTGTAAGACAAATGCGTTCACTGGTGAACGACACAATTCTGAGTCTTCAAGTTATTTTTGACAAGTACTGTATCATTGTTAAGGTCAAGTGCATAAGTTTGCTAACCTAGAACTATCTCATTGCTGTCGAATCCTCCAGCAGTTTGGAGCAATGGGATGTATACCTACAATGCTACTGAGCAGAGTAAATTGCCTGACTGATTACCATTAGGAATTCGGTGATCGTGTAACACGCACAGAAAACCCTTGTTATCAAAAAACGATCGTTTCAGACTCAATCTGAACATATCGGGACATAATCACAAGCACTATTAGTTAGCAACGATAATTGAGTTAATGATGATTCACTGGATGTTTTGTATTTTAGGCAAAACGATCTATGCTGAGAAACCGGGAAGCACTGTACATCTTTTTCATTGTTGTTAGGGATCATTGGCGGTGCGCTTCTTGCGAAACTCAGAGAGTTTCGAAAGCGAGACCGTTTGAACACGACTGGTTGATCAGCAGTGTTATTAGCGCTGACTTAATTAGGGTCTGTCATCCATCACTGACGAAAGAAAAATCAAGCGGTGAAGTATTCGTTGGCGAGTGACGATTGCTCAGATATTCTAATTATTCTTCGTCCGAATCATTCTTCTCTCAGAGCGAATTGCTTTGTCCAAGTTCACCCGCTTGTGGATTAGAAGTTCAACCTTCAAGCCGGGCTGTCGCGGATTCCAAAACTTCTCTGTAATTCGTGTGATGCGCACAAATTGATGAATCGCCATTGGGATGAAAACGCTGCAGAGTACAGCACAGTACAGCAACAGAGTACAGAGTACGGTTGATTGCACTACAAGATGAAACCTCCATCAAAAAGTCCAAAATCACCTCACATTACTAGTAGTTTATAAGATGAGAGCCAGCTGATTCCTGGTCTGACCAGCTTAAACAACCTGACCACTCAGATGGGTTCGTCAACTGTTCATCGATCCTTAAATACTCAGTGTTAATGAGTTCACAAGATGAGTGAAACAGCCTTCAAAGAGAAGACATCCCTGACGACGCTGTTGAATATGAAACCTCATGTTGCGGTTTCTATGATTGGATGTTTGTTAGCGCTATGTCCCTACTAAGTGTGAGTTAATGGCATTGCTGGCCAGCGACCCGCGGCCGAAAGGTTAGGTGTTCCAACTACTGGCCGGAGATCATGGGTTGAGGTGCATGCTGATGGTGATTCCTAATAAGGATCAACACAGCTATAAAATGCTTCACCAGTTTTCGGCATTGGCTGGATTACTGACGATGAGCTCTGGTTTTATGCCATTACTGGTTGCCATAAAAGATCATGGAAAAATCTAGGATCACTTAATATCGGGCGTAACAAACAGAGAACAGAAAAAAGCAGTTGCACAGAAACTCGTTGCCGATGTTAGCACATAATTTTTTGACTTCAACTGATTTCCGACAACATTTTACTTAAAAGTGATTAAAATCCATAGCCAATTAGTGGAACAATTCAAAAGCGCATCACTCCTGAAAAAATGCTAGCCATGTGATACAATCAATCAGGCTTTTTACCTGCCGGTTATAAACGTGGATGGTATTTCAAAGACGTTGTAGACCTGCTGAATTTCACGAGTGAACGGCACGTAGAAGCTGTTTTGCGTTTTGGATTGTGGCTGATTGGATGTGTAATAATACATTGTACAACAAGCTGAAATTATCACAGAGCAGAGAACACACTTACTTCCACAGACCAGTTGAGAATATTCCCTTGCTTTTAAAGTAAACACATCCCACCATGGATTTTCTTTTAGGGAAATTTTTATTGCCTTGTTGTAATCTCGTTCACCTGTAGATTTTCTTGTACCTTCGTTTCCAAAGCAGGACCGCCTGGCTGTCAGAACAATTTACGTAGCTCAACTGTTATTCCTCACCTTTGTTTTACTAGACAGCCGGATAATTCTTTAGCGTAAAGACAACTCAACCAAGAATTTGGTAGCTGCACGCAAGCGGCAACAAACACACGCACGTAAACAAAGAGACTTGAATTGAGTTCTCTACTGAAAACGACTCCCTAAAAAACGAGCTGACAGTTTTATCTATAAATGAGAATAGATGATGTGTTAAACAGACACTAACGCTGGCACGAATACACTAACCCGGCCAACTAGAGAACTTCTGTTGATGGTTTTCCTTGCGAGTACTTGAAAGCATTCATCTGAGTTACCAGAATAGCGCCGCAGAGATCACGCAACTCCGTTTTTGGTTAATCGAGCTTCTGCCAACCATGACCAGGGAAACCAATCAACATTAGTGCGTGGTTTTTATCACTTCAGAAAACGGCAAATTTGTTGAAAAATAACAACTAATCTTGATAAACGGGGACAAAACAGAATAGAACATGATTGACATGGCCAACTAACCCTTTTTCCACCATCACGTTCTGCATTTGTTTACTAATTTCGCACGGTTTCTTAAACCGGATAACCTACACTTCAGATTTCATAAAAAGTAGTAGTCAAAGACGAAAGCACTAACTACAGACGGATAGCAGGTTTTCTTAGCTATGGGCTTGGATGCATGCTACACAATCGAGGAAGTCTAACTCCCTGACACCAGACGTCTCGAAACAAAGCTCACTGAACAAGCACACATTCGTTGGCTAGTTATTTAGGTGTAGCTAATGTTGTGGAAAAGATGCTCAAGTCTAGTCGGGCCAGCTAAACAACATTCTAATTCACTTCATTCTGGTTTATGCGTCCCTGTAGTTGGCTGGCAGATAATGAAAGTCGTGTGCGTTCAGTAATACCCATTTTAGGCACAAAATGACAAGAGAAAAGCCTAACTAAAATAAGGTTCGAATCAAGCTGCGCATACTTCCTATTCTCATATCTTCAAACCCGCTGCAACATCAGTCATTGTATTCTGTCTGGAGTTTGTATCCTCAAACTGAAACACCTGTTTAAACTCACTGTTACCGGCAATGAGTACGGCGCCACAAACAGCTGTCAGTAACATTTATTTCAAATGGGCTGAGACGTTTTATGCTTTATTCAGTCCTCACAGGCATTGCATAAAAAACACGAAGTGAGTAGCATGCAGCTGGCTCCCGCACTTTCGTAGATGACAGCATCTTAACTATAAGACCGACCAGTGTGCTAGTTATTGGAGCCAACTTTAAAGTCAGACAATGAGGATGTACAGCTGCCTCTTTCGCGTCCCGTCTTCCGCACGCTTAGACGGTATAAGCATCTCCACCGGGAACTCAACTCATAGCCATCTACTGAAGAACTTATAAATGCAATAAATTTATTACGGATATTTCCTATATATTTATGGCCACATCCAGTTTGTTCTGACATTCCTCGTTGCTTAGTTTCGAATCAACAACCCGAAGGAAAAAAATTACACGTTTTTTATAGTGAACTACAGTTATGACTTTGTTAGGCGCTGTCAACTGAGAATGATCGGCTATTAACTAACCTACCTGTCACGGTGCATAGAGCTCTAGAATATTATTGCTATTTAGCCGTTACTTGATTTCACAGTGCTCTGCAGGAAATTGTCTCCGTATTTAATTAAACTGATTTAGAATCAGTAATTCAAGGGGAAACAAGTACGAGCTATCTAACTGCTCTGCGGCTATGTATGCAACATATGTGCCGATATCCGTCGTGCCAATTCTGTGCGCCATCGAAAATCCTCACGATGAATCTGTGCACAATCTTCACATAATATTTCGTCTCTGGTAAAATGAGGCAAAGCAGAGGGAAGTATCTAGATGAAAGCTTCACCATTAGGAGACAGCCATACCATTGTTACAGCTGATGATTCACCGCCCTACAACCACAAAGTTGATGTAATTATAATTAAACTGTGGAAGTGAAAAGAAGAGAGAAAAGGGAGCCTGGCAGAGGAAAATTGGTGAGACCTACTGAAAGCTTTCTTAGGTGCCCTCATATCCAAACTGTCAATCATACAATTTGGAAACAAACTGACCGCACGAAAACCACTGGCATTGGTTGGTTGCCATCTATTGTAGTTTCTCTAACGCAGGATTGTTATAATCAAGTGTTTTCCCAGTAAATATATAAAAATAACAAACAAATAATCGCACACCTGTAACACTTCCGGTGTCTAGCTGCTATATCACCTGGAGAAAGAATGAGTGTTGAGACACTGCGAAGCTGCCCAAGCATAGAGCGGAACAGTCGGGAAGCCGAGGTTGAGTCCGAACCGCGGACATCCTGGCCAGCAACTTCGGAACTTAACAACTCAGTTATCTCGAGCTCTTAGTATATATCGGGAGGTTATGCGACATTTTTACACTAAATATCAACTCTTACGGAAATATGTTTTTACCAAGACAGATTAGTGGAACTAATCCTTGAATTTCAGGCAAATTACCTAAACAAATATTGAAATATTTCTTTTTTTCTAAATAAAAGATCCCTGAAAAGTTAAAACTAATCAACTAACGAACTCTGGATGAAGAAGTTAACTGAGAAATCACCGACACGCGTGAAATAAGAAGCTCTCTTTTGTCATGGTAGCCTGCGGCGAGAAAAAGCATTAATTTCCGTCGACAAATTTTTTCAAAAGCATTATCTGTCGGCTCTGAAGACAGTAGCGTTTGACCATATTTCCATATGAAAAACATTGATGCCTATTCTTTACCAACATTCTTGGGCCACCGTTTATTCAGTTCATCTAACAGTATTTCCAGTTTCATATTCTACTTGCATAGCTTTATACATGAATAATAAGTAAACCAACACTTCTGGTTGGTTTGTCGCGGTTTTCTTCCTTACTGAAACTGCAAACCACCAGATTCCATTTATTGTTTTAAGTTGGGGCCCGGGCTGGTTCACAACTTATAGATTGCATCTTTTCCAACCTCAAAGCATTATGGTATTCTCAAATAGAAAAACCAGGTGGGAAGCTCACCCTTTCTGCATTTTCTGAGCACTATTAAAAATTCATCCATACTGTTTTCACTCACACATTTTCTCACCTTTATTGTCAGTGAGTTCCACCTTTACAAAAAACCTATTTAGACTGGCCAACCGGAGGGCTACGGGTTGTCTCGACACTACAAAGATACTCGGCAAATGTACCTAATGTTCTAGCAGTAAGCTACAAGGTAATTTTTTCTCAAAACAAACGACTCCATTGAAGCTTATCCTGAGAAAAAGAATGTTCCTGTGCTGAAGCCCTTGCCAGTCTCAACAGGCAAATCCAACTGATTTGACTGGTAGTCATTATCTACCCTGTGGAGAGAGCAGACGTACAGCAATATACTGAATATTTTGGGGTGGCTTCACTGATAAAATCCGCACATTAAAATTAGGGTTTTGTCATTCAGAAATCACAAAAATTAATGACTTGTGCAGTGCTGGCTCCAACTTGTATGTGTTCTCTTGTCTACGGAAGTTATATAATTTCGCTCTTGGTGAAGAAGGCCGGTAGTGGCCAAAACGGTGAGGAGTAAAAATCCACTGAAAACGGGTGTTCCCTTTCCCGAATACTGCGCTGTTCAGGATGGTTTATACAGCACCCAAACGGCTCAAGTGACGAACTGTGTACGGATATTCCAAGTCAATGAAAGAAACTTTACACGAAATTTCTAAGTTTAGATTTTGTAACTTCTCGGGCAACTATTTTGTAACTCCTACCAATGTTCATCGCAAGAGGGTTTCCGCCCATGCAGTTGCCAATAATGGCAAATGAATCAACTTCCACTGGATTGCAGGCTTCCAGGGAGATTTTCGCCATAACGAACTGCCCGCGGATTCGT
This sequence comes from Clonorchis sinensis, assembly GCA_003604175.2. NCBI lineage: Eukaryota > Metazoa > Platyhelminthes > Trematoda > Opisthorchiida > Opisthorchiidae > Clonorchis > Clonorchis sinensis. Next base: position 99,393,382 of record CM030369.1, read on the forward strand.
TTTAGCCTAAAAATAGCTGATAGGAGCAGTCATTATACACTAATTCCTCCAGAAACAATCTTCCATTAATAGTGGATAGGACCAAACCTTACTCTGAATGTTTGGCCTATGTCTGGCTGAAATAAAATTAGGACGATATAATAAGCTAGAAGTGCTTAATGACCTCACTACACTAAGTTATGCAAGTAACTAATTAAAATGAGATATATTCGTAATATTCATTTGGATGGGAAACTAAGAAGAATCCGATAATAAAGAGCTATTTTTGTGGGGGACACGTCTACTTACATAATTTTCTTATATCCACATCGCCGCATGGTCTTTGACTGTTTACAGAAGTAAACCAGAGATTGCCAATTAGCATTTTACAAACCATTCTGTCATTATTTCATAAAGTTGACTAAGTTCTCCAGTCTTATCCTCAAATATGTACCGGAATTCACAAGAGAGATGCAAAGTAATATATTTTTGGTTCTCCGTAATCCGTCAATCTACACATTTACACTTTTGCTATTGTCAGTCATTCGACCAGCGACTTGGACGGAAAATCTGCCTGTCCCTAACCTGATATATCGTGTTTGACGGTATTGTCACCAGTAAAAGCGAACAGGTTTGACGTATTTCAGACATGCCAAAATTTTCTTCTGTCATTCAACGGAAGTGGTAGGTTGCTTGTGAGATCAACTTGTCAGGATGTGTCATTCAACGGAAGAGGTATGTTGCTTGTGAGATCAACTTGTCAGGATGTAAATCCAGACATGCCAGTTAGACGTCTTAGAAAATTGTTATACGTTCAACACCAAGTGATGGTTTTAGAGATTCACTGATATTGTCATGGTAGTTGGTTGGAGCTCTTTAGAGTAGGCAGCTATGCTTGTCTTTCTTCTTAAATAATATATGCGATTTTCAACTAAGTAGCTCTCAGTCCAAGGGGCAAGAAAGTTAGAAGGCACTTTTCATGGCAAGTAATTTCGACTGTTTAGCTATTCCTCAGTTTATCCGCCCCATATGATGGATTGCTCTGCGAGCAATCATACGTTTGTTCCATCTCAAACCGTCACTAAATATTTTGTCTTTTGGTTTTAATTCCTAGAGTTCAGTTAGATGAGTTGTGCCGTCTTGAAAATGTACACTGAACTGTAGAAAAAGTTTTAAACCTTTTTTAATCTACTACCCTCCATTACTTCTTGATTTATATGGATCAACATTCAGACTCAATAAATCCGTAGTTATTGTGTTTTTGACCAATAAATTTTACCAAAAATATCTTTTACTCAACAAATATTTATTTATCTCTACCTTGTACTACGTTTTCCTGATAAGTGAATTTCATATTGCAGCATTTTCCATGTCAAAATTAGGTGGGTTTTAAAACGACAGATTCTGTCCATAAGGCCTGTGGTTCTATAAATAGGTGGCCCGACTGTACTTACAGTACGCAATTTCTTGGAACCAAAATGGTGTAAGACGAATAAAGTTCAACCATGGACACATGGTTGCCGTGCCTAACTCGGAATGTTGCGCTACTTTGGTTCCTAACACAAACCTGGCTATAATAAACGGTATTCACATGGAAATTAAAAGCTGCATTAAAACAGTTAAACCAACAGCCCTCAGTCACACCTCATTGGCACGATTTATGCCATTAAATCTATTGGTGATTTTTAACTGCGACGTCTGTGTGGCTTGCAGAGTTGCTTCGGTGGCGTAAATCCTCGCGAGAATTTACAAACCTTTGATGGTCTGCTCTTGTTGAGTTTTAGCCACATATCTCCATCACCCAAAGGTATTACATTCTGTCAAGTCCTCTCTCGTTTGTGACACACCCTTCCTACAAGTAGCATGACTTTGACACCGAAAAATCATCCTCACTGTTCATCTTGAAAAGCACTGCTCAGTGTTTAGTTTAGTAGTACATGCCTTGTTTTGTGGTATGAATGTTTGTCTTGGTTGCTTGTTACGCGCACTAAGTAGGTAAGTATATTATCCATAGCTTACCTGATAGTCAATTGCAAGGGGTAAAACACGCATGTGCACCGTATAAAAAAGCTCACTGGTTTTCAAAGAACGACCTAGTCTGCATATGCGAACACACTCCATAAGTCAAGGGAGACCAGATTTGCAGGATGTCTAAACGCATGTTACTGATTTAACATCTGGTGGGGTGTAATGATGTAGTCCTTACATCCTCTTCCTAGCCGTAATCCTATTTTCTGTTCTCCGGTCCCAGCCTCATATATCCTACGGCCTGGATGACGTTGATTGTGCCGTCCTACTAGCAGAATGCCGCGGAAATTGCAGGTCTGCAAACAGTACCTTCCTATAACGGTCAACATCAGAAGGCGCATTGTCTCTAAGAGACTTCACTGGATGGTTTTTGTTAAGTTTGCCGCACATCATGTTTCGATCTACTCGCAAAGGATAGGCCAAGTGTGTGCACCCTTTGCGCCCATAAAAAGCTCAAGAAGGAGGACCGGCGAACAAATGCGTGATCTTAATCCACATAGGTCTTCCAGAGCAAGTGATAAGCAGTTATTGGTTACACCAGCTATAACATTTGGCGATGTGGTCCATTTTGTTGGAGGTTTGCTCGTTTGTGAGGGCATCACATAGGAAATCAGCCTTGTTAATTTCACGAATCGGTACTGTAGAGAAACAGCCGGGGTTCAACACAACTATACCAGGTTCACCGCTGTTCGTGTTCCGATTCAAGTCCAACACAACCACCCGATCGAGCCTAAGCTGCACTTCACCTATCCAGTTATGCATTCATACACCTCTTAGCCCAACGGAATAAGACCCTCAAAATGGCATAAAACCTGTCGTTTGGAGTAGCAGAGCTTTTGTCTGTTGGGGTGCAAGGAAATATAATAAACAAGCACGGATTATCGGCGCATTTACGAAACACTTTTCCTTTGCTAAGCAGTCCGCACACCAATTCTCATGACTGACTAACCATTTAAACAGAAAACCTTCAACTTCCTTGTCAAAAACGATATCATATCCAGCAACATTAACCGCAGTGGGTTCATATTTGCTAGAGATTTGTGAACAGAGAAAAGTCTTGTTCTCGGGAGGTAGTAGATTTAGCAAAGTTTTCTCATGATTTCTATTATTAAGTGGTTTATCCCTGATCGGCATTCAGATTTTGTCCCTATCTGGGTACGTTGTTTTATGTCAAATGAAAATTATGGGTCTCAAAATAAAGGACAGGAAGACTCTCTCTTTAAGGGGAGCAAACAGGATGCTGATTGAAATTTGTTACGGAACAGTATTAAAATGTTCAGGGCCCCCAAGATATTCACTACTTGTTAAACGTAATTACTCTTGTCCCGGTTTGCTCTCAGCTTTGGAACTAAAACGATCCTGTACAACACAAAAGTCATGGTGCGTCACTTAACAATTTGAATTGTAAAATATCTACTTCCCCTTATTAATTTCCGGTTATCTCTCAGTACAGTCTGGTAAAACATGCTGGGCACATCAAAGATGATAGAGCTGATGCCAGTAAAGGCAGACTTTAGTCTTATTTGGAAATATGCCTGCCGCAAAGCTAATTTAATAGTGCTGCCAGACTATAATTCGGGTGCCTTGTTTTGATGAGATAGGGCCTGGAGCATTGTGGTGGAACTCAAAGATAGCTGTAAATTTGGTGGCGGCAAGCACTGGGTTAATTGATGTACTCGGGATATGTTGCCACAACAATGCATTTGTTACTATTCCGTGTCCAATTTACATCGCGATATTACTTTTACAGACTGGCGATAGCTCAGTGATTATGATTCAAACCTACTAACCGGAATACGCGTGGTTCGAACCCAAACTCAGAATCTTCACTGCTCCTCTCTCGGCTTGGGCAACCTGGCAGTATCCGCTTCCTTCCAGTAGTATTGCAAATATTTATCGAACATATGTTACAGCTGGGCGATAATAATTGTTCTCCGATAAGCTTGCAAGCGAACAGAAATCCACATTGGCTCCTAGAAAAAGATGTGCAAAATCTACTGACAAGGTGGACAGCCGCAAATGAACTCACTGTCCAACTATTTGTTTTGCTTTGGCAGAACAGACATGACTTTTGATGAAGATAAGATAGCAGCAATATGAGCTACATTACAAAAGCGATAAGAGAAACTTCTGCGAAGGTACAGTCAGTGGTGTGTCCGGAGATTCACACCTATTTATTTGCTACAACTTCATAGTCTGACGTGAACGCATAACACCACTGTTGCACCTGGAAGAGACTAAAGTATTTTTTTCGCCCGTAATAAACGCTTTCAAGAACAGCTTTATAATTCGGAATTTGATCAAGAATCGTTAGCTTTGAGGCTGGCAATTTATCGTACTGCTTGATTTTGCCTTGTAATTCAGACTGCTTTTCAAGTTTTTGATGGAAATGAGAGTTATTGCCACAAAATTTCGGGCGTATAAGTAAATTTAGGTATTGCCGGACGGCATTTCAAAGACTGGCCATTACCCGCTTCGTTCCGGATGGTAGATCAAAGCTGCATTTTTGTGGTACGAAGCACTCGACATGCGGAATGCTGGGAATGTGAGTCAAACTCTTGCGACGTATCTCACGTTGACACTGAATGCTGAGACTGCATCCTACACCGAGAATTTTCCTAGAGTTAAAACGTGTATGTCCACCAGTTAAGCTGTTTATATGTACGGCGAGCTGGCCGCGAGAGCTCTCCATCTCTCTTTATCTCTCCAGTGTTTCAAAATATTTGACAGGCTAGCTGTGAATTAATAAATCTTCGTCACAGGACAATGCCTCAGAGTCCACCTTGGATATAATGAATGCAAACACGCTCGCAGACCACCCGTGGAGTGCTGATTCTGATCGGTAAAGGAATAAAGAGTCAAAATTTAGTTTGCCAAAGATATAATCTGTCATACGGTAAATCGTTCCCATAAAACGGGATACCGCATCGATTTCACATTGTTTTTATTTCTAAAAAAGGCAGTAAAATAGTATTTGAGTTCGCTGCTTACAAAAGGAAAACGCTGTTTCAAGCAACTTAGTTCTGTCTACATAAGATCTGTCGGAAGCCCTGATGTGTTATGTGATAATTGGATTCAGGGAAGTTTTTAACCTACATATTACGCACCGTTTTTTCTTCTAATCTAAAAATACGTTTACAAGGAGGGATTTCTCATTTGCCTCCGGTCAAACGGAGATCACTTCGGTTCAGTTTTTTGGACCTGGTGCAAAATTGATGTAATTTGTGAAACCATCTCTGACAACGAAAAGTCCCTCAACCCACGTGTATTCTAAAAGTACATTCCAAGCTGGAATTTGGATTTGATTGCCGCGGAAAGAGGACTCATTAAGATCTATTTTCAAGTACTTTGCTGAGAAGCAGTCAAAATGGTTTTGGGATTGACAGAAACCTAATGACAAGACTTTGGTAATGTGATTTCCCAATTTACATTTGTCTTCCTCTGACGGCTACCTACTTAAGTTTTGCGACAAAAGTCAGTTTTTTTAGAGGTGACTGCTACTAAGTGGGATTGTTGTGTCTGCAACAAATGGGAAAACAACTGAAGACTAAGTTAGCTGGTATGGTAGTTACTTTGTAGATTGTCCAACAATGTCTATAATTTTCTATAGATAATTTCACGCTCATCAGGTCCGGAAGCTTTACTAAATAATAAAACTCAGATATTCTGCTTTTTAGGATTTCACTGCACAATGTAGTAATTTACGAAGGCCATTTTCTCCAAGGACAAACTTCAGCAATCTCTTGAATAGCCAGTTTTCTGCTTGTCCACTGGTGCCACCCATCAGAACATCCCAATTTTGAGTAACCTCCTGCAATGCGTTCTACCGTTTACTAACCTTCCAAAAGGGACCAACCTGTAGGGGAAAATGGCGCTAGCAAGTGTTCTAATGAGGTATTCCGAATGCGGTGTGACTAAACTTGGACAATTCTTTCCAAGAGAGGTAAGCTATCATAATTCTAGTCCGCCCGATGCTAGTCCCGGTTCAACAGGGTGGCGAATGCGCGAAGTTTAACTCCTGAACTCAAAAGTCCATGTGCTTTTGAGTAACAGAATTCAAAATGCTTTATTTTCCAAGATTTCGCTGCTCAGCCAACATCTAGTTTCCACTTCAGCACCACATAGTACTCTCACCCTTACAGAGCCGCAGTAATATAACTTGAAAACGATCTTATTTTGTAGGTCACAATACCACAGTGAATTTTGGGACGCAGTCCAACAAATTTGAGCCATCACGTGTTGGCGCCACTAGCGATTAGCCAACCAGAGCCAAATGCCTATTATCTTTCTGGAAATCACTTTCTGAAACAACATTTTCAACTGTGTTCATAAATTCTGTTTTCAGTTGCCTTTGCACTGGGGTGAGGTAAAGAGCTATGTTTTGGGAGAGGGATGAAGCACAGATGAAAGCATTTTGAAAAATCGCTTCCTAAATTTTGCGAACACTGCCGTGAACTGAGCAAAAAAGTTAGGATAGGAAACAATAAAACAAATAAACCGGTTTGTCCATCGACCGTTGAGATGGCGCTTGGAACACATGGATTACACGAGGCGTTACAGGATAAAAGTATTGTCCGAGTGAGAGACTTTCCGACTTTATGTTCTTCCGTATTGGTTAAGTTGTGCCTCATAAATTGTTCCTGGGGTTCGAGCTATGGTCAGTTTCGGCTAAATGCTACACAATGGGAGCAATCTGGTTTCTCACAGGCCTCCTTAGGTTGTCATTGTTTTCTAGTGGAATTGCTTTACGGTACCGATGCCGGTTAGTTTTCCACTTTGGGACGTGAGAGGTACCCCCGAATTTTGCAAACAGTGTTCACTGCAATCATCCTGAGAGTCAAAATTGGTTGGTACTGCCATAGTTGTAAATTTGGAATAGTGTTATCATCGTTTTTGTAGCAGGGGGGTTTACTTGATGGAGTATATATAAAAAAGCACACTGCTTTTATGGAATGATTTACGGTATTTCTTAATCATCGTATGGCTACAGTGTCAGTAAAACCCTGGTTCTTCATCAATCATATCGCGATTACTTATTATCCTCATTAGCCTAGCGATGTAAACTTATGTTGTTCTTACTGTGCTTGACGTTTTTGCTCTGGAAAGTGTACCAGTGTCCAGGAAGCTTTTACTAGCTGTTTTATTTCTCAACATGGATGTACCATACTCTAACGATAAAATAATGCTCCCCACAAAGGTTAGGTGTCGGTAAAATTATTGTTTTCGTTTCACTGCTAAGAAAGCAAAAATTCAACTTTCAACACTGGGGATGTAGCAAGAATTGTAAACGCCACAGGCCACATAAAAATCTTGGCGTCCGAAGGTGAACGCAGCTTCAAAATTAATCCATCCTCCCTGTGAAGGCTGCGGTGGAAGAATGCAGAACTGCGGGACAACAATTGTGTTATAGTTAAGTTTCCATCTAGAAACCGTTGGATCACGTAGGAATATTATTGTAAAAATTAGCCCAGAAAAAATAGCAGATGTGAACAGTTTGAGGGGAATGTATTCTTCGAATCTGACAAAATATCCTAGAGTTGATTAACTGACCCTTCGCTTGCTACCCAACTTCAGTAGTTTTAGTGAGATGAGTTCAATATGGCATTGCGATGGTCGACCACCTTTGCAGATTCCATTAATTCACAGACAAATTAGATTTCCGCTGTCTGAAACATAAAGTCTCCTCGAGAAAGCCAATGTCACTGTAGCAACTGGTGCAAAATTTGGAGCTAAATTAAAAAACGAGAGCAATCATTCTTGAACCTCATGTAGGAAAACCTCAAGTTAACGATGGCTTTGTATCCGGTAGCTTTATTCACATCAACAAGAATACCGATTAGAGCGGTTTCCCGCCTTTTAATGAGCTATCTGTTTTGGAATGATCGTTTCTACAATTTCTGTTAAGCAATGAAATATTTTAGGTAAACTTTTCACCAAACTAACCTTCTGATACTAGGAGTGGATCTAAAGCAACTATCATAAGTGAAAACGGAAACAGATTTCAGTTGGGTTTCTTAGTCTGAGCTCAATAGAATGGAGATTGTGTCAACTCAAAAAATCCAGAATAATGTGTCGACTGGACGTACACCGTTCATAACTTTTACTTACCTGGAGATGGTCTAAATGTGTCGACATGCAGAACAACGATGCACTCATATATATTTGATTCCTTGCAATAGAATATTTTATATAAAGCAAAAATATCTCACGGACGTGATGCACGAAGAAAACTTCCTACTCTGCTCTCCTACTTCATATTTGCAACATGGGCTGTGAACATTCTTGTTCACAATTTCGGTTGCCGCTAGTGCCTTCAGTTGTCCAGCCGGCCAGTAACCGTTAGAGCAAGTAAACATCGGTAATGTTACCAATGTGGGTTTTTGTCACAGTAAAAAATTGACCAAAAAAACACTAAAAAGGTACACCTTTATCTGCTGGACCACAAGCGACTTTTGTGGCATTTCACAGTTCGGCGCAAAGTGGATTGGAGTTGACCAGTTAGAGACACCAGTGTCTCATCAGCCCATGAAAGAAACCACTTCGACAACAACTGAAAGAACCGCACTGTAAGTACCTTAAGTAGACTGGCAAGCAGTCGAATAAAAATGATCTCATTCAACATGCGGATGGCGCATGCATTTGCCTGAAAAGACTTTCGTGAGCTGGATGGAGAGTCAATAGTCCGTGAACAATAAAAAACTCGGTACTCAGACAAAACCGAATGAGTGTCCTTGTGGTGTCACCAGTTGCCTGTCCGATAATGTCGCCCTTCTTTTAGCTCTTAATTTGGACCCGATCCCCCAAAACGATTTCAACCTTATTTTCCAATTGATTGCAAAACTGAAAGCATGTATTGATAAATTTTTGATAATGTCGATGGGGGAATCATCTGAGTAAACGAGGGATTGAGTTGAGCTACTCGGTAAGGCCATCCTTATTTGCGGTAACAAAAAAAACATAAAATAAAACAAAATAAATAAAAAAATAGCAAAAATAATATAATCCATTCATGGGGTAACTCGAAAACATGAATTTTGCTTTAAACACCATAACAGCAAACATTACGGTCGCGATATGCACACATGTTAACCTCCGTAAACACGAGCGTATTAGGAATCTGACATTTGATAAGCAGAATTAGGTAAGAAAGTTCATCCGGAGCATAAGCTTGCAAACGAATAGCTATCAGTTATAAAAGTAGAACATGTGGACTGCTAACACTCAAATTTTATGAGGATCCTACCGGTACAACTTAAAAATTAACCACGTGGGCATGTCCTTGGCAATCATTGCACGTAAAATGATGCGTTTCCTTCATTTTGATGAATTTTTGTAAAGAAAAGTCTTAGCACGCAGACTCTCATTTATTTGTGGAGAGTAAATATAAGTAGTTCAAACCAAGTTCCGACAGATACTGTTTTGCTGATAACGAATTTTGATCGCTTCTGCCTTTGATGCTAGTATGAGTCGCACCGGTCTTGATAAGTCCACGGACCCTAGGTACATAAAACGTAGGGTGTCATTTTTATATGACATTTACAGACGTGTTTCTAAAGTACCAAGCGTGACGTTTTGAAAAATCGCTTCAAACGGAAAGGCTTTTTCATCATGTAATGTTTTGCCTGGGTCATCAGAGGCTCATTGTAAAAGGCGTTCTGGAAATCACGTAATCTGAAAAAGCGTCAAGCGTCCTGACAGCCTGAATTTGAACGGTTCCGAGATTGGTTCTCTGAAATAGATTGCGACCCATGTGCATCGTTTTGGATTTTGCGCAGTCCAAAAATATAAGTTAATTCATGAATAAGTAATATATAGCTTACCTCCAGATTGTAAGATACCGTTCCGTTGAATCCGTAGTCAACATCAATTGCCAATGGAAGGATAGCCACCTCACGAAGTTGATTCTTGTCATCCACCAATACCTTCATTTGAGAGGATTGATGGATAGGCAAATAAGCATCAGAATCTGAAGCAATATCTTCGTCCACTTCTAACCACAGTCCGCTAGTATGCTGGTCAAATCTTGGGGCATTGTCATTTACATCTTCTATCCTCACCGGTATGTGAATAAAGGTCGGCTGAGTTTCATCACGAGACCGTAGTACGGCTAACTCCAGTGTGATTACGCAAATAATCTGGTTAGCCTGTTCTTCTCCGTCTACAAAACAGAAGAAAACACTGCTTTTAGAAGAGCCTTAGGAGAGCTTTACCAGCTGTTTTTACAAAACACAAAGAATAAATTTGCTGTGATCCGCAACTCATGAAAAGTTGAGCTTAGTTTTGGATAATTCGAACAGGTAAACTCTCCAGAAATTTTTAAAACGAGAGCTGAGTGTTTGATTTTTGATTGGAAACTGAGATTATTGTTCGGAAAAAGTAAATATCTCATAACCAATAAATAGCTTCTCCTAAATGGGTAGGTCTGGACACAGCACCCTGGACGATTCGTCAGTAATTTTCCTACCGTCACACTCAGAACCCAACAATGAGTTCAAAATATCACTTTAGAAGTATTCAAACTGGAGATATTCTATTTCAAAAAACATGTAGTTGAAAGCAACAAGTTTTAATAGATAACTCATTTGGCTTGCAAGAACACACGACAATTAATCTTCAGTCATAATTAGAAATCTGAGCCCAGGAACTCCACCAATGAATAAAAAGGATGCATATGCTTTTGACAGCTTATAACCACATGACTGTTGAATTTGGCGGCTACTTGTTGAATGTTCTTGAATGCCCAGGACACTTGACTGAGTAATCCTGTGGGGAAGATAGCGTGGGTGGTTTATAACAAACAAAAAAAACATACAAAGCAACTAGCGGAAAAAACACAAAACCAAGCAGTACAAAGCAACTAGCGGAAAAAACACAAAACTGCTGAACAATTTGCTAGCATATCGATAGACCACTCAAACTACATATCGTTGGGCTGAAAGAAATTATCTGCTTATTCGTTATCGCCTTCTTGAACCAGCTGTGGGGGCTAATTCATCGAGCTTTGTTAGATACATTACTTTTTTAGTCAACTTAACATTTATTCGGGCTCGATTCTGGCGGAAATGACCTTCTGGTTCCAAGACCCATTGGGAAACTCGTTGCGCGGTTTTTGTCTACCTATTTGTGGTGGCATTTGAAAAGAAACAAAGGTGAAAATTTCAAATCTTTCAAAATTTTCTTTAGTAGAAGTGCACAACAGATCTGATGTTTTTTCTTCATGGAGCACGCCAATAATAAGTTTTCCAAAAGCCGTTCTGCTCACCCTGACCGCTTTCAACAATCATTGGACTCAGTCAGAGTCCTTAATTTTTTCCCAATCTTGTATTCTACTTACTAAGCTCCACGAAAGCATAAACTGTCATTTTTTGTCAGTGAGCCTTCACCAAGCATGTTTTGTCAAAAAATATACCACGATTACTTTAATATCACAGCAAATGAAATAGAAAGTGACCTTTTTGCAGCTCACCCACTAAAATATGCGAATCACTGATTTGTCTGGTGTTCTCATATCCGTCTAAAGTTATTCGAAGCCTTCCCTCTAAATCATACCCTTTAGGACGATATGTAGTTAGACAGCAGCTGTACAAGCTGCCTTTGCTAATACAAATTATATTTTTAAATTTTTCGACACTGTGTTTATTGATTTTCAAGACTTTCGTGAGAGATTTTTGTGCTCAAGTTACCCAAATCACTTGCGCAAAATCTTGATTGATGATGGCAGTTATTGGTTAGACAATATTTAAAGTCGTTATCGCAGATGATGAGAACAGTTGAAAAGGAGGACAGCCAAATTTCCGTGGCCCACATCTAAACTTCCATTGTTGATCCTGTGTAGGACAACCCAGTCAGTCTTACGAATGACAAGACCAGCGACAAGCTGTTCAGAGTTTCCCTCTAACTTAAGCATAATATCGTATGAAAGTAGAATAAGTTTCAGCCAATATAAATGTTGCATTTTTACGTAAAAATATGGCATTCCTAAAACACTCGTAGGCGTTATAGACTTTCAGGAACATAGAAGATCAAGTTTAGCTGCACTGAGGTTTGGGCGACAAGCTAACATGTACTGAAGTTTTCTGTTTGGAGTCAGTCTATACTTTTACCTGCCAATTTTTGATAAGGAATTTTGAGTAAAAAAAACTGTAAAACAATTCCAGTAACCCCGGAACACTCCCAACTAGGCGAGAAATACACAGCAAGTGCATCCAGAAATGTGACCTCTAGAGAACACAAATGATTGCAGTTGGGACTGTCTGAGTAACACAAAATAGAAGGCTGCCTCTGGGTTGCAATTTAGCTGGAAAATTTTTTTATAAAACCTTGCATTTGTCCTTTCATGCACAGTGCCCTGTGTAAGTAAGGAGATGCTGAATTCCACATTCTCTGCAGTAAACCAATGTGCTTGTTTCCCCGTCTAGATTGAGTTAAATTGCATTTTGCATACCGGTAAACAAGTGAGATTGCTCTGTAGACATCTGAAAAAAACGTAAGGAGAAATTATTCAACAAATTATAAAGTTGCGTTCATTTTTTTACATTGTGCGGAAGACTAAACATGTCTACCAATTCCTGTTGTAATCCTCAAAACATAAACAGACACATACAAGTTAAGTGCAGTCGGTTTGTATAGCAGCTAGCTACTTTCATTACTGAAATCAGCAATAACTTGGAATACGAAGGGGTTTTCATTATTATGCGGTGCAGTTGTACTTTTCTCCAGACTGACAGCCGTTTAAACTTGCATGATATAAGCCTAGTTACACAAAATTTGATTTTTTCGTCTGTCTACATGTTTTGGATTCAGTACACCAAGTCTATCCCAACGTCGTCGCATAACTGGACAGCATTCAGTTGGTTGTGTAACAGTATATGCTTTGATACGTAAGGTCACAGACCAGTAGTTTCCGTTTTATCTTAATACTCTCTAGACAAGTACGCACACAACTAACTTCTCGGTCTTTAGTCAACAGAAGCAAGCAATAATTTTCATGATTTTTGGGCTAACTGCGAAGGAATGTAAGCCTCGTTCTTTTCAAATCACAACCATGTTGCATACACGTTTTTGATGGTAACACCAACCACAAGAGCTCCAACGGGTCCCATCACGTTCAGCGGAAAATTCTCAGTTGAATCTGAACGATTCTCTCTTAAAATCCTTGGACATATACTGGAGTAAAACACTAAAATTTGTGGCCAGCTAATATTCTTCTGCAACACTGCATTCTGGAGATAAGCTTGTAAGCTCACAGAACAATGTGATTTATTACCCCAAGCTTGAAATGCACAATAATTGTCCAAATCATGGGTGTTAAATTTTCTTTGCTAGCAGACGCCGTCTATGGCATTGACAAATAGGCATAAAGAAGGATGGTATATCCAACGCTGGTGACATCGTCACCGGTTTTCACCGTAACAAATAAACTTTTCCGTAACGCCATAAATTTATGTCCGATCACCACATTTAGCTGTTTTTTCGTACTGGATGTTAGCAGGCAGACCAAATCTGCTCTCTGTCAAAAACCTTTCTGTTAATCACTGAAACATATTTGCTCTAAAATCATTTATTTATAAATGGTTCATCTGATTGCACTTGATGTTCTGTGACACACGAGACTTGACTGTAATCAAACCGTTTGTTATAACTGAACCTGTTTTACTTTAGATCACTAAATAATAACGTTAGTACTGAGTAAACCGCTGAACATCCGACTGATTGGTAGTTTACTTGTGCGAACTGTCCCTATCAGAAATTACTACACGTCAAATAGTAAGATATATTTTGACTAAACAGATGTTAGCTGAAGATCAATAAGCTGTGCTATCCAATAGTTCAAGACAATGTGAACTTTGACAACACCTAAGCTAATTAGAAAAACCGGAAGAATACAAATTGAATAATAATTACTTAGACAAACAGAAAAATCTAGGAAATGATGTAATTCTAAGTATCCATAGGTGCCGTTGTTTAACCAGCAATATAAGGTCCATTGAATTAAAAAAATGTAATTTTTGTATAAAATTCATCTTTAGCGAGTCTATGTGGCAACCATTTTGATAGTACAACGCAAGCAACGGCACAATTTTCACACAGTTGGCTGACAAACTTGGTAAGATAGTTGTAGGTGGTAGGCATACGACTGCTTTCAAAACGGACCTACCGAAAATACATCACTGTTTGTGGCGACGATTCTTTTTGTGCTTCGGTTGAACGAGTATGAGTGGTTTGTTAGGTAGTTCAGAAATAAACTTCATTCCATATTGAAAGGACTTTTTGTTGGGCGAGAAAATTGACTGATCAAACTGTTGAATACCAAGCTGTTATCACTTTTCACATATCGAGGTCACAAATGATTGTGGGTGCTTTGGTCACTTTGAGATAGCCTGTCGTGTATCAGTTTGATGCGCAAGCTACGGTAAGAGTCAGTTTGGTTTTATTTTTCTTGTTTTTTGTCTTTGGTTAATTTGGTACTCTAGCATACTTCTTCTCAGCCATTGCAAATTTCAAGTTACTATGTAATATTCGTATTGGATAATAAGAAGTTTGTTGAAAGTGCCTATTGCTTACAGCTGCCGAAGAATATCCGAATGGGTTCTGGGAGTTCGTAATAAAAATCTCATAATTTATCCTTCCAACCTCAACAAAATCATCAAAAATTTTCAGTACAAAATATCCTTTAAACCTTTGTAGGTATCCATACATCAAAACACGAATTCGGGTATTGTTTCTACTAAAGTTTTCAAAACAAATGACCAAATAAGTAAATAAATAATAAACAAATAAATAAAGAAAATAAAGTCACAGCCAGCTGAGTAGGCAAAATCCAAATACTGTAAGCCTGCAACAGATTCTCCGGTTACTCTTGCTACTCTGCAATTCGTTTTGCTAGGGAACTTTGTAAAAGAACTTCCGCTGTAAATTCGCTGATGTCTCTCTTGAGCTGTACTTCGGTATCCTGGACATCAAGCCGTGCTAGCCGTTGCGCATTGCACAGCGATTACTACAGGGTGCCGGCGTATTTCAGTGTACTATTCCGTAAATCAGTAGGGCTTTGAAAAAATATTTTACATGAGGGAAATCGGTAGGGTTGAGATGCCCCAATGTTATTCCAACACGAATTTGTAGGAGTGGACGTGAATAAGCGACATTATGATAAAAAGCATGTAAGTCCTGTTCTTCTGTTGCCAAATGGTTGAGTACTCTAATCCCATCTAATCCCAGCTCACTAACTGCCAAGGAAATCTTTTCTTTCTCCTCATACTGATTCCAATTGGTTTGATTAGTTTGTGTCACGCTACGCCAAAAGGCATCCGGGATATTTCGCATTCTATATGACTGCATTCAGTCCAAGTCCAAGAGATGTCGTATACTGTTCGCTTAAAGCGGGTTTATATTACTTGATTAGTTTTGCTGCTGCATTTACCTTTAGCTAACCGAGACTCTCCATTGGCTCGTCATCCCAAAAGAGGAGTTTTGCTCAAGGGAATATGAATACACAAGTTTGTATACGATACTATTATTTTGATTGTCAAGCCTAATGACTTTATTGCGAAGCGTCATTACCAAAGGGAAGTGAAATCATCACTGAGTAACTGAAATATGGTTTACGTGTGGCTGAAACAACTTAAGAGCACATTGTTCTCTTCTATGGAAGACCAGATCCATTCCACTGAGTACTGGACTGCAGGATTGTAAACGCTGAAAACATGCAAAAAGTACTGTGGAGACGGAGTGTAAAATGTGAGTTGTAAAATTTATAGACTAACACTTAACACGCCAAAATTGCCATGCACGTACGTTGCAGACACCATTTCAGTTAACCCCAAATGAATTCTTTGTATATCTACGGTTGACTGACCACCCTTTATTTAAGGAAAACTGGTTTCCCTTGTTATCCTTGTAGGCTTCAAAAATTTTTTCCTCCATTCACAGGTACTGGAAGTTTCGCAATACGACCCACCAAACAAAAGTCAGGCAGAGCCTAACCAGAGTAACATGGCTGATATGATTTTTTCAGCCCTGTAGAATTTTTGGGTAGCAGCACTGTGATATTACCACATACCGGTATATTTGTAGGTCAGTGGAGGATTCACAAAAAAACATTACAAAACGGGGAATGAGTTCAGAGCTAACGCCCACAGAACGCTCTCCCCTACTTAGCAATTTACTCTCGTCTAATATCATTGTCAGCGCTTCAGTGAGTTTCAGGTGCTTTAAGCCCTGATGAACTTGAGAAATCCCCTGTCTTTCACCTCATATCCTATTTTCAATAACCCGCATCCACGCTCACATCCGCATTTGTGCATGCGAGAACGTCAGTCAAACAATAAGTCGTGCGTAAATAAGAGATTATTTGGTTTGTAATTGACATGTGTGATTAGACAATGCACGGTAAACTGGCTCCTATTATTGTGGGATTGACGATCAGGGAACTCGTCCACGCTTCATGTTAGATGTCGCCGATCCGCCAGTAATTCCTACCGTTCTTCCAATCCTAACATTACCTAAAGGATACTCTGTAAACAAAAACAAAATAGCATGATGAGGATGCAAAATCGCATTCTAAAATCTACGGCTTCGAATTGCGAAACTTTTCTTTCATCGGTAGTTTCCGATTTTGCTGTAAACCACAGTGCGCTTTAATGATTCGACGCTTGTTTTTCGGTAAACGCGTGGGTAGTTTTGATTTGCTTAAGAAAAATACAGGCCACAAATAAGTGAAATTGTCAATGTATCTTTTACGATAAGGATGCTGCAGTGCAGTTTAAAACAAGTTGATGCGCCCAGTTGGTTGCAGACTTCTGTATGCAGGCGTATTTTCTAGTATTAAAATACTTGCGTGCCACTCTGCCTGGCATCAGGCCGGATTCAAATGCAGGTCCTTATCGGCATACAGGCTGGTCTAATCTTTGGAGCCCTGTTTTTGTGTCAATCTAAACAACCTATTCCACCACCTTCAACTTGCTCCTTTGGGTGAATTTCTCTCCTCCTTCCATCCTGGGTTAATAAACCAACGACCTAGCTGGGCACTAGTTCCGGGCAAACCTAGTGACAATGATGCGGACGATGAAAGGTTCCAAATTCTTTAGTTACTTTACCCTAAGTCCAAACTATTCGCTTAAGCAGACAGACTATGAGCTGCGCTAGCAGCCACTCTTCAAACAGTCAGGAGAGACACTACATAAGACTTGATTTCATAGGATTTCCTAGGTCATGATTAACTGGCAACCCTTTTTGGATTCGAATGTGTGTAGAAAGCAGTCTGCTTGACGAAACAAAGATCCGCAAATTGTTGAAAACTGATAAAGACTACCGAACTACCTATAAAGGGACAAAAAGACATCGATTCATGAACGCAAGCAATAAGGGTATTGAGTGTAACTCAGCGAGGGGAACTTTGGTTGGAAACTGGATGCGATGAATTTTATTCAAATTCACACTGCTTAGTATTCCTCCGGTGAATGTGGGTAGGCGATTCATGTAGTCACTATGATGGTTTTTTTGGAGAAAACTGCTATGGTATTGAGCCTCTACAACAAGTAAACTTATTTTCGGTGCATAACAAAACTGTGCAATGATTTGGAACATTAAGCTCTGCACGGTGTTTTTGTTTATGTTTCAACTAATTAGGGACAACATTCTTGTCATAGCCGGTGGCACGTGATATGACTACCAGCCAAACCTCTTCATGTATTACCGCAGGTATTTCCCAAACAAACACAGACATGTTTATCCGGACTCTGTTCAGCTTAGCTACATATTTTGAGTTGTTTATTAGTGTTCCGATTAGACACCTCTGATGCTATCAGTGCATCGGGTTGTCAGTTTTTATGCACGACCTTTACAAATGGCAATTGTTTTGACAACAGTACCAGGCCGTGCGCATACCATATCACCATGACATGCGGAAGAATGAGAATGCTGATAAAACATAATCAGCTTTGCATTAAAAACAAAATGTGGTGACCACTCACAACTATTTCTTCAAGGCATTCATAGAAGCTGCTCGGTGTTATATATATGGCCGAATTCACAAGTCAGTTCTCATCAGATGGATGCGGATATCAGTGTGACATTATTTGGTTTTCATGTGAAATGAAATTATAGAGCCTCAATTTCAGTGAGAGCCTCGTTCTGAAAATAAAGCTAATCCATGCCGAAGTGGTAGCAAGCACTGCACACCACAGTACTTTTAACCTTGCTAGGAAGCAACGCTATCTTATACCCTACGAATTTTTAGGGGGATCCGAACGCGTGTCACTGGTTGATGGCTAAACAGCACAAAATCAAGCCCGAAGAACTAGCGCTTAAACAGGATGCTGCACCCTTCATCCGTGAGCCACGCGATACACATTACCCGTTAAAGTATTGCATGGCACTCTGTGTGGCGGTTTAGGAATAGGAAGTCTTGCGCATTTCGTGAGCATTTTCCTTTCCGAGATTAAAGACACTGTGGCTGTTGTATGGGGATCTTTTGAGATTTCAATAAAATCTTCATTCTGAAAATGAGGCGAGTCTATGCTAAAAGCCGAGAAGCACCCTACGGATCAGACACCTGTGGTGGGCCGAGTTATTTTTTCAGCCTCCAGTTGAACGGATGCGCGTTATAATTCCCCTAGAGATTCGTGAACTTCGAAATTCCTATGCTTTTCGAGAACAATGACGCTGCTGTTGGAAGTGTCCGGCTCTTTGACATGAGCTGAGTTTACTTGCAAGGTGCAACTTCTATTGAGATTTCAAAAGGTAATACTGCCATCAAACCCCGCTGAACAAAGAATGTGCTGTGTTGCCTTTGATATCAGCCTTTGGTCCTGTCTGGAAAGAACAATCCTGAAGGAAAGAGAAGGTGCTCCCGTTCGCGAGTTGGTGTAACGTTTAAATTTATTCCTGGTGATACAAGCAGTCACATAATTTAAGAAGCGAATGTGTTTCAGAAGAATATACCATAGCAAAGAGGTTTATCGTTCTTCTTTACAAGAATTACAAATACTTTCAACTTTTTATGCACTGCCTGCCGACCACTTTTGAAAAATAGACAAAATGGCATCCTTGCAAAATGTTTGGGCAAAGGAGCAAAAATGGACGGAAGAGAGAAAATTCTATAAGCCAATTCGTTTTTTCAGAAGTTCCAATTTGGTGAATTTATGCTGGCTGGAGTTGTCAATTTTCTAGACACCAGACGTGAAATCTATCAACGCTGGCCCATAATTGAATGTCCACTTTTCGCTATCCACGCAGAATAGACACAAAATATCAGGCGACGAGCCAGGGATGTCTATGAAGAATAACTGTTTGCACAGTTCACAAACCACGGGGGCCTGTGAGGATAAACATACGAATCGATAGTATTTTGTTGCTCACAGTTATATCGATAAGGATTTGTTCTTTCGGCTATTAATCCTGGCGCAATGGTTGCGTCTACTGCTCTCCATCCTCTCAGCGTGTCATCCAAACTACTGATTGGGAGTAAATTACTAGGAACATATTCATTTTTGAATTCATTACTAATTAAGTCAGGATATACATGTAAGGTCTAATATTCTCGAGGATAGATCTCTCAAGTTTTCTGCGCTCTTAGCGTAACCTTATCTACATTTAACCAACTTCAGAATAATGTATTCAAATGTCAGACAAATCCTTCCACCTAGTCCAGCAAAAAGAACAATTTTTGCTGCATGCGAAACAGGCGAAAATCTAGCGTTTGTGATTTTTATTCAGGATTACGCTCCCAGTCTTCCCAAAGTCACCTACAGGGTGTATTTGTACGTGTCCTGGCGCCAAGGAAACTTTGGGGTTACGATAGTGGCATACGTAGTTGGAATGTAGAGCCGACTTTATCCATCACATCACTTGAGATGCACTGTCCCCATTTTATTTATGTTCAGTAGCCGCGAGACTTAACCGATGCAGATTGTAGACGAAACAAGGCTACTAAGAAAGTTGAACCAGGAGGAAAGGGCACGATCATTCGAGTCTCATTTAATTATAATCACGCCAGCTAAATACATTGCTTAGAAATCCTTTTGTGTACATGAACCAGAATTGTAGAAGTTGAGTAACATTTCTGCTAATCGGCTTTAATTTTTCGCGACAGCCTTCGGTACGCAGCCTTGGTATCTACCTGGTAACCGGTTTGTTTTAAGTGCTTAGCAAAAGGTGAAGTGGAGGCACGGTTTCAACCTTGAATATTAGAGGACGACTGCGCCATAGTTCAGTTGTGCGTTCTATCCTGCCGAGACAAGTGTCTCCGTAACTGTGAGAGCCCTGGCAAACTTCTTGGGTGGCAGGGGAATCCGAAAAGTTCTGTCGCTCCAGGGCACTTCCTCGATTAATCAGAAGTAAATGCAGTTGTGCTGCGCTGTAGACTCATCTTAAGACCAATCGAAATTTTTGCCTTGTGCAGTTCGCAAGTTAATATCCTTTGGGAAGCGGTACCCGGTATAACTGCTCTCGTTTCTTCTTACATTGTGGTAGTTGAAGAGAAAACAGCACCATCCACGTCAACGAGGCTCTTACAATTGCGTCTTCTCAAAACATTTTTTCCTCTTCCAACCTATATATACTTCAGATTCGCCTAGCTTTGTAAACGGGCTTTAATTAGGTCTCGCCTGCATGCCTTCAGTTTAGTGGTGCCCCAATTTGGATATTGTCCGCCCCAATCAGATCTCCGAAAAACCTCTCTGTTGGAGGGATTCATCGACAATTCTATTCACAGGAATATCCGAAAAAGGTAAACTGTTTTCCGATTCTAGGAGATAAGTTACTTTGTTTGAACCGAGTCTAGGATACGACACAAACTGTTACAATGTTGATTGATTGTAATAATAGGATGTCCGTCATCTTCCTGTTAATACTTTAAGTAATGGGAAATGCTGTCAGGAACCTGTCCCTTGAGCATTTCTAAGAGAATGTCTGCTAGTGTGCAAACCGGCGAACTGTCTATTGCCTCACTATCAGAAGTCTATACGGGTGAACTCCAAACTTCAGCTAGGTATCTTTCGTGCATAGCAAAATCGTGTCTTCCATACATTTGAAAGACTGGCCTACCTTAAGGTTCACCACTAAGTTATAAACGCATAGACTTGAACTACGCCAGGAAGGGGAATATAAAGCAAAGGAACTCATCGTCAAAAAAAGACTTTCCTTGAGACTCACTGAAATATCATTCAGGGTATCGGAAGGCTCCGAACGGTCCACTAAACAGTGGTCTCATATATGAGTGCTGGGTTCCTCTCGGATTTATAATATCTCGAGCTTCCAAGTGACTAGTTGTGGTCATCTGATATTTTTCAGCGACAGCTTTGAATTTTTAGCTCCTGCAAGAACAATGTGCAACCTCTCTCTCGTCAGATAGTCAGTTCCGCATTACAACTATGTCTACAGCTTTGTTGGCCAAAGACTAGCTAATGGTTTATTCGGTTGCTCTTTTGTCGTTTTGTAATGACAATTGTGTTGCTGCACACGTGCCGATAGAAAGTGATCCCAAACTTGGCTTGTAATGTGTCCACTTCATCCCCAAGGTTACAAAGGCGATTTTACTTAATACACGAATTCCAACTGAACTTTTTTGTTGATGCTTTCTATTTTTCTTTGGATAGAACGTAACCATCAAGTAACCAAAACTATTCAAACACATTTATCTGCCATCTGATAAATTACGTTTTTGTAAGACCATGGGAAGGTTGTACAAAGACAAACACAGAATATGAACATTTCGGCTGGAATTTTGATGCCATAATAATAACAGGTAGTGACCCTAATACATCACAATGTTGATGAAAATCCTCCGACAGCCCACGACAGCTTTTGCTTTGCTTGGGGCTCATAATGTGGGCAAAGTCCCCGAGTTCCATTCAACCTAATGTTTTACTTGCACTCAAATTATACGAACTTCGACCTATTCACTCATCTTACCAGAGACTTGCCTGGAACCTAGCTGAATCTCTCTTTTACTTATCAGCGACTAAAACCATCTGATGATCCCCAAGAAGGGCGAAACCGGTTATGGGGTGTCGAAAAATTTTCAAGGACCTTATGAGTAGTGTATTGCGTCTGTATAATGAATTATGATACCTCAAATATTGCACCATATGTAACACTTGGCGGCTGGTGCAGCAGATTCAGTTGCGTAAGATCATCATAAACGAGTTTCAGGTGAGTTCCAGGTGAGTTCTCAGTCAAACCAGAATGATATGCAGATGAATGTATAAGTCGTAGATTGTGACCGAGTTTTTCGGACAGCCTCTGTGCAGATTTTCCCCTTATGATCTAGCAAATAAGGGGAACTCGTTCAAAAGTCCGCTAAAAGTGCTGCGGTACAGTGGTCCAAGTTCTCAGGGGTTCGTGGAACTTCACAGAGAGTTTCAAGAACGCACATCTGAGAACGGATTCAGTTGTGCTCTAGGAGCATTAGCGTAGTTGTCTTCTGAAGGTCGAAAGTCAAAACACCACTCTGCTTCACCTGTTGCCAAGCTATTTCTGAAAGCCGTTCACCAAGTATATACAGAAAATTCGTTCCAACTGCTGTGTCGAAACCCGATTCAAAAGCCACTGTCTGTTAGGGAGGCTCAGGTAACCAACTTAACAAGTCAGTTTTGTGTGCAAAAAAGCTTTTGAAACAATGCCTTGCCTGAAGAGGCTCATATCACGTAATATTAATTTGGACATGATCGCCGATGGCGAACGTTGTTTATTCGTTGGTTCTGGCGAATTTTCGACATTTATTAAACTGCCGTTTAGACTTTGTAACTACACAGATTTATGTCTGGCATGAAGCCCTCTCATTGGTTTCATCTGTAATAAAGCCCAAAAATCCAGTTGCTACGTCACAACTGGGTTGTTTCAGGTTACCAGTCTAGCTTGTATTTTTGGAGAGAAAAATTTCTAGCAAGGTGTGTGCTCATGTAGGGCAACATTTACGTTGCTGACTGTTCCGGAAACCAGTGGGACTAGCTGAGTTCTACAGTAAATAATCCGTCTGTTGGCTTAATAATGTAAATCAACCAAGGGAGCTCAGCGGACTTAATTGGGTCAATCTCTGCAATTTCCACATCACAGTGGTTGTTCTCAGGTTGCATTTTTTACTCTGAATAAACACAACCACTTACTGCATGTGCGTCAGTGTCTCACAAAATGATTTTGCGCCAAATATGACGTAACACATAAGGGATAATGTACTGCGCAGACAATTATAATATTGACCAGCAATCTTGCTTGTTGTTCAATTAGTAACTATGGCCTAACAGGAGCCTAATGAAAGCCTCTAGTATTTTTGTCTTCTAACATTGTTCACAGTCCGTAGTAGAGTATAATTTGTTTTCAAAAATTCCCTATATTCTACATCCCTGGCTGCTCATCAAATGCCCTCAGGGTCTAATTCACTCCGTCCCATTGAAATTTGCGCATCAAATGAACCATAGCAAAACTACCCGACTTACAACATCTCTACACTTTTGCCGTTCGTTTCTAACCGGACGTTACACACTTTTCCTTAAATGTACTTACTGCCAGTCTGTCGTATGAACTAGCGAAGGGAACAGACGTTGGTAATAATTCCCATTATTAAATAATCACTAACTTAAACAAATAAGTTGTACGGTTTTTTGGTAGCTTCGTGTATGCTACAATATGCTTTTTCAGAACACACACTATGCGCATACACGCATACAAAGAAATTTATGAAGAAATGTACAAACATGCAGCCATAAACCCCACAGACCCATTTTGGTCTTTACTCATGTCTCCTATCACAACCGTGAAGCAGTCAATCAGTACGCATTACGGAAGTGGGAACTACTGACAGTGGGCTCTAACAATGTTATCGACATCCGATCGTGCGTGCTTTCAAATGAACTGTGCTTCCTAAGAAAGGTTTATCGTGTAGAATTTGCTCTATGTCGACTGTCAGCATTATCCCCACCACCTGTACTGCAACCATCACCAGCGGATTTAAACCCATTAAATTCCTATAGAGCTGGGTCCAAATCGTCCCTAGTTCCGGAAACAAGTGTCTCGCTTTGTGACACTAACTTGCAGACGGTTCTTTTGTGGTTTGAGTTGCCATAACTATTATCGTGCAAGCTATTCCACTATGATTGAAACTTGCCTAAATGCACATCCATCTGCACCTATATGATGAGCAAAAGTTGCCTCAAAGGATGTACTGTTGTTTGAAGAGGAACTTTTAATTCTGCCAGCAATGCGAATTTTTAATGAAACAAGTTGTTAGTTGTCCCGGGTTTGTAAGATATTTTTCGTGTCAGCCTCTGATCACAATCCAATCTATAGCTGGAAGTACGTGATGGAAAACGTGCCATTTTACAAAAAAATCTAACCTGGTAACTAAAAATAAACGACATTTAACCTGAACAAGAGCATGAACATCACCGGATGTGAAGTATTGCTTGTTTTGGTCAGACTAGCTTTAAAAAATGTACAAATATTCCCTTTTATGCTCAAATCTAGAGGGTGTGTTATAAAAGTGGGAAACGAAATGTGAAAGTGTAGAAAGTTAGATGTGCAAACATCATGCTGCTTATATAATACAGATGAATGTGTATAGAAGTACGGAATCTTAGTAAGGGTGGGAGTACAATGCTGAACGGCGACAACTAAGTTTTTGTTACATCATAATGCGTGATATGATAAACTGTCTATAAAACGTGATAATGGACAAAAAAGTCACACGGCTCCTCAGAGACTTTTCTTAGAACGCTTGAATGGTCATATTATTTTTCCGATGCATTTCTAGAAGAAGCACTACCTTGTGCTCAAAAAATGCCATAAAGCAAAACCGCAAACTGGACGCCTGACTTGCACACTTGAACTAAAGACTTCTAGACTGATAAAGCTTTAAATGCGTAGTACAATCCTTGCGAAAATACACCAAGGGTATTTTTGATCTGCACTCGGTAAATGTTGTCACATTCAAACCAATAAACGTGCCCGGATAAAATGTAAACATTTCATTTAACAAAACTACACTGAAATAAGATGAATACCACCCAGAAGTCTAGTGTCAGCAATAGAGTTCTGGCAACATTTAGCAGAATAACTGTTGCTACATATTGTCAGTCTTATTCAAGTTGTGATCCAATATCAGCGACTCAAAGTCTTTTGAAATGAACCTGAATTTGATGGATAGCTTATGGCATATAAGGACATACTCAAAGATTTTTTGTAATAAACTAGGTGGAAATACTTCTTTCGCTAAAATAAACTTTGCCTCACTCTCCGTACATGCGTGAACGCTTTTAGAAGCATACATTCTTTCTCGTAGTAGAACTTTTTTACTTATGGGTTAGTACCTCATGATTGCCGACCTATTTAAAGCGAGCAATCGGTCAGTAAGTGAGAGATATGGGTGTGGATAATTTTAGTCCCATACTAAGGTGGGGATGATCGCACCAGCGGTTCAGTACAATTGGTAAGCGCGTGCAGCAGTGCATGGATACACATTTTGTTGCGGTGCGATCACAAGCCTTTGAAGCTTCTTCTTCGCGTATTTATCGGCTGGTTTGCTCCACTGCAGGATTCAGCCACGCCTTGATGATGATTTTATCCACCGTTAAAGTGTCCCGTTAAGCCATCTCATTCAAATATAATATTCTTATAATCACTCAGTATCCAACAGCACGTCAGGCACTGTTCAGGATTTCTCATAATACAGAGAATGTCCAAAAACTAGTATGCAGCGAAACAGGAATTTTAGTGCTATCTGATAGGTCATGGGATTCAAACAGCTGTATAATCTTTTCAGGGACGAAAACTTATTTTTCATCCTACCATACCTGTTGAAAACTATTGGAATTGTGATAAAGCCGGATTCAGGATGAGTCTAATTATCCCACTATGGTGAATCTGCTCTACACCTCTTACTCAACAGGGACTTGCAGCGAGTTGGTCTAAATGACAGGCCCGGTGGATCGTCTATTGGAGTTCATCAAGCTAGCAGAGGTCAATCTGCCAACACTGACAGTCGGCACACGTTGCTATCATTTCGACCAAACGTACCAGTGATTCTATCAGTAGCGTTGTACAACGAGCGCTGGAGCTGAGCCAATGATTTCTTACACACTGAAACATTTACTAGGTTCAAGTAAGCTCCTCTTAGATATAGTGTCCATTAAAGTTACCTATTTCTACTAAGGTCCGAAAATTTCAGTGAAAACTGAATCGCTGGAGATGAGCAACAGTAACAAAGGGTCAAGCTAAATTAAAAGGTCTTCCTTTTGTTTTTCCGCACCTGGAGTGTTTTTCACAGATCAACCTGCAGACGACTGTGTTAAGCCGATTGTGGACCACAGCCTGTAGCTTTATAAGTAGCCTAGAATAATCTCTCACACGTAGTCTCAAGTAAAGACAAGATAACAACAGTGTTTTGTGAATTGACCTCCTGTTATGGCACCATTTTCAAGTCCACATTATGACCACGAAGGTGATTAGAATCTAGCCAAGTAGGATATTATAAAAATGGTGGATTAGGATGAAGAACGTTTGCAAATGCATCTCAAGTTCTTAGTAAGAACGATCTCGACCATGTTGCCAATACCTTACAACACAATGTGATTACACGTATCTGACCACCGTCCTAAAAATGACAGCGTCCTTTGGACGTGTGTTATGCATGTAAACATCGGAAACCATCTCAAGGCCCACAGGCCCATCGCACAGCAAAGACAATCTTAGCCAGACATTTTGACGAATTGATGGCTCGTTTTTTAATTAACTTACACCTCTTTCGGATTTCTCCGCTCTAGTCTAAGCGGCCTTTCCTGGACCGTGGGGAGCAAGCTTAGCACTTGTAGATAATTAATTTTATTTGCCACTGTGAACAGGTTCACTGATAGCCTCCAATGGGCAACATGCATGTCAATACATCGACGTCCCGTGACATATGTATGGTGCATGCCAATTAAAAAGTAATGACATATTACATTTTACCACTTACACTTACCATTTTACATTTTACCATAATCTCGTAGAGCATCTACCGTAACGAGCTAAGCAATTTCCGATAGGGTTCAAACGTGAAAGGTCGCAACATTCGCGGTAGACATTTGGTGGCTAAATAATGACCCACTCAATAATTTGTACAAGTTCCTACTCCGAGGGTTTTCATTTATTTGATTGCTATCGGTACAAGATAGATCTACTTACAGTTTGTTTGAACAGTTTTCAACAGCACTCATTTCGATTGTGACAAGAAACACATTGTTCATTGCTGAACTCTTGAAAATAATATTTGTCATTTTCGGGCAGAAAACGGCGTCAGACAGTTGCTTCTGCTCATAAGTAAAGAGAGACTTCCATATTTGATATCCCTCAAAGTTCACCTTAGCGCACACATTAGCATAAAGTGTCAGAGTTACTTTTACAAACAGCTTGCATGCTTATGCGCCTAGTGACTTTGAATAGGTATGAAATGCAGATTGACAGGCAACTAACACAGGCGTGAAAAATAGGCCTGGTTCTGCGGACATCACCGTTCTAAGAGATATTGTCCTACTACATCCGGACGTGAGTTAGAAAGTTAAGTAGTCCAAAAGCTATGACATTCCTCTGCTATTAGACTAGTATTTACTAGAGTCTGTTCACATCCACACACCGAGAGTTCGGCATACGCATTTAGCTTTTTTTCAGTGAATTAATGAAATAGCTGAGGCAGAATTCTATTTGTATGTTAAATTATCTGAAAAGCTAAGCCAAACTATCTAGAAGCTGTACAGTATTAATATAAGATGTAGCCAGTCATACTACAGGGTAACGTTTTATCTGAATGCCGCATGATTAAGCGCCTAGTTCAGCAATGAAACCACTAGTTTATTTTGCCATATAGTGCCTCTAAAAATTTGGCCCCCAAAACAGAACTTTTTGAAAGATTAGCAAAAACCTTCTGGAAGATTAGGAACCAGATTTTGGTGCTAACGAGAGTTGACCAGTAGGTCTTTAGGTTCAAACCTCACATTTATAATCCCAAACCAAGCAGCTGGTGGCTTGACTGTGGGCACAACAACTTAGTTTTTTCTTCGCGAGCCAATTCGTTGAATTTTGGTAGGGACCTGACTCCCGGTGAATGGTAGCCCCCAACGGTTTTGCATTCCTCGAAGTGTGAACGGACAAATCCTTCATATATTTTACTGGCTATAACTTTTTTTCAACTTTTTTCAACACTCTAATCCAAATTCACCCATTTGCTGTTACGTAAATTTCAGTCCTTCTTCGTAGCTTTTTTGACCTTGAAGCTGTTTTACTGTCATAAGTTTAGTGAGGATTCGTCATCGGAATTCCACACCAAAACGTAAGGCATGTGAGTCAAATGGTATTTATTTTTTTCATAAGACCTACGTTCGTCAAATTGACTGGTATTCAATCAACAGCATTATCGCCTAGAAGGTGTCAGAAGATTTGACGCCTAATTAACCTACGCAACACTGCACTTTGTGTCATTATAGGAACAGGCTTCCAATTGTCAGCAAGTTCCTATGGGAATTTTGGTGTAAAATCCTTTTAGCCTCACGATCAAAATTTTCTAATCCAGCAGCGCTTCATTTAGTCTTAAAATCACACGCCGAAGGTAAAAATGTTTGTTTTTTATTCATTACATATTGCCAACTACATACAAAAGCACAGAGTGAAAAAATGCAGCAGTATGACCATCCAGATTTAGTTTAGAATTGGTCGTAGATATGTAGTAATTTGGCATCTTGGAAAATGTGAGAAACGTGGTTGTGGGTGGTCAATTTTGGAACACGCTTATGATATCGGCTGGACGTAGTCGGAACCTTTATCTTTCCGCCAACTTGGAAATTTCCACTGAAAATTTTTGGTATGCTGTTTTGAATGGCTTTAAAATGACGGTAGCGTAAAAGTGGAAAAAAGACTCCCATTGCACCAAATGGTTTGCTACGCGTATCTCACTGCGACTTCTGGCTGGTTACCACAAATTAATCGTGGCCCATAATGGGGTTGACGAAGTTATCATACGTCGGAGCCTGTTATATTCGTCTAGTTTAGAATTAAAATCACGTCCTTGTAGAGCTTTATTACCTTTGAATATAGACTTTGCGTTAGCAAGACCCCAGTGAGGTTCCAAGTTTAGCCCAATGACTACCGCGCAACATACGTTCAGGGAGCAACTTCTGCGGAAATGTTGACTTCAGAGTTCTGATCATGAGTTCAGAGTACCTGATCCCGTAGATGGTACCTAAAGGGCCTTAGTCGCGCAATTTTACCTCTAAAATTTAAAAAGTATCAAAACAAACGTCTTCAGGCTTAGAGGTGTTAAACGGATTGAGTTAAGTGTAGGTTCCTTTGTTTGTCACGAAGACAGAGAATAATTTAATAAGCGATTGACACGTCTACAAAGTAAAATAAAACCCAGATGCCATTTATCTTGAGATTTTGCGTCAGTTTGACCCAGGTGACTTTTTTAACGCCTTTATGCACTCTTACAGTATAAAAGATTAAGCTCAAATAAATAAAGTGTATAATTCTAAGACATCGTTGACGTGCAACAAATCGGTTCCCAAATTTATCTATTCACAAAATGTCACAAAAGAGATAGCTCCAGGTAAATAAAAGGCAAACGGTAAGCTTTGAAAATGGCAAAAGCGGACTGTGCAGTGCAACCCAATTTAATTCCAACGATACGAGAATATTGCTGAAGAATCTTTGTGCAGCAATTCTGGCTACCTCTACGAGGTATTTATTTGTTAAATATTTAAATGACCTGAGATTTTACAAGCCCTACTGTGAATAAAAAGGCTGCATTAAGTTGACTGAAGGTTAACACAACAGAAACCAAAACGTATGAACTGGTGAACCCCTGCTATTTTGCTCAACAGTGTACAACTGCAGTAAAACCAAAGAATTCCGATAACATTCCAATTTTTCTCCCTCCGCTTGTCGCACGTTGGAACAACCAATAATTTCCCGGATTTAATTAAGATGGAAAAATAAAGCTGTGCCTTAGACTAGTGTTTTGAAAACAGACTGGCATCTCTACAAAGCAGTCAGTATATGGACAAAAAATACAAACGCTCGGCTTCCATTGTTCTAGAGTACTTCAAGAAGTGTACTTCTAAATTTTGTCGAGAATTTCTCGACTTAAATCAATTTCGATAATTTGGTTAATACCAACGGCATTGAACGCATAAAAATTCTTAAATGTGCAGCTGAGTTTGATTGTCATTAGGCTACAGGCTTGTGGTTTGTGTTTTCAATAGGTTGCGAAATGCCAAACCGCGTAGTTGAAAAAAACTACCTAAATTGCATATTGGCTAAGCTTTTAGTAGTGTGAATATGGTTGAGGTCCGTGTACAAACGTTTCAGCCAAATATTGTGCTGTAAGGGAGTTATCAGTGCAACATCCGAGTACGTGGAGCGCGTCACAGACAAAGCGAAAGTTACAGAACCAGAACCGAAATGATGGAATATGTTATTGGTAAAGCTTATTGATGATCGTAGCAAACGTGGTGTTCCCTAGATTGGCCAGGTTGGAATAAAAATAGCGCGAATTGTGAATATGCTGGATTATTTTCACACGCATGCAGCAAAACGTTTTGTGATAAAGAACTGTCAGCAAAATCTGCTGCTGTGCAGCAAAATTGGCAGTTTACCGGTTCAGCCCATGACTTGCTCCAATGGAATGTGGTTCGTCTATTAACGTATGGACAAATGTCATTTATATAAAAAGTGATACAATATTCAGAAGTGTATCTTTATTATTGCTGGCTAGCTTAGACAAAGTGTGACATCAACTGCACATGGCGCGTCCAAAAACATTGATTGAGCCATTTGAGAGGATTTTTTTCTTTTGCCACTCCATCCCCGTTTGGCCTTGACTTAGATGCGCTGATATTGATTACTCGTGATCATTCGAACTAAAACAGGACACAGTGCAATAATCCACATTTCGTAAATGTAGCTACCGTATAATTCTAAGTAAAACAGTGGGAACAAAGGTTGTCGGATCTTCGGTTGTCTTACATGAACATAAGCACTTCACATTCAGGCAAATTCTTGTCACAAAAAAAAACAGAAATATGATGACAATTGATATCCCAAAAAAGCAGCCTCAACAAACGAAAGTCATATGAAAACGCGATCATTTGATGCACCAAGGACGTTCGTTTAATTATCTTTATGTTCAAACTGCGATCTATGTGGTTCTGGTGGGGTGTTCAATCAGGTTGGAAGATAATTTAGAGGTTGACTACTCAAATCGGCAAACCTATATAATGAATATGGGAGGTCAAAAGTTCGCGTTCAGTCTTCCAAAACACTAGTTCAGAAGTCCGCAAAGCACAAAAGGAAAACCTTTCTCCCGATATGGTCGCAGATCTGATAAATGTCAGCAGTTTCCTTCACCAAATGTTTACTCTGGGAGAAAACTGATCAAAATTATGGAACGAAAAGAAAAAGCGGTTGAATGGATTTTAGTTTTATGTTGAAGGAATAGCAAGCCAAATTAAAGAAACCATTCCGTTTTGGTTGTAGGTGCAGTATTAAACATTGCGAGCTACTTCAGCAAAACGCAGTTTACTTGTTGGAAGACCGTAGAAAACAACATTCAGAAAACTACCACATTATACAGACTATAGGTTCATGCTACTAAAACGACCGATCAATGACCCGATAGAACACATGCCCACAGAGTGAATGTGGAGGTTTTAGTGTACAAGAGGATTCATTGAAAGCTACCAATAAGCTAGGCTGACCTATGATTGAGCAGCCGAATAGAGAATAGCGTAACTCGGCTGCTATTACACTGTTACCGTCCTACCAACGCAATGCACCAGCAAAGGATAAGACTCATGAGTCACTGATTGAAGCACAAATTCGAGTAAATGCATACATTTAATCGTCAGTTTGATCACAGTTCCACTGGTTTACGAACACACTGTCAACCTCCTACCCATGCTTTCATTCCGATTATCCAGAACCGGCTTTTACGTAAACTTCGACGCAGCACACAGAGACTGATGTCTGACTGCTACGGTTTAAGATGGAGGCGACCGAAAAGTAATCTAATTTTCCTCACTGGTATGCACTCCGCCTTGACACTCGTCACATTTCTCAGGAAGGACAAATACCCCCACTCGTCGACGGCTTAGGACCGTCTGAATACCCAGACACGTTTGAGTAAGCTTGTCTGTTGTCGGCATTTTATATCCTCTTACGCGCCGTTGTCTAGCTCAACTTACCAACATTGTGTAGCCTACAACATCCCTGATGAACCGATTCTGAAGGAATGAAACGATTTCCAATTTCCAGGACAGCACTTAGCTTCTACCACCAAAATTCTAAAATCTGCGAACCCTGAATTTTGTTGTACATATGATACCTTACTGGATAATTTTGTCAATATTTTATTCCTGGTCAAATATATTTTATAAGCAAAATTATTGCAAGAGTTTTTTTTTAAATGTTTGTTCCAGAATGCACTTCATCCGTGGTGTAAACCGTCAAACGAGTCTATCATTTGAGCAACCTGTGCTGATTTCTTGACTTACACCAAGATCAAATTTCACCTTAGCAGAAACAACTTTGGAAAGCCCGTTATTTGGATGATGGATATATGGTTTTTTTCATTAGGCTTTTAAAGGATATATCATGCCATCATTTTATCCGAAATTATTGTATGCCGTTCCCTGATCGCAGGTAAACAGGAGATGAAGAGACTGCTAATATTTCTGGGAAATCTTTTTTGGGATCTGGCACATTGTTTTTAGTTTCGCTAGGCGTATAAAAAATTTGTTCCTCGTCACTACGGTAACCGTTTAATGAAACTTACCGGTGAGGAAATTATGCCTAGGAGAAGAAACCAAGTTCAAATAAACGAGGTTTACTCTCGCGTGTACTACTACTTAGATTACATATTCTGAGTGTGGTAAGACTACCCTAGTCTAAAAATGATTGTAGAATTTACTCTAAATCGTAAATGTGGTTGAAATAACTATTTTAAGTTTATTAAACCCCTGTGGCTGGTGCGCAAATTTAATGACATATAAATCCAGGATTCAAACCACAACCCAGCATTAAAACTGCTTCTGTCTAGGCTTAAACAATTTGCCTGCATCTCGGGACTCGTACTGCCTTCGGGTAGCACAGTCCTTAGAGGATATTTGATCTGACCGATTACTGTCATTTATTGTCACACAGAATATTTGTTTAGGCCACCGTACCTGTGGCAAAAAATTTGAGAGCCGGAGATAGCCTTCGACTGACTCTACATGGTACTCGACAGAGATCTTTTTTTCCAACGGTAAAACCAAAGTAGCCTGAAAAGTCGGAAAGCACTGTAGTGCTCTTTCATACCTAGTGGGTAGTGAACAGCAGGATAGTCACCGCAGCCAATCGGATCTACGACGTCACGGATAGTAGTTGATGAATAAACTGTTCGGCTATGGTATGTGATCAGCAATGCAATTAACTCTCACAAAGTGAGATATAGTATCGCTGATTCATCAGTCGCTGAAGTTACATCACGCGGTGATAAGTCGACTGGTCAGTTGACTGACAACATCTCAGATGGAAGCTTGGCGTAAGTTCTGAATTTCACCTCCTCCTAAGTAATGTAAAACAAATTCGATTCGATTTCCGTTCGCTCGGTTTTTACTGATCCTATTGTCTCATTGAAAACCTTAATTATCTTCTACTTTTCTTTCATATTCTCCTCAACAGCAGGTTGGTGAAGTAGGGCTATGATTGGTCTTGTAGTTTAATCGCAAAGTTCATGTACATCCTGCTCGCAGTCGTCCACTTCGGGATCAATAATCATTCGACTGTTACTAAAAATGAGTTGTTGAAAGATGTCACCTATTTTTGGGTGTTCGCACAGGTGTATACTACAGTTCCGTTTACTTTGACAGATATTTGTTATTAATAAGACACAATTACAAACGTATAAAGCTGTCATCTACTGAATGGATCAGTGACAGTCATTGGAATGCGGTTGATGTATGCATTAGAATGCCCAGTTTTTCTTTCACTGGACGTAAGGTTGCTCGAAACGGTAAATACTTCGATGCCATGAAGGTTGTAGTATAAAGCTAAAAACGATAATTTTTGCTTGAATGAATTTATTGAATAACCATGAACATTCCGTAAATAACCAGGAGCCTGTGAGAATCGACAATATATATATATATATATATATCACGATACATTTTCGCCTAATCGCATGTTCAACGGTGCTGTACCCATATTCATACCGCTATCATTCTGA
This sequence comes from Clonorchis sinensis, assembly GCA_003604175.2. Lineage (NCBI taxonomy): Eukaryota > Metazoa > Platyhelminthes > Trematoda > Opisthorchiida > Opisthorchiidae > Clonorchis > Clonorchis sinensis. The sequence continues at coordinate 99,427,616 of CM030369.1, forward strand.
TAATATTTTTTTAGGTATTTTATTGTCAGGTTAAGTTAAAAGAAAAGTGATTCATTTAGATTCGTAATCACATCCCATTAACATTAAATTTTGTTTAATTTTGTTGACACAATTTACATATATTTTAAGTGCTTCCCGTGATTAAAGTTCCTGTCTTAGTAAAAAGATCAAAAGTTTTTGTTGCAACTAACTATTCTCTATCAGAAGCAGATGCAGGTAAAATCAGACGGCAACATATCACTCCGACTAACGTTACAAGAGATCCATTGATGAGATTCAATCACAGCACCCAAAAACGGTTGGAAAACTGGCAACCCAATTAGATGTTTGTATCACGGGTGCGCCTATTTGATGTAGGTATGTTCACTGTTGATTCGTTTACCAAAGTCAGCAAACAGAACATCAGCCACCGCAGCGTAATACCAGTAGCGTGCGTCATTTCAAGACATGTGAAGAACCAGACTGCAAGTGCAAACCCAGACAAATTATTATCTTACGTGACGTTGAAATACACCAATTATCCACTTGCAAGCATTATCAAAATAACACCACACACAAATCAGTTGAAAAATTGAACAGTATTATTACCCGAAGGTTGCCCGATTTCGTATGGTGTTGGTGCTATTCTGCACTGCTTCGTTGCCAAGTAGTGTTCCCTGTCCACTCTACCACGAGTGACAAGATTGGTCCCAACCAGTGAAAACGTCTGCGAGTCACTAATTATCGTCACAAGCGGACCACGATCACTGGCTGACTCCTCCCTGGTATCACCTCGCGGGTACACATCAATACCGAAATCTTTCAATAGCGGACCCACATCACATACAACTGTTCCAATCGCACATTCTTCCGTTACAACACACGCAGTATGTAATCCAGCGCCTCGAGCAACAAGTCTGCGTAGCTCAATGCAGGCTATTAGTGTGATTGTGTTGATAGCAAATCCAGCCTGCAGACGGTGCATGTTTCAGGACTTCACTGCTACAGTTTCACGCACATTGCTGAAGCCATTCAGTCAATAGCACAACATGCTGGAATCATGCCTGATTCAGGATTATTTTGCGCTTTTCTGATGTTACTCAGGAGACTTAAATATCACAGTAGACCCTATCCTCCTTTTGATTTGCTTGTCATCAGGATACAAGCGTGGGTGGAAATTTCCCCGTTTCCAATTGGCCCGAATCTCAAGGGTAACTTGCGGTTCAGTTAGGGTGTGATAAAACGCTAATGATTATTAGGGTGCAATCTCATATAATCGTCGTCAATGCTCTTCAACTTAATAAAGGAGACTGTAAAGTTTGCCTGAATGTTTGGCAAAATGACATTATGCTTTTTTGTACTTCAGTGTCTATTTCAAACATGCGCTAATCCCACTCGCATTTCTGGCCTTTAATTTAATCTTTTGCTTGTTTTATGCAGCATCTGGCAAGTACGTTTGCGGCGCCATTTCTGGGTTGCTTAAAATCCGCTGCCATTTCAAAAGCACAGTGTTCGTGGCCTCTAAACGAAGCAGAGCAATAAATCATTGAGCGGTCCTCTTTTTCAGGAAAAATACGAAGGGAGGCTGGTTCCCGCCGGATTCGAAGGAAGTTCAAAGTCAAAGAGGTATTTCATTCTATCTGATTCACAGTAAGATTAGTATCGCATCGTTTGTTGTAGTATACATATGATCAAACGTTCCACTTATTCGTGTGCGTTTTTCAGCTTTCACATTACGAAGAGTGAATATTTCACGTGGCACCGCTTTTTACATTTCGCTTTGTTTATAGCTGCTTTAAGCTACAAAGCAACGTGGTTTGTGATTAAAATGAGTTGGAATATTGTCCGTAAGTTTCACCGAACACGCGTTATATGCAGTCATAAATTTCTTCTCAGTGAGTTACATCAAGCTCATCCGAAATATAAGTAATACAATTTGCGTGTCTGATTCGTATCCTCAGGAATCAATCAGTCAGCTCGACGCATAATAACCAACGACGATTTAAAACCCTACCATTCTTTCTGGTACCACCCTTTCACAAGTTGGAATTTATGTAACAGGGCAAGGAAAATTGTTTCGTTGACGGGAATTTTCATTATAATCCTCATTCATCCGTCAAGAAATGTTCTAGTGACCCAATATTGCACTCCCGTAAACCAGAGAGAAACGAATTAATGCTGATTGAACGATAATTGCTGACTATCTTTAAATCCTCAAAACCGTAAAAATAAGGCTATAAAAGTTCTGGTTCTGTGGTGACGAAGCAATGAGTCGATATATTTTTACCTGGGCATTCACAGGTTTAATCTTTATTCATTCCCACGCCCGGATGTGATGACTGATATTTATTTAAGGAGAGTGTTTATTGCATTATTTTATTTATATTTTTACATGTATTTACGAATCTGACTTTGATTTAAACGGTATTAGTTATTGAAAACACAATTTAAACCACTTTAATTGGGCTTTGTCATTTTCCAGATGTTTTCTATTATCGTCCTATCTAACCATAATACAGCGCTGTAAGGTGGTTTATGCGTTCTGGACTTCATCATTGCCATCAGTGTCAAACAGTAGCCATTTGTACACTATAGAAATTCAGCTGAACAAAGTTTGTGCGTAAGCCTTCAAGCGGGAGTAACGTGGGGAATTAGATACTTGGATGTCACGTTAATGCTCAGTACAGTCACAAACGGGACTCACAAGCCGAATCGCTATGGCGAAAAACACCAATACACTACTCTTTGTTGACAGACCATGTCTTCCTGAGGTGAATTAACACACTTGAAACAGAGCTGTCAGTATGAAGATGAGCAAAACTTTAACAGCTTGAGCGCACAATACTTGCACGAATGAGTAACGCCTGTCACGTGACAGACCTTCGGAAATCTCGAGTGCATGGTTTACATTATTTTGATTCAGTTATAAATACCCGCACGCGCTAAAAGCAGGTTTTCAATATATCCTAGTAGAATTTGCAGTGCAATGCCTTAAGAAATGAAAGTGCGCAAAAGAGGAAAACGAAAAACGGTAAGAAATAGGGGAAAAACAGTAGGGTCAGACAATTTAACTAAATGGCTACTGTGCGCAGATCGAGATTAAAAACGATTCCAATTTATGGTTAAACATAGGCCTAAAACCGGGGTTAAGTAAGGGTGGAACCAAGTGCAAAATAGATGTAATTACGTGAACGTTGCGAACCACAGTCATTTAATTGCAAAATTGAGTGTGCTGGCATTTGTGTCGTTAGGAGCGACAAAGAATGGAACAGACCTAAGGTGATCACAAGATGCCACTCACTTCTTACAAAATTGAATCAGTATATTGTTTACTTGGAGATTTACCTTATAACACGGGTCATGAAATGTGACACACGTTTATGTTGTTGATGAAAACCACAAGGAAGTGTGTGAATAAAAGAACTACTAATTAGTTTTTCCGCTTGCGGCATGGCATAAGCTGAGAAAAAGGCAGACTTCATCATGCACAGTCTTCACCTTCCTTATTGAGACTCAAGAAGAATGCGAACTGAGATGGTCTTGTTTAATGTTGATCAGGAACACTTTGTAAATTTTATTTCATCTCAGTAGTATGACGTAACCATATTCCCGTCAGTGCAGAGTTTTTGAAATAATTTTAAATTCCTGTTCCAGAAAATGATCAATATTTGTATTTTGCTTCGGGTTGCCACTTTTGTCGGGAACAACTAAAGTAATCGAGAAAACTGTTTAAGAACGCCCGAAATAGTAACCTATTATTAAAAATAGCCCTGAATTAACTTGGTGCAGCATTGTTCTGCATCCTTAATGGTACGTTTTTGCCACACATTTTATGGCATTGCTGCAATCATTAAATAGCGAAATTGGCATGCTCTGATCTGAAAAATGCGAAAAGTTCCTAATACTTACGTTTCCGAGAATTGGTGGCCCTGGTTTATACGGCTACTCCGTTTGATATTAATATATTTGTTAGCCCGGACCCCCTCAAACGCACTCCTGGAAGACGACCAGTAGCTCTATTCAAAAATGAATTTTGAGACCAGAGTGTCGCAAATAAATATTGTTGACATGGAACAGAAAGATAACTCCCCTAAATATTCTGGTAGCAAATGTTTTCTGTCAGTTTGTCCTGTTTTACAATTAGACACAAAGGTCACAACAAACTGCTGACGCCTAGCTTCAATTTCGCATTGTTATTATTTAAAATAGTGTTATGTTCAAATGATTTCCAAGGTGTTCTTTCGTCCCGAAAAAGTACTACTGTAGAATCCGGTGTGGCATAATTTTTTACAAAATCGAGTACGCATCGCTGACGGCCTGATTTACATAATTGTACATAACTATACACTACCTCTGCAGTCCAAAGCAGACATGTCTGCTCTGAAATTCATGCTCACTCTTACCAGGCATCATGCAATTTCTCGAGCTCTCGAAAACACATTATTAGAGACAGCATTCAACAATCTGATCATCTAGATTGATGAACAAACAGGTTGTACTAATCGTCTTAAATCCAATCCATTACACAACAAAGTTTGCGGCTTACGTTTTATATGTTGGTCGCAAATAACGATGAGTTTTCGACCATTCTAATGCTCACGTCTATACCGTGTGAGTTCTTGCTATATGTTCGAAACTAGAAACCGGTCAGTAAAACTGATAGCGAAATCTGCTGGTTAACTAGCCTGCCCTATGATTGAGCAACCTAATAGGGAATAGTGTACATCATCTACTATCAAACCGCTTCAGTTGTACCAACGCAATCCACTGGCAGAAGATAAGACTCATGAGTCACTGGTCGAAGCAAAAATTCGAGTAAATACACACATTTAATCGTCAGTCTGATCACATTTCCAGTGGTTTACGGACATCGCCAAAACATTATCAACCTTCCAACCATGCGTTCATTCCGATTATCCAGAACCGTCTTTTACGTAAACTTCGACGCAGCACACAGAGACTGTTGTCTGCATGCTACGGTTCAGGATGAAGACAAACGAAATGTAATCTAATTTTCCCCACCGGTCTGCGGTCGGCCTTGACACTCAACACATTCCTTGAGGAAGACAAATTGCCCCACTCACCTACGGCTTAGCGCAGTCCAACTACCCAGACTCGTTTAAATAGGCTTGTCTGTTGTCGATATTTTATATCCTCTTACGCGCCGCTGTCTAGCTCAATGTAACTATACTTTTTATCCTACAACATCCAGGCTAATCTGATTCAGTATGACTTGAGTCCCTTTCTAATTTTCCGGAGAGCGTTTTCTTGGTTTTGAATGTCCGACGAAAACGATAAAAATCCAGAACTTGAATTTGATTTTTTGCCTTTAAACTTACCTATTCTAGCTTTACCAGCATTTCCTTCACGGTCATACTGGTTCGACGGACCAAGTTTACCGTATACCTTTTTCTCAGTCATCCTCATCCACCTGCTTTTTCTCGACGTTTAAAATATTATTCTACTAACATTTTCCATTTTATACTATCCGTTCTTCGACAGGATGGTTGTGTCATATTGAGCGTACCGCACAAATTTCAGGAGTGTTCTTACATTGTTATCGTTATGATTGTTGTCATCATGAGTTTTTTGCAAACTAGTATAAGCCAGTTTACATGATTACTGCGCCCTTCAAAGTGTGGTCTGTGAAGTGGATCAAACAATGTAACAACATGTGTTCTATTGCCCAAATTTTGACGTAAAATAGTAGCTCTTTTACCTGAAAAGCTCAGATAGTGTTCTGGAAAAATTACTTCTTTTACGTAATCGATAAATAAGCATGTTCAGCTAGAAAGTGTGATTATTACCACTATGATCTCTTGCAGGGGTGTGTGGATCTGAGTAAGCTTATGTTTTATGGGAGCTTCAGAACTAATACTAAGCAATAAAAGTGCCAACTAAAACTATTCTTGTGTAAAAAAACTGTTTCTTCCAGATGCTACTTATCTAGTATAGCGCAGCTGTGCCGGTAATTTTCACAACACGATCCTAATCACTAGTGGTGTGTGCACCACCGACTACGATGGCTCGGTCATGTGCTACGCATGCTGAAACACCGTCTACCGAGGCGAGTGTTGTTCTTCGTGCCTCCTTCAGACTGGCGCAAACCGCGAGGTGGACAGCGCATGACTTGGCAGAAAGGCGTGAAAGAGATCACGAAGAGTTTGGGTGTTGTTGGTGCTGTACGCCTTCCAGGATGGGGTCCCCGTGACCCCGCCTGTGCTTGGCTGGAGACGTTGCAAAAAATGGCGGCTAATCGATGTCAGTGGCGTTCATGCTGTCAGTTTCTTTCCAGATTGTCTGATTGAGCGGTTGGAGGTGTAGGCACCTCAGAATGCTTGACATAGGCCAGCACTAGGCTCCCTCCCTCATCCACTCTTTTCCTCTTCTTTTCACTCTAGGGAGTATAATATATATATATATATATATCGGCAGTGAAGCATCAGTGTCAACACTGATGTTGCTGTCTTTGATGATGATGATGATGAGTGGTGTGAAGGCATTTTGTAAGACGTGGTTCTTCATAGGTCAGTATGGATTTTTGCCTAGTATTTTTCTGAATATTCTGATAATCACTCTAAATAAACTGTCTTGTTCCAGCTTTCCGTGTAAGGGATAGAGCTGGGAAAATAACATGTATTGTGCAAAACGCTTTTTAATAGTGAATTCACATTTCGCCTTATCCGGGACGTTACTGATGCTGAAAACCCAATCGACTGTTTCATTACTATTGGGTGTTGCCTGCAATATTCATCTCGTGGAACGCAGTGTTTTGAACCCGCAGCCTTCCGGCCAGTGGTTGAACACTTGAAGATTGGACTACAAAAAGCTGAACGTTCGTTCATCTTTCGGTCGTGGTCACAAATTAAATAGCTCCTCGAGTAACGACTTGTCAGAGCGAAGTTCTCCTTGTCTTGTAGGATTATTCCTCTGGTGGTGTCAGTAGTCTAGGGAGTTTAAAATGAGATCAATGATATTTGTGAGCTGCCCACAGCTGATGATTCACAATGTGGATAAATTTGCTATATTATGTTTCACGGTTTTTCTTTATAGATTAAATTCTATTTCCTCTATGATAATTAATTATTTGTGGGACCTTTATATTTTCCCTACCATAGTTTTACAAGCATCGCAGTTTTTAAAGCCAATGAATTTTGAAATACTTTTATTTCAAGGAAATAATCAGAAAGGTTACAGAACTTTTTCTTCCCGGATGGCTGGCCAGGATCGAAAAATAATTAAAAACAACGGTGTAGTGCGATTGGGTCCAGAGCAGCTTGCTGTCAGTAAATGAATGCATCTGTAAAAGTTATTCATCCAAAGAGTAACGCATAATTGTTCCCCTATAAAGCACACTTCTTCACTAGAACGTCAGTATGAGACAACCTAATTATCCTTGCATGTAATTTTGTCTCCCTCCTTAAAGAAAGTTGTTATTTAACCATCCTTCCGTGGACTATATTGTAAACTATTTGCCCTCAACTATTCATCTCTCTACATTTGAGTAATAAAACTGTACTCTTAGGCCCGCAGTAAGTTTCATTCCGTTTCCACATTCTATATACATGTCAAAATTCCATTCAGTTGACAAAGCCGGTATATAATATACTCTTGAAACAATTCTTTCTTCGCACCAACATTCATTCAACTTTTGGCATGTAATTGAACTGGCAGCAAAAATTGGACCAGAATGGCAATTGGAAACCACTCAATAGATACACAGAAATGTAGCGCGTGAGCACATAAATAATACAGGTATGTGTATGCACCTGTTTAAGATATCATCTTTTACGGTCCAGTTAGTGGGGACTGATGCAACTCACAAGTAAGATGACTAAAACATAAATTTATCACAAACATGATACAAAACTGATATTTTATCTCAAAGAAAGTGGCCGTTATGCTTATAGCAACTGCATGATCTACTGTTAGTGAGGTTTCCTCAAGCAGCCAGTAATTTCGGATGCCTTATTAATGCACCACTGATTAACTGGCTGATTTATTAAAATGATGATGATGAGGGCGTTTTTAGGCTATTCGATTAAAATGGTCTACTTTTTACATTATGCTATTATATCAAAGTATGGATCTCTCCCGTTTACATTTCCGCAAGTAAATGTTTCAAGAGATTGTTATGACTGGTACTTCTCTCGCGTTGAAGCCATTTTTGGAGTTATATGCAAATTCATGGGTGACTACCGTCAAGGGTATTCGTCGCATCTATTTGATGCACCATAAAAACTAAACTACCAATCACTGCTAATACTATCAGTAGCAACCTGCCTCCAAGTTATTTTTCACAAAGAATCAAACATCAAATTTTATACGCAGTCTTATCATTTTAGCGCAAACACTAAGCACCCCAAAGAGGGTACTTTGTCCACCTTTTACTTATCCATTCCACAGACTTATTTCTTGACTGAAAGATGGCGTTGTCTGTTTATCCGAGACTAATGACGGGTTCTTAATCTGTTTTGAACTTCCGAAACACCTAGTCCTATTCTCTTTGCTTCCCATTCCGGCAAGCACTTACGCTCTGGACTCCATATCCAAACATGTTTTAAGCAAGTATTGATTTAAACGCCTGTAACTGCATACCAGATTATCTTTTACCGAAGTAAAAGACTTAGTAATGCACGAAACTTTGTTCAGTGATGCTGCTGGTACTTCGAACGTAACTGCTTTATAATTCATTTCAATGATTTCAAACTGACTACTGTCAGATGGAGAAACATATGTCACTCAAGTAGTCAGGTTTGCATGTCCATACGAGCGTGACAGCCGTCACAGACGTCTGTCTTCGAAAATTGTAGAATTAATGATTGTCCACTCCCTGGAGACATCCCTTTCGGCATGGAAGTATCGTTTTCTCCAACGACAGTGAAAAAAGGTTATCAGGATCTTATTATTTACAAAGATAAATAGGATGAGTGAGGTGGTGTATTTGGTTTTGCGGTTGTAACAGAAACTTCATAAGACTGATGACATTATGAAACAAATCATTCGTGCGCAAGGCAGGTTTACCTAGTCCTCAAGCAGTACAACAATAAGCTGACGGGATCAGTAGCTCACGTAAACCCAACGTCTCCTGGGCCACTAGATCACTAGCACCAAATCGATCAGTTCGATGACTTACATCATCTGAACAAGCTAAATAACTGCTCACCATGTGGTTTTTAGGACCGCTTGTGTGGCAAGGTGGACGATGCTAAGCAATCCACCAGAGCTTGCGAACTAATAGTTTACTAGGTATCCAGAGTTAAATGAATAGTTTAGCACCAGGGTGTCCTCATTTGACCTTTTCCACTAAATATAAGTAATTGCACAACTACACGCAAACTAATGGGCCAACCTGATGAGCATCAAAAAAGGCGAAACTGGTCGTGGGCTATCGAAGAATTTTTAGCAACCTTGTGAGCAGTGCATTGCGAATAATGCATTCGTCGTTGCTTGCCATCCATATTCTCTGATGTATGACGGTGGTCTGTTGTGGACGGTCCTCTAGAAGTAGAATAGAATGAATGTTCAATGTTATTGTTGTATTGGCTGTTTACCACTAAGCTGCTTAACATAAAACTCAGTACATTGGCTAGGCAAATTTTACCTACACTCTCTGTCACACAGGTTGCATACGTTCTCTCCTATACGTCTTGATTACATGCGTGTGAAAACAAGCGTAAAGCCCAACCACAGTAGTTAGGTAACTTTTCTTTTTCAAAGCAGCTTGTAAGTGCGGGTGATGGTAAAGCAAACTTAATTATAACGAAACTCTGGTTTGGAATGTGTAAACAACAGTTCTACAGACGAACTGCGGAAAGTGTCATCAAGCGTATATATATATTCACAAAAGACATTCCAGAGTCCAGAGGCAACGAGTTTTCCTTGATAGCTGTCATGTTTTACCGGCTGTAGAATTTGTATTCACGTCGCACTTTTGAAAACGGAACGATGCTTGTCCTAGATGCACGCCAAAATGAATGGTGGTCAGACTCGCCCTTTGTTTTATCGGGGATTATCAGTAGCGCATATTATCCGCTCACTAGTATTTGAACTGCAATCGTTTGGCACGCAAATCAAGCGCTCTTAAATCTCAAGGATATGCACTGCTAATGAGCTACTGAACAACTTCAACTCACGTCTATTCTTCCTGAAGGTTGCTGTGGGAGAAAGACAACAAATTGGCCGCTCCAATGAGATTTATACAAAGTAATTACACTGCTACCAGAACTACTCTTAAGTAGTCAGTTCAAAATTTCCTCTGAAATAAAAGTAGTTCGTGGAGCAATTTGAACTCAAAAACCTAGTAGATACAGCTGCCAACGCTGCATCAGTCCAGTCTTCCGAAAACAAATCACTTCTCCTAGAGTATGAACACATGATAATAACGGCGCGTTTTACCCAAACTCGCACAGTAGTGGTACCAAATTCATCTGAGCTCAGATCTTAGCGCCGTCGAAGGCGTGCACCACAAGTAATCAAGGTAGGAGCAAACTTTGGGTAATGTGCTTGATCTCTGTGTTGGTGACTATTTAGGATGATTGCTCCAGGAGTGATCTGTCAAGTTCCGAAATGCGGATATTGAAACAGGTTGTGTTAATTACCTGACGTAATTATTTGTTTCCCTATTCCTCAGACCAATTCATTACCCTTCCGGTGGCTGCTCCAGTTTCAAGACCGAACTCTTCTAATTTATACAAGGTCGATTTTATATTAACTGTTTTCTGTAGTCGATTTGCTCACATTTCTGGGCTTGTTGTGGAACATTTGTTCAACTTTGAACTGAACAACATTTGTCCCGTTTAATTTGTCCGATAGCACACTGCCCTTTTCTGTACCCTCGTGTGTTGCTAACCGCCCAAGGTTCAACCTAGCCGTAAGCCTTCCTTTACTTCTGCACACGATTTACTGTTATTTTCTTATAGAACCACGGTCTACCTGTCTGTACTGTCTGCCCACATCCGAATTCAATATACTGCTTGACTGCCCAATTGCGATTACCGAACAAACGCAGATGAAGTTCGTAGAACTCAGTTTCGCCGCAATTGTTCCTGACCGTCCAACGTTGAATTAGACTGCCCGTTACTTGTCAGATAGGACTCCTAGATCGTGCGTTTAGGCTAAGTAACCAATTTTTTGCCTTGAGATCACGACCTTAGCACAGGATCGTACACAGGTTGAATGCCGCAAGGTACACTTAATACAGCAAAAACAGGCTCACATTGTACCATGCTATTCAAAAAATAAAATATGGGCCTCGTTGGTTGGGGACAAAACGCATTGAGCTTATTCTCGTGTATTTCCTGTGAAACCTCAAATTTCGTACTTATGAACATATATTTTATAAAGTCCTTGTCTTCATTTTGTTCTTAGATTAATAATTCTGTATTTAGCACTGTGACAGATTAAAGTTCATTGAGGATTTTGCCGTGTCCCTAACTTCCAAATATTTTCCCGGCCATTTCCATCAACTTTGTGTCTCCAGTTTTGGTCTTGCAAAGAGGTAACATTTTATTCTGCATTTTTCTTTCTCCCGGTAGAGCATGAATGAAAACCAAATGAGGACTACATTTTTGTGCCAGTCGTTTGGAAACCCGTGTGTGCAGACGCTATTTTTCTTAAATTGCCTTGTTCAAATGCGTAAAATATGTCGCTCGCTGTTGTTTTGTTTTAACGATTCCCACCATACGTGTAGTTTCGTGGGGTCCATCATAATAATATCCTCGCGGAGGAAGCTCACTCAAATGGCAACTAACGGATTTGCAATAGGTGACTATGTAACAATTAAGGCAATGGAAATCATTTTGGATAAACGACTACACACAATTTTAGACTATACAATGACCAGTTTAGACTGTAGTTTTGGGTAAGCATTTCTCCAAAATAAATGAATCCCTCAACAAACCCCAGACAGCTTCCTGAAGATATAATTGAAAATCTATAGTGTTTGACTAATTTCATTGAGAAACTTGCTTCTCCCTATTAATCCGAGAAACGAAAGGAACATTACATCTTTCTTCAGTTTTTATTAAATGTCATCCATATCAGCTCCTTTCACAATCTGACCAGTCATGAACTACATTGCACGAGGCGTCCTACGTGTGACATCCGGTGTAACCTTTTTAAGTCATTCCAGTGTTGAGATATTTATGTCTTTATATGTATTACTGGTAGGTCTGACATCCGATAAGAAAGATTTTGTGTTCATAAAATTTCATACTGGGCTGTCAGTGACGGAAGCAAGAGTAATAAATCAAAGATATGTTTGGATATGTAAATGTTTTTTGACTATACCAATGACCACAGGTGTGCCACTGGTCTTGCGATTAAACCGAAAACTATAAATAAGTTGTAAGATTCTGCTTGTAATATACAAATATGATGCCAAATATAGAGTCCACTGTCTGAATTGTCAGTAAAATATGTATGTGACCACGTTTTCATGACTAAAGCATTGTTTTGTTGGGTATTGATGTTTATTCCGACAGTGTAGTTAAATCACGGCACTTACACATTTTACAGGAAGCAAACTATTAAACCATTTCCGCCTGGTATAACATTTACTCTTGAATCTCCTCACTATCCATAATAATATGTGCTAATTTCAGGTAAAAAAGAACAGTTAAAAGCGTAGCAAGCAGTGAAGTGTTACCGATCCAACTTCAATAATATTGAGGTTACCGCTGAATAACTTCCGTGACGCATGTTGATTTCATGTTGAACATCTTACGTGGAAACAGAGTTCAGTCAAATTTGGAGCTAACAAGGAAGAACGCTGGAAGCAGAACTTCAATAAGCCCGCTCTACAACATCAGCAACCAGCTCATTCACAGCTACAATATATTCAGCTACCGCATTGACGGATCTGCGGGAGCTATTAGTGTAGTAAGGCTATCTTAATTACGACTACCAGACTCAATTACTCAGGACTTATGCGTCGTGGTCCAGCGAAGTAATAATACCCGTTAAACTTAGCTACGTATTTCAATCCTTACGCCTGTGCATTAGCACCAGCTTATTTAGGCCAACAACAAACAGGATTTTTACACTCATTTTAAGCTGGACATATGAAGGTTGCCATAGGATAACTCGCACACTTCCTTTCAAAGGCATATAAACCAGACTGCAGATGCAAACTCAGACAAATTATTATCCTACACCACATTGAAATATACCAATTGTCCACTTGCAAAACAACGCCACACACAAATCAGTTGAAAAATTGAACAGTATTATTACCCGAAGGTTGCCCGATTTCGTATGGTGTTGGTGCTATTCTGCACTGCTTCGTTGCCAAGTAGTGTTCCCTGTCCACTCTACCACGAGTGACAAGATTGGTCCCAACCAGTGAAAACGTCTGCGAGTCACTAATTATCATCACAAGCGGACCACGATCACTGGCTGACTCCTCCCTGGTATCACCTCGCGGGTACACATCAATACCGAAATCTTTCAATAGCGGACCCACATCACATACAACTGTTCCAATCGCACATTCTTCCGTTACAACACACGCAGTATGTAATCCAGCGCCTCGAGCAACAAGTCTGCGTAGCTCGATGCAGGCTATTAGTGTGATTGTGTTGATAGCAAATCCAGCCTGCAGACGGTGCATGTTTCAGGACTTCACTGCTACAGTTTCACGCACATTGCTGAAGCCATTCAGTCAATAGCACAACATGCTGGAATCATGCCTGATTCAGGATTATTTTGCGCTTTTCTGATGTTACTCAGGAGACTTAAATATCACAGTAGACCCTATCCTCCTTTTGATTTGCTTGTCATCAGGATACAAGCGTGGGTGGAAATTTCCCCGTTTCCAATTGGCCTGAATACTAAGGATAATTTTTGGTTCACCCTCAGGATGATATTAAATTGATAGTTATTTTTGTTTCTGGAATCTACCAAGCTCCCTGAAAAGCTTGAGAATATAGATGAAAGATATAATGTCCTGTTCTTTTAATTTAGCGTGTTCCGGAAATGCGCGTAAATCCGAAATTCAATTGAATCTTAGAAAAAAAACTATGTTTAGAGTTGTTAAACTCCTGGTAATTCGTAGGACGTCTACATAAATAACGTCACTTTGGTCGACCATTCCCCACGCCAGAGATTAAAGAGATATACTCCAGCAACTGTTCTCGTTTTGCTTACCTATGCAGTCAGAAGGAGCAGTTTTTCTGGAACGCCGTTGCTTAAAAATTTCTTATTGTCACAGATCTTGAAGAACCAGTGGCTGCTCCGTTTGAGTTGTTCTATAGTGCGTTATACTTTGAGGTTTCTCCGTCGTATGCGAAACCTGAACGGTTCCCATAATCCTTGGTCCCGCCTTTTAGTTTTAAGGGGCTTATTTCTAACGCCTGACACCTTTTTTATGATTGCAGTAATTTTGAAATTATGTTTTACTTATCCAAGCGTAGGAAAGTTAACATTATTTAAAAATCTTCTGGTATATCTTTGTGTGTGGTCAACAAAGGATCCGAAATAGGTGAAAATTTAGCATACTCTTAGGTGCTGTTTTACCCGGCAGGTGTTAATCAGCATGCTCAATTTATGAACATTGTTGGGGATTTGAAGTTTGTCAGTTCACTTCATAGTCTTTGAGCCACTTCTCATGCTGGCTAGTAAGAAGTGCATGTGATACTGCGTAGTGTTTCACAGCCTGACATTTATGCAAAGTAAATACATGCTAATAGACAGTGTTGATACACTGCACCTGCTCACTGAAAGACCGGTTTTTATCACAACCCTATGCTTTTAGGGACCAAATGAGCTCCCAATAGAATCAATTCAATACCGACTGAATGATGAAAACTGGCTCCTTTTAGTTTGTTGATTTTTTTTCGGCTAAACTAAGCACCTTTGCATTCTTGGTCAGTGCCGAAAAGAGCTTTCTTCGGCAAGCATACTTTGCTTGCCGAAACCTGAAATCTGAAAGTTAGAGACTTTCAATTTGGCTTTTCTGGGAGTCATCATGGCTAATTTAATCCGTCAAATAATTTACTTCTTCACACAAGAGGTATGTTTCCTTGTTACCTTTGGTGACATGTTTGCTTATATTTTGTGGCTTGACTGCTACTGGACTGCATAGTCGCATCAACTAAACGGTTCTCAGAATACGTTTCCACTTTCCAATTTTTTTAACGTGATGCACTGTTTTCGGTACAGCGTGTACCATATCAATGACTAACTTGCACTCATATGACTATTTTTTAAAAAAAAGGTTTGCTAATGCCTTAAAAGTCGTAACAAAGCTGGTGTCCAGGAAGCTAGGGAAGAAAAACTGATCTTCCAATACATCTTGAAGTTTTTGGCATTAACCAGAACACCGAGTTTCGGTCAGATAGATTGCTGAACTTATCGTGCATTTTTTCAATTACAGAATTACCTTTGCCCATGCTATCACAGTATCAACACTGTAACGCCTTCAGCAAAGAAGATAAGCACTAACGAGTATTTACATTTCAACAATGGCTCTTTATTGATCTACCCACTGTCATTTGAGTGCTGCTGAAAATTGTTCTAGTGATACTTTGGGTCAGGAATACCGTACACTTTCATCAGAAGAAGTCTATCGCAGTAGGATGCAACGGTGCAATGTCTGACCGTTATAGACCTAACCTTTTGTTATACAATAGCTATATAATACAAGCAGCAATGTCCTGGATGAACTTGGATGGTCGCAAACAAGCTGGAATGTGTCGGTGCACAATGAAATTACAGGAACAACACACTTTCGAATGACCCTTGGAACATACATATCCCAAAATTAATTTAGGAATGGTGCCTCTTAGTAAAAAGCAATTTACAATAATAATTACCGATATGTAATAGGGGAGTAATCACACCGTGTTGTGAACCTTTCTGCGTATACCTTTTTCATGCGACAATGCCTCTTCTTTGAACGAGATATAAAGTACACATTTTGCCAACTATAGAATGTACAGGGTTCTAGCGAGTTATTAGAACCTAAATGATTTAATTTTTTGTTAAGGCTAGTTTTGTAACAAATTGGAAACATCTACCGTGCAGAAACCTTGTGAAAGCGGATCAGCGTTGATGGTACTTTTAGATAAACCTGTATTTTTGATCACACAGTTGTTTTCGACAAAGCTGACGGGCGCAAGTGGTAAGCTGGGGGGTCCTATGATCGACGTAGGACCGTTACAGATACATATGAAGGAGTAAAACGCCATGGGTGAGGATGTACTCAGCTGATTGCCTTCGTTACTGGGCGCAACTATTGGACAACTTTTCAGGCAATCCATTGTTAACAATATTCAGAGTTTCGAATTATTATATTATTTGAAGTTTTACCCCTAACCAGCAAGCTGAAAAGCAAGTTTTTCGTCTAGAACCATTATTAACTAACTCCTTACAGTTGTTTGATGTTTTCTTCGATAAAAACCTCGTAGTGTCCTTTGTCTGAAAGCATACTGTCCAAACAGTCTAACTTCTGCTTGTCAATTAGGCATCTCTTTCCAATTGTTGATGCCAGGTATCTAGTTGAGTTTCGTCTCTTTGACAAAGAAACGAAACTTTAGAAGACAATGTACTGTAGACCTCAGGTTTGTTGTTTTATACTGTAAACTCTGCACACTTGGTAAGCAACCTAGGAGGGATCTGAGAGGACCTAAGGGAAAACTGAGAGTGGATTATTAACCTTATCTTTCACACTCCACTCTTGAAAACAACTGTCTGCATTTTTCTAAGAATAAGGTCGGTAATGAAGCTAAATGCGTGGATAGGATGAAAATTTCTTCTACTACGATACCCTGTCCAGGAGTTTAGTTGCACCACATGAACTGGGGTATTATTGAGTATATTAATTATAATGACCTTTTAAATACATGGATGGGTTTTGAGAGCGCTAACAAATGTCAACGAAACTACGGATTGAAAGGACACAAAATCTTTAAAAAGTCTTTGGCTTAGTGATGGGTGGATTTTCACCCATGAGTGGGACGGCACGAAAGTCTGAAACAATCTTCGGAGGAAAAGTAACACGTGACAATTTGGAACTGACTCCGGCTTGTTATACTTTGCACCGACGACAAAATGTTCCTACGTATTTTGGAATGGCATTCTTTTTGTGTGTGCATGTACGCTAGATGAGCATACGTTGGAGTGTTTAGTAAAGAAATGGCCTGATGCTTATAGTGGGCACGTGCACTGCTTAAAGGGAATGAGCCGTGCGTGACATATCGGCCGCTTGCAAGTGTCAGCTTTCATTGAATGGTGTGCATATATCCATGGGCTCATGGAATCAGTAGCTTTCATCGGACATATAGAGTACACAGCTTCGAATGGTGGGGCTACAGGTTTATAGGAGTAAATCGGTAGGTATGATACAAGCATCGTTCTGAATCCCATGGGTTGACAAAAAAGTAGCCCGTAGTCACGATTCCGTGACTCATTCACCCTAGTTCCCCTGTTCGGATAGACAAAAGCAGTGAGTCATTTGCTCCAACACTGTACAGTTTTTTCCAGATATCAAATAGCTAACTTCGCAGAGCTGCAGAAAAATTACATGAAACCCCAGGATGGACAACTTATTCTCTAATCTTCAAACGCCAACTAGGGCTAGGGTATTTTCTTATTGTTATCGTTAGACCGGGAACCTCTTCAGTACATCCCGTTATAATTCATATTCACCTCGTTTGAACGGCAATTATGCGTAAATATTGGAAAATCATTATTGCCTCTATGTCCAAAGATACTGCCCTCAGTGCCGTAAGATAAAGGAGCTTTGCGAGCCCACTACAAGGCAAAAGGGATTTGCCAGGAAGAGCTGCTATTTTGGGTGTCTTTGTTTAAGATTCTGGAGATTAGATAAAAAACTCTTCCAGAATTGGTAACTGTGAACGTGTACTCAAAGCGAATACGCTATTCAGCTTTCCAGGTCCTAAGCAAAAAAATCAGATGTGACTTGATCTGTCTCAGAAACAAACAGCCAAGCTGATAATATTAATGAGATCTCCAAATTACGCAGAAGAATGAGGAAAAACTGAAGCACGCTTAAGATGATATCGGTGACTTTTTAGGGATTCAGTCCCCCATAGCCACTGAATTTGACAAAAAAATAACCTTTCTAACACAGGGATGAGAGTGAGTGCTCTCCATAACCTTTCGCAACTAAAATAGTTTCCCAGATAAGGGTCTTTCCTCCGCCAGAATAGCTGGACCTTTTGATTAAAAGACATGACCTCAAACATTAGAATAGTATGGCCGTCTCTAGAGCAAGATTATCTCTTCTCTGGAGCACTTCATCTGTTGAGAGGGTCAGATGGTGATATGGGATGTGTTTCATTTCCTAGTTAACATACTCTATTTTAAATAAGATATTCAGGGACACCTAGTTGCGCAAGATAATTTGGGCTTAATTACAGCTCATGAAAGCTAGCTTATGCTGATTACCTGGCTGCTACCCCTATGGAAACACCTCGACTGAAAAGTAGTCTACTTCTTGCAGCATGAGTAAATCTGGTAGCAAACCATTTCTTGCCCCCCCCCCAAGATCTCTCACTTCTTTCTGATGAGTAGCACTCTGTCAGACAACGGACTAGTGTAAATGGCTTTTGGTTTTACGTTTGCCTTGCCAGTTTAAGTTCGCTATGTTGGTCTTCCGTCACGTGTCGAATTTGAAAAATGGCCAGACCCAGGAGTGGATGCTTAGTATCTCCGAAACTGCATGCTCTTCTTAAATGTTGTCAAGTCTAATTAGTGTCCTTTGGTATATTGTTCGAACCGTCTAGTCGGAAAATTTTTTTGCAAGTAGGGTCAACCTATCTGTCGTCAGTCTGAAGCTTTATCTATAAATACCGATACTGCCTCAAAATATATCTGGCACGTCCAACAGCCCTAAGGCTTTCAGTCTAACGAAGTCTCCATTGAATTGCTTGCCCATCCATCTGAACTGAAACTCCACGATTCAGAAACACCTCGCGGCATTTACGTGTCGTGCTTCTTGGCGCACCGAATAAGCCCAAAAAATTCTCATGCAGCCCATTAGCTTGGGCGTGGTCCATTCTGTCGGAAAGAAGATAAGCAAGGAAGCTGAAAGAAGCCTGAAAGTAAATTTTATATGATCAAACGGACTTGCTTCTTTATCTTCTCAATCCCATCACCGGCAGTTTATCTTTCTGTCCAATATAAAAGCAGTGATACCTCTGCTGTTATTATGATGTGCAGCAGAGAACTGGCAGAAATAAATTCTCCTGGATAGTAACCTTTTTGTCAATCCTGGTTACCAATTTAGCTGGGTAGAGCAAAAAATCCGGCTATTCTTAAATGACATTTTTTCAACCGATCTTTAGATACAATCGGCTTTATGGAACACACTAGAAATCTGGAAAAAGAAGAATTATGGTAGGAGTGTATTCTTTGTGACAGATTTCTACTACTCACTTGCCGAATAATTTCAATCATATGGTTAAATGAACAATTATCAATTATTGTTTGTACACTGCTGTAGGCATGAACCCCATTAACATATGTAGCTTGTCTCACTTAAGTTATGAAATGTGAGTGCAGTTCGTGTTGGAAGCATTAATTTTGTGTGCCTTTGTTTGTGTGATCTTACTCAGTCTTGTGCGTAAAATATCAGCTGGCCACTAATCTGGCCTGTTTATTTCACTAGCTTCTGTGAAGAAGGTCAGGTAAACCGGTGCAGTTTCTTGTACATTTGGTTGGCACGCCCAAAGATTTAAATCGTGTAATGCATTTACTCATTGTCTTTGTAAACGTACTAGACCGAACAAAGTCCATAGCTTGACTCCAAGTGACAATTGTTCATAGCTACTTCGCCTTAGAGGAGAACTATCTCTTACCAAATGATTCAGCGGTGGAATCTTTCCATTGATGTTAATTTTTCTATACATGAGACCTTCGTAATGCCACACCGTATTTGTGCTGAATTTCAAATAGGTTATCTCGAAAGCAAGTGTGAATAAACCAGTGAGCAACAGGATTTAACAGGATTTAACAGGATTTAACAGGATTCAGGATTTAACAGGGTTCGCAGGTAACATAAAAGTGACACGGGAATAAGTATATAATCAACTATCTTCGTTCACCCAAGCTCGAACTCACAGTTGAAACTAGGGGTTCGACCATCTGCACAATTATATGACGAACCAACAAAAGTGACCTCCAATAATGGCACTATTTTTCAACAGTGACTTTTCTGACCAGTCCACATTAATTATTCGTAAAATACAGTTTCGTACTGACCCGTGAAGATAGGTGTAAAATATAATCCGCTTGGCGACCACGTTCGAAATATAACCATGTGAAATAATTAAGGTTCCGAGACCGGAATGGAAAAAATTGAAACTGCTGGTCAGACGAACATTGGATTACATATTTTCAGAGGACTTGCATGAAGATTTAAAAACGGAGACTGTATACACATTTGATTTCCTCAAGTTTTGTTTTTAAATCTAATCTTGGTCTGGGTGGATGTATATCATCACTCATGTTCGAACAGTGGTAAGCAAGTTTTTTCCCTTCGGTTGTCTAAGGATCAATATACGGGTGAAATGATTTTATGAGCCACACCCCTGCTCCTAACTCAGTGAAAATAATCTACCAAATTGCTCGTACCAATGCACCTGAAGCAATGAAAATGTGCAATTTCCGCATCAACTGTATATAAGTGTATCAACTCGTGGTTGCTTCTTCAGCATTGCGAAAAAACAGGGCACGTAGCCTATTGTGGTTCCTTTTCATCGGTTTCTATCATTACAATGAACATACAGCTATACGTCCCACAGGTTGAATCTCTGTTCTAACTTAAGAACAGTGTGAGAAGCCTGTATTTCATGAGTTTAACCTCAAGATAAGTAGATGTTCCGATGTCTAGGAACCAAGGTTAAAGCTTTTAACTGAACAACTCGCTGAGCACATCGCCAGTATCAAAGACAGTAACATTGATGTTGACGCTGATGCTTCACTGCCGCTGAGCGCAACTCCAGTAAGATTTTTGTCATCTGAATTTGAGTAAAAATAACTCTGGTGGTCAAATAAGACTACTTATCGACCGATCAATATTTTCAACGAAAATGTGAACAAGTGGCCAGGCTATAAGAATACGTACCAAAACTTATTTCGCTTACAAACATTTTTCCTTAAAAACTATTCGGGAAAATCTGCAATTCACTAAAAGCAAATATTTCGCGACTCCAAAAAGTGCTTCTCAGATGAGTTCATAAGATTAAGAACTAAACAAGCGAGGATAAGTTCAAGTGGAAAGTAAGCACTATATCTTAAGTAATGCTCTCTCTTTCTGACAATCATTATGTCGAAACGGACCCCGCAGCACAGTGTGTTATTTATCCAAAACTATCCATAAGTCAGAAGAAACGTGATATTTCACTCACTCACTCTTGCGTACAAAAGATGTGAAAATTCAGGCAAACAGATTACCATACAAGTGACCGTATCTCTACTGTATACGTGAGTTATAACTACGTAGTGACATGCACAGACACCAATAAATACACTGATACAAAGGAGGTATTCAGATATTCATCCCCTGATGCGGTTCCGCAAAAACCAGTCTGTTAGGCACAAATTTTCAGAAGAACCATAGACAACCAAACTTCCAATAGTCCAGCCATGTCAGAGGTTGAGTAAATTCAAGGGTTGTTTCACAGGAAGTGCGACAGTTTAATCTAGTTTCCTGACCGTTTAAGTTGCCGCAACTTTTGTCTCAGGTACTTTTTTATCTTAACAAGTGTGGCCGCATCAGGTGATGAAGGCGTTTTTCCACCGGTCCATTTATGCGCCACTTCAGCATCTATCTGCCTTCGAGCCCAGAACTACGAGATCTGGACCTTGCTAGTACTACCGCATGACTACCTGGGCGTTTGGTTGTGTTAACACGTCCTGAGTGGGGTTTTGTAGGAACTCAGTAGATGAATTCCTTGCAACGGCTCCTTAAAATCGCGGATGATCATGCAGCAGATGAATGAAGCAAGGAGCATTAGCTGACCACGAAAACTTCGAATTTTGGGTTTTTGGGAAACTAGATTTTATGCATTTTTGCATACGATCAAACCATATTGTGCTAAAGGCAGCTTTTAGGCTCTTAAAAAGAACAGCCACGCTAAGCATTGAAAAAGATTGTCACATTGGACTTTAGACCACGTTTGATAGTCATTAACTTTTTCTTCGGTAATTGAACACTGGTGACCACTCGGCAGCGTGCTTTCAGTCTTGTTTATCTTTTCTTTGCGATCAGGTTGTCTGACCATTTGAAGGAACTGATAAGTTTTGCGGAAGGCAGGTTAACACCGATCACAAGTGACCTGTCTGGAGCCCACACCAAAAGTTCTGTGAGTACACAAAGCACAACTGTGATCCTTGTTTTCATACTTCCACCACGCAAGGTGACCATTAACTGAAATTCGTGAAATTGTTTCGGCAATAGATGTAGTTGTTTTGTTAAAATTAAACACTAATCAGTAGCTAAATCACCAGACATTTCAGGCTTAGGTTTAGACACTGAACTACGGCATTAGCTCGGGTTTAAAAGAAATGATGAACAAAATACCTATCCCGCAAAACCCCAAATGCAACTAAAATATCGCCCATTGGGACTCACCGGAATAATTACGCCATAATAGGAGGACGACCGTTCAAACGAGAGTGGTGTGAATATGAACGAAATGATGAAGGTTATTCAAGGCACATGAGCTGAGACCTACACTTCAGCTGTGCGTATTAGATGTGTAATAAAATTTCACTCAATCCGTCGCTTGGGACAAACAGTTTCTCATAAAGGGAGCATCGTGCTCCTGTGCAACAAAAGTGGACCACTCAAAACGTGGACGCTTTTTCATTGCGACTAACTATTTATTTATGTACTTTGGTTTATTTGGCTTTGCAGTTGAGAAACAGAAGTTTACATTCTCAAATGACCTCAAGGGTGTAACCGATTAGCCTACTGGCAAATCTTAGCGGCTGACCACTCACACGCGATATTTATACTGTTTCCATCTTTATGAATTTTTAGCCCACTAAAATAAGAACCGGCGTAAAACAATTCCTATCATCTGTTTAATGCATCGTTATTTTGCTGAATAATTTAACCAAGCAAAAAGAGTTGTCATGCACAAACCCACGTCAGTTCAGTTTCTCTGTCTAACAATTTCTGATATAAGTTGGCATCATTTGGCGAAGAAAGTCGGCGACCCGACACGCTTTGACTCGAAATGGAATGAAAGAAAGGAAAAATAACTTAATTTTTGTCTGAGATTTGTAAAACGCAGACAAGACCGGAAGTTGCATTTGGAGGACAACTTGTGCCATGCTGAATGACAAAATTCATTGAAGGATACTCATACATAAGCGGATGACAATTGCTCGCCGACTTTTGTTCTCGCTACTGGAGATCAGAAAGAGTGACATTAGTGACTTCAGCAACTTCACTGCACTTCTGACATTGCAAATAATTAAGCCTTCTTATTCCAGTGTTTTCTAGATTTCACCTTTCCGATACGCTCGTAAACCAAACAGACTATCACTATGCTGAATTCATCAGGAAATATGAGTATGCTAGTCAGCATTGCATAAATTTTCTGCACGGTCTGCACCAGAAAACAACCAATTACCATTTCATTTAATTGAATATGAAACCGGTTTGTAATTTGTCCGAAATGGAAGCTAATAAGGTATTTATGTTGAATTTTTATTGACAAAGATCACCGAAAGTACAGTTTTACACCCAAAATCGAGCCTTCGGCATTTGAACTAACCTTGTTAGATATAGTGGAAACAGGGATATTTGACCTACTTGTCTACTAACTGACTTATTTTTTCACCATATTTTGGGACGGGGAGGAAAGATTTCTAAAATTTTTAGAGAAACCACCCAGATTTAATGAATACTGCAGAGGCAGCATCATCACTAAACTGGATTTGTCTTCGGGTACCTAATTAATAGTTGCAAGGTGATGATCTACCCGGTAGTCGGGGAACCATTTGTCTGACGTTCATCTTATGGAGGAGCTTGTTAATGATAAGCATCATCTGACTAAGGCTTCTAAAGTTCCTTCGAACCCTTCTCAAAACAGGCTTATTTGTGCTTTTAAAGCGCCGCACAAATAGAATCAGACGGAGAACTGTGGAGCAGTTGCAAAAGTAGCAAATTTTGAGGAAAAATTCAGTCAAGTCACGGCTTGGTAGAATAAGATGCTATAGTCTGACGGTTTTCGTGGTTGATTTTTTAAGTAGATTCCTCTTTTCAGGCTGCTCTTTTAACATCACATACCCAGGTCCACCTGCACAATCAGAGAAATTATTCTGACCACTGTGCAATCTAAGAGATTACTTGGAGCCATGGGGTACACCTACATGTTAGCTGGCCAGAGATAAGAAGTGTGTGGGTTCAGAATGACAACCGGGATCAGTTATATTGATCATTCCATGACATTTAACATCTCAATATCTAAGCGGGAACCATGTTTGTCCCCTTCACCCTTCGGGCATTTCAAATTCTGCAATATATCAAAATGGTGCAAAGTGAGAGGACGATTTCATTTTCTCTTCTGGTTAAAGAAAGGTGGTGTTTAATATTTTATTTTAAACTTCCGCAGTGAAAGTGAAGCTTCCAGCAGGAAAAGGAGGTAGAAAAGTAGTGAAACACTTAGATTTGTAGACATAAACAAGAACGCAATCTAACCAAGAGACTTTATATTCTGAATGCGCTGTCAACCAAATAACCATCACGGGAGTTTGAAAGAAATGTTTTGTTTATGTTAAGTGCCGGGTACCAAGCAGAATGTTGATTACGATTTGGCATTCTGAATAGTCTAGTTTTTAATGTCTAACATCTTCCCAAAATGGAACGGCGATTTGCAACATTGCCAAAAAAAGACTGATTTCATTTGTATTTCGGATAGCAGGCGGATCACGTTTTGCACTCTAAACTTTAGAACATTTAGGAAAGTAGTGCACAGCGGGCCACTCACTGTACGTTCAGCTTAAATGGGATTGTTAACTAAGCAGTTGTTTTAGGCCTACTAAACGCATAAGATTCATTCTTTGCTTAAGGTACCCTATTCGTTAAAGTACACCCTGACCGTCATATTGTCACGGACAGATTATTAGGCCGCACATCATATTTCATTTTGATCACACTGCTCTGTCATCTCAAGCACCAGTATAAGACCGTGTTCCATCTCCTCTAACAGAATAAAACAGTGACCTAGGTACATGATAAAGTTCTCTGAAACTTTCGGCTTTCTGAAGCGCAACGGTCAGTAAAGATGTTCCATTTCACCTTTTTTGTAGCGTTTACATCGTTAGAGGAAGAACGGTTAGGGTTTGAAAGCCTTACGATATAAGTATATTGTTGTTTCTATTTTTATTCCCATTTCCCTGTTTCATAGGTGGTTCTACTTTGTTACTTTTCCAAGAAACCTCTGTCAAACTTTGTTTCAACTCAGACGCTAACTATTTGAACGTTGTCCGATCCGAGATAATTAGGGGTAAGATTGAGCTCAACATGCCGGTTTGATCACGCCACCCAATCTGCATTAACCACCGACGTCGACAGTCGGTTTGATAAAAACCGCCTGACTTACTTGCCGGCCCTTTTGAAGTTTCAAATGCTAGATAACGTTGAGAAAGTTAAAAAAAACTTCGACTGTACTGCTCTATGTGAAAATACCCGGACTGCAAACTTTAATAGGAATTTCAACTCAATCCCTTCAAGAGGAAGATTACTTCAAAGTATTTTTAGAAAACTACTATTTCTTTACTATCCACATGGCCTAAGATGCAAAGGAGCTTACATCTGAAAGTTTACCACTGACTACCACAGATATACTGTTTTTTGGTGTTCATAAAAATGGGTGGTCATTCATAAGCATAATCTTGCAATTTCAATTCCATTCTACCTTCTGAAACGCCGTCCGCAAAAAGTGCCTTTTGACATTCTTTAGAGGTATATCCACAGCTTTCTTTAGCAAACAAGAAGTCTGAAACTAAACATGCTTCCGCGTTCACTATTCTGGATAGCAAGATGCAGTTTCCCCCAAGCTGGCTGATTTTCTTATATGTCTTGTTGTTCATCACATTATTTCACTTTTGTATTAATACGAACTTTTATCCTATCGGCACCGAAGTATTAGTTTTGAACGCTGATATTACGCTGTCCATAATGATATCCTGTTGAGCAAACCACAGTTTTAATCTAATGTATCAAGTAACTTCATTTGGAATGAAAAAGATCTAGCCACATGCTATGAAGCGATTGGTGGACATTTCCATAACATAATATATTTGTCCCTCACAAACCCTGCAGGTTGATTGTGTAATCTCGTTTTCACTTAGAGTGATGAGGATATGTCGCTCAAAAAGACCCAGATACGACTTGAGTAAGGTCATTAGGTGAGCAAACAGAGTCAAGCGCCTGACACGCAGAATAAATCCTTAATTATTGCCCTGGGTAGTACGACATCCATTATTGACCAGTAAATAGTAGTACCCACAAGGCACAAGCCACAGCTAAAACGAAACTCATTTTCGGTGTCTAATTTTATAAAGCAGCCTGATGTTCTAGGGGCCTAGCGATAACGACAAATATATTTAGTAGCTTTTTAGGGTTTGTGCAAATTTTGATCAGTGATTGTTTAACGAAACCTCCCTGAAAAAAGTATGAGTTTAATTTCAGGGTGTTACAAAAATAGGGGGACATATTCCTCTGTAACTTACACTGATTTTAACGAAAACCACTGCTGCACCCCTCTTTCATAATATGCTTCAACTGAATGTTCCGTATAAAGGTCTCCTCATGTTTCAGCTGGTATTACGTGCGAAATATTGCGGTGTATTTTTATGAAAACCGAAAACCCTTCCGAAAACCCTGTCCGAAAACCCTTCGGTAGCCCACGCTCGGTTTTGCACTTCGTTCGGTGAACCAAATAAGTGCACTCCTTGAGGTTCCATTTAAATCCGGATTTTTCAATCTGGTTTTCACGGGAACCCCGACTAAATCCAAGAAGAATATCTCATTTACGATATTCTCCAACTTAATTTGCTGTTCTATGCTGTGCACAGGCGGTCTAATGTTTCAGTTAGTACGGCATTCGAGAGAATGATTTATATCTTACTGAACTATTCTCCATTAGATGTCATTTAGGACATCTGAGCTAAAACTTTGCTTGACTTACCTAAGAAATTACAAAAATGCTCAAGCTTTTCTAAAAAGTAATTAAATATCCAAGTAAAATGTTGTCAAGCTTCGTAAGCAAATTTATCTCTTCGCTGACTACATTAGTTCCCCGTATAGGCTTTTGCCAGAAAGGCTTACCCATCGACTGCTGCCCGCAGCATTTCTTTCGAATGGTTTACTTGGCTGTATTACATAAGCTGTCTACAAAGGTAATTGCAGGAGAAAACTGTAAAAAGCAAGTCAAAACAGCCTGTTTTGTTAGGCCTTGTGTTACAATGCATGAGCGTGAAGCAAATGAAGCAAATGTCCAAATCTGTCAAAATCCGCTGGCAACATGAATCCATGGTAACAAAAATTCCTATGAGCATTTCCAACACCTTCATTGTTTACTTATGGACACGCGTATTATTTGGGAATGTCACAAATTCACACTAAATTTGCCATTTCAAAGAGAGGCATATTCCTAGGTGAACAGACAGGATTCCAGATTAAGTACTTACCACATCGACCAACATCTTGTAAATGAACATCAAGTCGAATCAGTCCTGTCAGATCGTTTCAGTCTTCCCTACAATTGACAAAATACCCACGAATGCGTTTTAGGAGTTAAACAAAGGAAGTTTTATTCACCCCCTTGAAACAACCTACCAAGCTAACACGAAACCAGCCAGTTTGCGGTAAGTAAAACCTGTTGCTTGAAAATTATCACAGTGTTTTCAAGAACCCAAATGAACGACGTTATCTTTTGTGGGTCTGGTCTTGAATTCAGTGATATCCAGTGATATATCCACCAGTGATCAAAACGGTGGTGATTATCACTCAACATTGGTTTGATAAACAGTAAACGGGGAACATATTAGTCATATAATCAGTAAAAATGTCTCTGAGCGATTGCTTTTTTTGACCGCACGCGTAATAAATGGGATTATGTAGAAAGATAGGCTACAAAAAAAAACAGAAAGTCATACATAACATAAGACGTCACGTATTTCCAAGTCTCTCCTTGATTCCGGTTTATCATTATACCACAGGGTTCAACACTTCCTCTTTATCGGCACCCGCCACTTCAAATCAGCAAGCACAGAAAGTAAATTCTGGTTCCAAACTGCTCTGGCAGGTTCAGGCTTGACAAATGTACCCTTTACTTCAACATCGTTTCCATCCAGTGGTGAGAATTCAGCGGCTCCACAACCCTCTTCCTACCTACTACTTCCAATTTGAAATCTTATCAGCACCTCAACGACTCCAATTTCCCCCACTTCCCAGTTAGCGGTACCCATGTCACAGAATAGGCACTTGGTGAGCTTATTGACTGGTCAGTAGAGCTCGACAAATGGTTTTCGGGACGAACAGATAATTTCCTGCCTCATTTGGATGGAGCGTTGACGTCATCGTTTGGCAGTAAGCTCCATTCTGTCGCAGCAGCTACTGGCTAGATATGACTCGTATTTCATGGCCTGTAAGTGACTCGCTGTGAAAATATAAAACTCGCTGCTGTTACTGTGCTGCCATCGCATTCATGTTTGTATATGCGTACACATGAACTTTTCTGTGTGCCATTGAAGGAACTTGGTTGAAATGCTAACATATCCAAACATGTCATCTCTTTTTGCTTTTAAATTAGATCAAAGGAATCCAGTGTTTTAAATCTCTCATCTAATTGGACAGAGGCTGATATGAATGCCTGTAAAGTGAATGGGTCTGACCGTATGGTTCACATAAACAATTCAGGTTCAAATTTCGTACTAATCACTTTTGATGACATAGTGGCTTGTCACATAGTCGTATTGTAACTGCTCCAGATGTGCCCATCCAACATACATGGATTGATATTGACTACCTCTGCAGAAGACCTGAAAAGAGCTCGCGTGGGTTGATCGTGATCTCAGTAACAACGATGATCAAGCTCTTAACGGTGCTAGTTGCGCTTACTGTCCTCCCGTCGTGAATGGTGCTATGTACACTGTCTGCAAGTTGCCCTGTCATGTGCTAAATAGATTCCACTCTACGAAAGCGGTAACCGAAATGCGTAACTATGCTTTGGGTGTAGATCGGTATACTGTCCCTGAGTTTCAGATTGAGCAGCGCTTCTGTGACAATCCATGGTCGTAATGCTGCTGCGTAGGTTTCTCCAGCTAGTCGCCCCCCAATGCTCTGATATTATACTTTGTTCTTTTTCAGGTCTCGTCAGCAGTGGGCTTGTAATTTTCTGCACGGTCCAGGAGTTGTGATTCTTTGGCACGCTTTCACGACTGAACCAGCTGTATAGAGTCACCCTCAACTTACATGTTATCCCCAACACTGACGTAACAGCTAGCCATTATCTTTTATACAGACATACCATCAGCACCAGGGGATGAACCTACTAAAAACTAAAGTGGAGTGTACACACTGCATACCTATACAACAAAGCGATCTTTTCACAGACAAACGCGTAGATTACTGCAGATGGGCCAAATCATCACGCTAAACAGTCTTCATACACAAAAATGTCGCATAACCAGTCCGTACTGTCAAATCTGAACGATTCTCATAGTTTTTGATTGCTAAACGGAGAGGGCCACGGGACAGCAATGAGCCCTTCAGTAGGTAGTCAAAATGTAATGCACGATTGCCTTAATTCAAGTCAGTAAGTAAGACTCGGTTAATCGCCATTTTAGTCGCCCATTTTCGGTTTGCCTGGCGAATCATTTACGGTCTTGCTTACACCTTTCTAGATAAGAGACGGACCCTCCGTATAAGCAAAAGATGTAAACAGTCAAAACGTATTCCTTCCTTGGAAGTGAGAACTTCAAAATAACGTGCCTGCTTTCCAGCTTTATTTTTTCTCTCACCTGGTTTGCTGAAATAGTGCCTTTAAGGCGGTAGTTGATACGAATAAGTTCTGTCAGTTATGCATAATCTGGAGTTCAGAGATACTTTATTTGGCGGAAACTGAGCTTCTGCACTAACCTGATGAGACCCAAAAAGGTTAAACCGGTCGTGGGGTGCCGAATAGTTTTTCCTGTTCTTATACTTATTGTCTTTTGTCAAGATGACTGCGTCTGCACTTGGTTCAGCATCACGTAAGGTTACGTGGTAGTCTTAGACTTCAGAATACGATCGTTTGGCCAGGAATTTGAAAAGACGGTGCTCGTAGCCAAATGGTTCAAGCCGTTGTGAATTTAGGGCCCTTAAATTCTTACGAGACTTTTACCAAACTCAAAAACAGCGTTGTACCCCCAACAACTAAATAGGAATTACCATATCCCCGTGATTCATTTATAATGTGAGGATTTCCGTTAGGTTGTGGATAACAATGCGGCACAATTAAAGCACCCAGAAACGTCTCAAAGATTCGCGCATTGTCTTTTGTTATGCAGATACGTTCAAGGATAAGTTAGGTATACGCGCCTCCAGTTTCTTAGGTGTGTGGAGTACGACTTCAAACACGTGCCGACCTTGGTGTTTCCAAGATGCAATTATTTCAGACACATGGTTAGACTTCAGCGTGTAACCTGATTCTGATTGCACATGAATGTATATCAATCTGCCAGTCGTGTAGACACTATTCAATTCATCGCTCAGATATAATAACTTAGGGAAAACGTTACCAAATCACCGGTCTACTCCGATCCTGCTACCTATGAATGCCATCCAGAACAGCTTGGAATTTGGTCCTGGCGCCTACAGTCCAGCCAAAACGTAATAATTATATTGCAAATTAGTCGCTGGACGCAGCAGTCTTTTTGCATACGGTTCCAATGTAGCAATTTGGTAAGAGCACTGCGGTGCAACCTCAAAGGTCTCTTTTAGCTACATGGGGTGTTAATGTGATATCGCCATCTAGACGATCCTTGTTACATCTTTAAATTCTATTCTTAGATTGCATGTTTATGTCCAATGTTAGATGGATGCAAGGACTAGGATGCAATTGGTTTTCAAACGGTTTATCATAGGAAACTCAACAAACAAATGTCCAAACAGTCACACCCTAGAAGTTGAGAAGTTTGTGTAATTTGGCCAGACACTCAAATTTACAAAGGTCAAAGTTACATTAGTTGAACAGAAGTTGAACTACATCAAGCCCTCAATAGTCACACCCGGCAGCTCTACGAAACTGTGAATGGTCGTATGGGTAGGTCCGGATTGTTCTGCCTCCTATTTATCACCGTGCTATTCATCCTGCGACAACCTCCAACTCAGTGAGTGCTTGATACCCCTCAAAACTGACTGACAATTTCGAAGAGTTCCATCAGTGCTACGAAGTAAATTGTGTTAGAGCTTTTATGCTTTGCATTGGCAAAATCTGGTGTAGATGCAGTTCCAAGCTGACGAACCCGATAGTCTCAAGGAAGCTGTAGTTTTTTCCTGTTTAAGAAAACCATGAAAAATGGGCGAAATGCATGTTCCTTGTGCAAACTTGAGAAGTTGTCTGAGGTTGGAAATCCTATCTAAGCGCTTTTGGCTTTGTCAAGTAGCTTCCGGAAACTTAACAAACTTGTTGCACTTCGTCCGACAAAGGTCTTGTGCATTATGACTTACTCGGCGTATTACGAAGGTAATTAAATTACTCTGTATTTAAAGCCGATAAATAATTAAGTTAACATCGAGGATAACCAACAGAACAGAAAACTGGAAAACCAACTAGACGAGGAAGAGGTTTTCTTGTTCTGGCGCGGTTTTCAAGTAATAGTGAGCTGGAACTCGGAGTTTTGGTGCTCGTTACATTTAACGAGAAATGAAATCCCTGTAGGAATACGCCCTTAGCAGTGAAATGAGCATCTACAGACACAAACTCATTTGGCAACCGTAATAAATTTCAATCATTTTCCCTGTCTGAAAACGGACAGCTTATTAAAATTTATTACATCACCATGTAAAAAGTTGACTCTATCCCGTGAATAAGTCTAGAAAATGTTTATCGAAACGTATATGGAGTTAACCAAAAAACAAACATTTAAGTCTTGAATTAGATAAAAATAGGATTTTTGGCTCGAAATCTGAACACGAACAGCTTAAAAGATAGTATGCACTTCCGCAGAGTTTTCGCATTCGGTCATTAACTATGATGTCCCAGATAAAAACATTAATTAATCTCCTATATCATCATTAATCTCCTATATCAGCTGTAAATCAGTATTTACTCATGCCAAACATTTCGAAGTGTAATCACCGTTCACTTCTTTTCTGAATGAACCATCTACTTGAGCAACTATAAATTGTCAGGCAAACGAAAATTGAAGTGAGTGACTTCAAAGGGAAAAACTTTGGCCCATGTAAACAGCTGATGTTATTCGAAGTTTTCTTACACCAGAAACGTTTTCGGACACTTTGCTTCTTCAGAAGTTTATCCAGAGTGCACAACCACTACGGAGGGCATTCCATTAGGCTCATCCGTATTTTGTGTATATAGAACAATTTAGGTAAAAGGAGGCAGTAACGTTTGCACCTTTTCTCTTTCCTGGCTGAAGATAATAACACTATTCTGATTACTGTACATGCCTGGAAACACATCGTCAATTACCACCAAATGTTTACTAAAGTGTGCAAACAAGTAGTTCACTAGTCTGCATGCTTTTCTTGGTCTTTAGTCAAATTTTACGGGATCCGAAAGAACACATATGGGACTTTATGCAAATGAGTATAAAAACTGGTGATGGCCACTTTTTGTCGAGCGTATTTTTATCCAACTGTGTGTGCTGTATTACTTTTGGTAAGTTTAGTAAAACCACTAAACAGGTTACACTCACGCGTGTACATGGAAGATCTTGGTTATCGTTTGGCTCAATCGAGGCTTAACGAATAGCCAACTACGGGGGGTGGGTGCAGGGTGGAATATGCAGGCAGTATACCAGGATTAAATCTTCAGAAGAAATTAAACAAGTCAAACAGTGTGATGGCTGAAAGCACTTTTTCATGAAGAACTAGCTAAAGCTTTGGGAATGCTGACCCTGATAACAAGCAAGATAACCTAATATTTGGTTTTAATGGGCTATGGTGTATAGTTGTGAAGAGGAATGCGTGGGGAAAGTTCATCTAAATCGTGACTGCTTTGTACCAATACCCCGAACGTTTATTGGCCTCTTACCTCATTACTCGATAAAACGTGACATAAAGTTCACAGAAAAGAGGAACTTGGATGCAGTAGAAAGAAATTAAATCACTGTGAGAAATATTGCTTTGCATGTGCCACGTAATAACCACTAAAGCTAGTTTGAGTAGGCAGGAAAAGTAAGCCATTTAATCGACGTAGTCTTTCAGTAGGGACTTAGACTAGACAAATAGTTTAAACTTCCCTATAAGAAGCCTGCCTGAGATTTTGAACTGTTTATA
Organism: Clonorchis sinensis; assembly: GCA_003604175.2. Taxonomy (NCBI): domain Eukaryota; kingdom Metazoa; phylum Platyhelminthes; class Trematoda; order Opisthorchiida; family Opisthorchiidae; genus Clonorchis; species Clonorchis sinensis. The sequence continues at coordinate 99,461,085 of CM030369.1, forward strand.
AATCTTTTCACTGTAAAATTTAGTCTCTGAGGAAAAAATCGTCATTCTATCTTTTATAACATTGACTACAAACTGGTAAATGTAAGCTGTATAAGTTGTTATCTCTCTTCAGTTACATTTTGACTAAATTCGTCCATCAACACCACTGTTCCCGGCTGACAGGAGATTAAACTCAAAAACCGGTTTTGTTTGGCCTCTTTCTCATTTTCTTTTGTCCTAAAATAGAAGAAAACTTTGGCATAAATCACACTGTCAAAGAAGCGTAGATGAGTTACTTACAAACTAGAGAATAGTATTTCAGTGCTTCCAACATTGGCAACGATATCCGATAAACATTCCGTCATGTATAGTTGTGTACGAAGTATATACAACGAAACTCCCGGTTGCACATGTTGAGGTACAATGTGAAGTCATTTTAGGAACAAAGGAATATGTAGACATTATAACGTGTGAAATACTATGCAACATAAAAGTATCGGTTCAAGAAACACCTCCACATGTGTACTTCAGATGTTTTCAATCATCGCAACACTTGTTTGCATCAAATGGAAAAATTCTGAACGCTTCAGAAATACTCAAAGTTTACACGCGTTGTTTATAAAAGAGTGAATGAAAGGACATGGCTCTGATAAGATCCAGAGCTGATATGAATGCATGAGCAGTGCAAGTTTTTGGACGAAGTCAACTTAACAATCTTTGATTTTCAGCATGTTGGTTGGCACGTTTCTGGTTAGCAAATTTCAGTCCGTCCTTCGCAATTTGTAGATTGATTGCATTCGGGTGGTAAATCTCATGTAGCATACGTTTAATTACGATAACTTACAGACAGGAGAAAAGCTCTACATGGTTCATTGGGTTCACCACATACGAACTACAAGTCGCCTTTTCTGAATGGTCGTTTGCACAGATGAATTCTATGATATAATGGCTTGTATAAAGTTCATCCCAGTACGGCCTTTATGCCAATGAGAAATAAAGCCATCTAAAGGAGAAAAGAAATTTGCAGGCAAGCATACGCCTCATTCATTGAAAGGACAGCCCAACTTGATGAGCAGCTTTTCAGCTAGCACTTCTGTTGGTGGCTTGACTGGGGCTATCACATCTCATGTGGAGTCTAGTTATTTTTCGTAGAGACTGGAAAATCTCAGCCACGTTTTCAGGATATTTTATAATTTGAGAACAGCTGGGTCTAAACTTTTCGAGGGGTTGGTTTTACGAAATGGTATTGAGAAATACATTTGGTCGAATAAAACGTGCGGGTGAAAAACTCGCTTATTTACAATGTCTTCCGAATTTCGGAAACTTTTGATCATGGGCCGTTTCCACAGTTTATTAATCTCTCCCGGACAAAAGCTTTGGGTTGTTAGACAGATTTGTCCAAGGTGTGCTGTGGGTTTTACAATCTACCTACTTATGTGAACAATTCTTTTACTTCAACTCTCTGCATCACAGTCCACCTAGCAAATTTCGTTTACAAACAGTCTTAAAGCTCCCAACAATTAACTTGTTTTTCAAAACCGGTCGTATGTATCGCTCATCTCATCGGTCAGTAATTTCCCGTCTGTCGTTGTTTCATTATGCTGTGGATTTCCAAGTATTTTTGGAGTTTGTATTCATGTGTTACTTCTTGATTTCGAAAGAATTTTGAAAGATAAATTTACCTTAGTTGTTATTTGATTATGTCTTTCAGTCAGCCGATGAAATCATAGCGGAATTTTAGAGGGAAGTAAGTCATAGTACTGAAATCCTGTACACCTTCATAGCTGACTGCTCTTACTGAGTGATCAAACGTCGGCGTACAAAATTCAAATGTTATTGGATGAGCCTATTTTATAGTTACGCTAATGGTAAGTGAGGCGAGTTCAGCCATTGTCGGTCCTTTTTCAATATCCGTCTGCTAACTTCCACGAGCACCAGGCGTCTTCGCTGATGAATTTTTTAAGTCAAGCACGTCTTTCTGTGTGAAGTGAAGCCTTAAGGAACTATTATCTCCGTTTTCTTATGTCTCGTTCTATGTAGCATGATAAACAGGCATAAAAATGGCACGTACAGTTTGTTAGATTGGGTGTGGTTTTTGTTGTCAGAACTTAAATAAGCTAGCACGACGTGAGCACTTACTGGGTGATGACTGATAGTAACTTTTGCGAGGTAAAATACGTTATCCTTTCCCCTGGTCAGCGCTATCTCAGAGTTACCACCTATCCGCTCTTGAAACAACAGTAATTTGGATCTCACTGTAAGACCTTTTGGAATGAAGGTGCGCAGCCTGTTTATGTGACAAGGACATCCTAGTACTGACACTTCTTAGTCTATTGCTCTCTAAAGTTGGGGTTCAGGTCAGGTCAAGCAATTTCAAACTATTCCATCATCCATTCGCATTTAGTGGGCTTTAGAGAACCCTGTGTAAACACTGAGTAATCCAACGAAAAAACTTTAGAAAAGCAGAACTTTTGGAAGAACGTCGTGGAGCATCTTCACATTATTCGATGTTTCGGCCACCTCAAGAAACCTTCGTTCGGAACGAGATAATGCAAATCATCTGTATAGCGACCAGTTTTCCGATCAACACCTAAATAGAAACCGTTATTTTTCTGCATTTTTTGCTTAAATATATCATATGTACGCTTACATGTGCAAGTCGCATCCTTGTTAGAGCGCGAAGTTTGGCACACTTTCGTGTTTATGGTTTAACCGCCGTTGAGTACACAGCAACCACTGACGACCGTATCGGTACGAATGTTCAGAAGTGGTGTGGAGCACGGTTATTCGTATCATGCTGGACTTCCTCAGGTGATTTCACCTTGCTCACACTACCTTTCACAATGACGCTCTCCTAAATGGTACAGTAAAATTATTTATTAATTTTTTTACCAGTCAGAAAAATGCATAGAATAATGGATAATTCAAAGATAAATCAGCAAGCAATGCAGTCAACTGTTTGGATTTGTCATCTAATGAAACAATACTCTCGAAATGCGCGTTCAAGAGACTGCGACATTTTGTTCAGTGGGACCGTCCCTTGAGGTGTTTTTGGCCCTGGAGAGAGAGCATGCATGGTGCATGAATCCTCCTCGTAGTCCCTTCCGGTTAGTTAAAATCTTTCAGTTAAAATCTTTTCAGCGGATACCAACCGTGGAATAATGTTTGTAATGAAACACAGGAACATATTAGCAGAACAAATGACCTGCCTATCCCTGTAAAACCAGAACTCATAAAGGGACGAACTCGATTTTTTATGACGAATTGTAAATGAAGGCAAGTTTGACAACTAGACAATTCTGGACGGAAGATCAGCCATGTAGATGGAAGTGTCAACCAGTGGGGCTCCAGCAATAACGTGACACCATCTCTCGATAAACGCACCCTGGTAAGACGTCTGTGTTTGAGCACATTTTTCTGTTTGGTTGCTGGTCTGTACGTTGAGGTTGGTAGTTGGAGTGCATAATACGCTTTGTCACATTCATGCACGTAGGGAGCAAACTTTTTGCCGAGTGGGCCAGCCGGCATGTAAGAGCAAAGCAGAGGACGCCAACCCCGTCGGTGACGTTGTGATTCTACAATATCACCAACATTCTTTTTATGCTTCTGTTTCAAAGCTCGGTTGTTTTACATAACATGCAGTCTGCTGGGGTTATAGCTGCTCACTGAACGTGAATCGGGATTTTTTTTACCATTTTCGGGAATGTTTTTGCATCTGAATTCATTCGAAGGTTCAAAACCAAACGGTCTCAAACAGTCAAGTTTCCTGACAAATATTTCAAAAGCTAAATTTCCACTACTATTAGCCACGCGCGCCCGCCATTCAACGCTTCAGTAACCGGTAAGAATGGTTCACCCCAATGGACATGCGACTGATTCTGATACATCCACCTGGTGAGTCCTAACGAGGTTAATTGTTCAGTAGATCGTTTCTCGGACTGACGAGAGACCCCTTACGAACTAGCTCCCCATCTTCCATTACAGCTTCCACGTCAACCTGCGTGTTACAATGTGAATGTCAACGCAGCAGAGGGTCCAGCTAATCCAAAGCGGGCAGATGAACGTGTCTGTTTTGAAAGACACCTGATGCCACTGAGACAAGAGCAAAGCATTTGACAACCGAAAACATATAATAGGTTGCATACACATTTCTACGTATGGCTGTTTTCGGTAGCCCTTCTGCTCATTCCGCTCGCTTCTAATAGTAGCTTGAAAAGGGAACGTATTCACCCCCTATCTCTTTCCTGACCGACCTGAGACGGTTTGAAGGTTTTCTTCCAAGCTTTAATTACCAAATGAAATTTTCTTCATCGTGCTGTCCTTTCTCGCAACTTTGTTGCTAATTAAGTATTTTCACCTGTGAGGGAATAAATAGTTGTATCTAAACCATGTGTCTAGCCTTGGGACAAACTGATCATCCCCTGCCCTGGAGAATGTGGAATTTCGTGCCTCGGTAACAAGCGTCGATTCGAAATGTTTACTGTTTTCTGATCGGTCGCAATGTATGTACTGTTCAGAATGTTATTGATATCACTCAGTTTATTTGCTTGACAACTCATGAGCTCTTCATGTTTCTCAACCAGCTGAAGAAAGAGGTTCTAGTTCAGGTTTACTGGGTGAGGAACATTAAATTTAGTCACACCTCAACTCACTTTACTGCTGTAGGACGCCAGTGAAGCTGGATTTGCTTGACGGTGAGAGCTAACTTCTGTCTGCTTCTATTTAATTGAAGGTGTAAAAGGGCTAGTGGCTCAATTGGATGAACTGAAGTTCTTGAGCTCTAGCGGATCATTAGCGTCCTGCACTACCACGCAACTTTTCCGTTGTAACCCGTTTTTGATAACTTCCTGTCCAAGCACGTAATCTACACTTTAAATACCGTAACCGTTGTAAAAAGCCTGTATTTTATGACCCAACCCCTAAAAGGAATGATTATCAAATTATTTTGGAGCATCTAGAATATCTTTTGACTGGACACATTTTGTACTAGATAGGATTCATCTAAGCTTTTGTAGACCTAGGCTTTAGGCGAAACTGATTTGGTTGGCTAACTAGTGTTTGCATCTAAAATATGAGGTGAAAACTACAAGCCAAAATGAACACGTGCATTTATAAATAGCCAAACTCAAAAGACCACCCAAAAAACAATTCGAAGGAGGAAAGCATTATGTACTTCCTGCAAGAAGCTCCCTCATTCCAGCGATCTCTTTGTAATCACCGCTTCTGTTTGTTCCGAAAATATTCTCATTTGTTCTAACCTGACAGGTGAAATGAATTTTTTGTCCGCGCGAGTTTTCTTGATCGGCTAATGAAATGCCAGCCACATGCAAAGCGTAGACATGGGTTACTTCTTGTAAACCTTGTAGATGCGTTGTTGTGTGTAACAATAAAAAAACGTCAGTCATACTTTATTGTGCATTATTTAAACGTTAAATTGCAGTAAAGTTAGAAAGTTTCGGAAATATGAACGGAGGCTTCACAACTGTCAACAACTAGGTTAATCACTTTTGCATTTGAAGTACATGGGGATGAAGGAACTTGATTTTTCAAATCGGAATGCACTTGCTGAGTCAAAACCGTCAGTCACCGTAGTCAGTCATGAGATGTCCACTCTGAAAGGTTCAGAGTGACCAGTATGTTAAGGACATGATATCGAATGGAAGTATCCGAGCCGTTCAGAGTGGCTCCGAGCAAGATTTTGGGGCAATTTGTCCACTTTAAATTGTTGTCGAAAAGATGTCAGGTTTGGATACAAGGAGTAACCACTTCTGCATTACTTGTTGGCTTTTCCGATAAAGACTTGGTTTTCCGACACAATCCGGCGTCTTGGTCACTGTAGCTCCTGATTTAGATTTGGCCCTTGTTGAGTACAACCTTAAAATCGTTGCTAGACCATCTCGTTAGTCATCGGCGTTGCCTAAGCGAATAATGAAGTGAAGACGAAAAGCACTGAGCGATAAAAAAAAACATACGAAAACCATCTAAAAATTTCTGCAAAGCAATGTGTTTTACAACTCACTAATGAAAGACTTTCTAAGTCAGCTTCGCACCTTCGACCATCTGGATGGTAATTTTACCTTCAGGCAGGAATTCCGCCTCGAAAATGCAAGTTTGATTTTCCTCACCTTGGTAATTCTGCCAGGTGCTTTACATCTTGTGGAAAACACACTGACTAATAAAAACTAATCCAACTTTCAACAAATACACTCATTTGCATACCACTGACCCTATCTTTTATGATATTATTCAACTGAATTTGCTGCGCAAGGGCCGCCCCATTTTTTAGTTGGTGCGATATTCGAGATATTGCAGTATATTTGCATTAGGGAAACTACTCACAGGGTTGCCGAAAACTTTCCGAAAACCCAAGTTTTGTATCCAGGCGGCTAGTGAAAACATCCAGTGAGGTCAGGAAAAGTTCCCCTCAAACGGATGACTCAGTGAGGTTCGCAACAACTACCTGCCTATGAGACAACTGACCGCGTGATTTCATTTAGGGTGGATAAGACGCATTAGTTCATGAGATTGAGTTTCGTCGTTCTCAAAAGCTTTGGGTTGTTCTGTAATGTATGTTTTGTCTGTAATGAATAAGCACCCTAAGCCGTAATAGTATTACTGAATTGAAGTCTATCCTTCTCTCAGATGTCCGTCTCGATTCAGGTCTCATTTATTCGTCAAATAAAGCACTGGGATTGAATTATTTCTTGCCATGCAGTCACACAAAAATAAAAGGTTCAATCATCCGAAGGCAAAAACGATGCTAATACTCGATGTTAATTAAAGACTCATTCCAAATTCCATATAATTAGGTTAACTAAAATGAGGCAACTGCCTGTTCGTTTCGACAGCTTTTGGACACACTAAAAGAAATCCTACATAACCCGTATATTTTTGCCATGAGATAAGGGCATTGGTTTACCGTACACCTAGCTCACTCTCTATTATACCTGTCTTTCTAATCAAATTCAACGGGGTTAGCCGACTTCGTAATAGACAAGGAGTAATGCGCAGCCTAAAGTGGCGACCAATATTTGGCCTTCTGAGAAACCTGTCTCTCATCTGCACTGTGACTTTTGCTTGATCAAACCACTTGAACTCCTTACCAGTCACCATATCCATGAGCGAAATCCTTTGTAATTTGTTTGCTAGGCCGTCTTTTCCTTATATCAGCTAATAAACGCAAAACATATCAGGTCAGAACTTCAGCTCCTTCTGATATCAGTTGAAATTATTTGAAAACATGGTAGATTTCCTCTCAAAGTGCAATGAATAAGAAACGCTGCGAGTGTTGTCTGGAAATTGCAGACAGAACCGGAACCCAAACTTCTTACACAGGTTGTGCAATGCTGAACGACAGGGTTCTTTGAAGAACGCACATACACGAGTTGATAGATTTCGCCCCCTTCTCCTTGTTGTCGCGTGCTTTCACCTCAGAAGTATTGACATGTTAAATCTGAGTACTTTCATAATACTGTGGACTTTTCAAGTAAGTAGGGCCTAAAGTGTGTTTCACGCAACCCGTTACCTTATACTATCTACCTCTGCGCGTTACTCATTAGAATATTATTAGTTTTACAAAGTCACAAACTTATTCACATAACCAAATCTGCTATGCAACTTTTGCTTGTCCCTTCCCTTCACTCCTTGATGAATAGGAGTTCGGTTTGTGCCTCCTCCAACTTTACCTACATATATTGGGACAGAAACTAAAATCCTCCGGAACACAACGGAAATCGGAAGGAATTTATAAACCCAGGTTCATCAACCTAAACGACTTTTGTTTGAGACTGAACTGCTTTCAGATTCAGGGTGAACAACGAAATGACAGACAAGAAATGAGTTATCCAACTGTCTATCATCCATCTGATAAGACTCAAACCAAGTGGGAATTTTCGTGTGACCGAGATCATCGAAACCACTCAAAACCTCATTACCTAACACTGCGTCAGTTCCTCGTAGTTGGGTGAGATATACCAGGCTGATAGGGCAACTTGTGGTAGGACATTCTTCTAAACGACTGAACACTGCCACAACGGTTGTGCATAGTAGAACTAGTGACTGTAAAGAAACGTGATGCACTCTAACTAGTGTAAAGGTATGTCGCAAATTTATGTCTGATTAGGCGCATGTCATGTTCAAAATGAGGCTGTCAACCGGAAAGTTGCTTGAAACCACGGGAGTGGACGAAGTAGCAATCGTGCCTTGACAGTCAGTCACCACTAAGAAAAAACAGCTTTAGTTAGGCATCGTAGACATAAAAGTATAATGACTTGGAAAGTTGACGGATTGCATTCAGGAACAAGAAAACTGATTAAACATACTTGAATAGTAACAGTTCAAAACTGCATCTCTCTCTTTAGTCCAAATAGTTCGGACTCTGGACCGACTAGCTGAAACTGTTCCGCCATTTGCTTTCCATTCTGTTGTGCGGTAAATGCTGAAATTTTTTCATCTGGAGCGGGAGGTTATTCGGTAAAAAATCCTTACTAACCCGTAGATAAGTCGAAATTTCTAACGACTGCAATCGACGGGCGCTTTGATAAATGTCTATCCGTGCTAACCGTGCCTATCCTACTAATGTCACAGATAATCTGATCTTCATATCAGGTAGTGGTCATCATTAGGTTACTGGTTTGGGTCAGTAGGGCCATGGAAACCAGATATGTCCGCACAGTACCCAACGACTCACCGATTGCTTCAACTGCTTTTACTCCCGGGATTGAGGATTCTTTCAGTCACCCAGATACCTTCATCGTTTGCAATTCTCTAGACCTAAATTTGTGTTGTTTACGATCTCTCATAAAAGTTTTGTGGGTGGAAGCCCTATGGATGACCCCTATTTAAAAGCATGCATCGCACCTGTCACAGTGATAAAATTCTTGTATTTCCCTCATATACCCGTTTCAGTAGGCCCTGTCAAGAATTACTGCCAGTAATTTGGTTAATTTACAAGTGAGGAAGGGATGCTCCCACAAACTCAGTAGGACACATTGCTCGGAATTTTACAGACTCTCACAGCGCTGTCTGGCTTGGAAATCTTGACTGGTGGATCAAACTACCAACTAGGCTGAAGCAATTGCCCGACTGCGCAAATGATAATTCATGTGCATCTAACGTATGCTGGTGGAAAAGGCTCAAAAGTATGTGTCCCGCGCACCGAAATTTTAAGGTTCGATTCCTATCATGACCAAGGGCGAGGCTTGTTGATCAGCTCCGCTAAGAGGCAAATTTTCACATCCTTTAATGCTACATATATAAAAGGCTATCATAAAAGGGCCGTTGAAAATGAGGTGATGTCAAGACAAACTCTAATTTTGTAGCTACTACTGCTACTACCGTTAACTGGTTCTACAGAACAGTTGCGCGTTTCTAGCAATTTGGTCTGTGCACAGGTGAGAAGAATATAGCTACGCAGATGAATTCATCCTTACAAGGGCCGAACCGTGATCCTAGATAAGGAAGGACACGATAAAAACCGTTCGTCGTTTTAACAAAACAAATACGTATTGACTTGGCAACGGTCTTTTAAAACTAAAGTATCAGCCTGAGAAAGTAAACTCTCTTAGGACAAGATAAAACCGCACATTCCTTTAAAATTTGTTTGTCCCACAAAGGATCAACGTAGTTTGGGCGATATTCACAAACGCATGAGTAGAAAATCAAATAAAGTACCTGGACTGATTCCTCATTCTTGAAACTGGTAATACGCAAGCGGTCATCACCGAAGTGAATTCTAAGCACAAAATATTCCGTGTAATGAAAGACTTGGTTTTCAGGTAGTCGGTTCAGAAGTTCTATCGTTTGTGAAAAACTGCAGGGCAGAGTTTTAGGATCAATGGAATGCCTCCCCTTCGTTTTGTAATGGTCAGTCTTAAGTTCTCTGCAAGAAGTTATCTGGTTACCTGATTACATTCACGTCCTGGAAACTCATTCTGACTTCACTCAGGTCATCAATGCATAGTTTTTGGGTCCAGTGAGCGACACTATTGTTCTCATTTGTACTTTCGACTTCGAATGGGCCGTCAACTCTGAGTCGCAAAACTCGGTGCTTACCTCAGGGAATTGCTCTGTCTAATATTTCGTAGCGGGATCAACAAAATCAAGCAGGTGTAAGGCGCGATTTTGGCTTATTTACCGATACGAATCACCGTGTCAATGCAGTGCCATCGTTCAACAGGATTCCTTTCATATGTCATCTTTAAATTTGCACTCGCAACAGTGGAAGTGATCGCCATTAGATTATGTCAGCTCTCAAGCTGTAAACATAAAGGTCATATAAAGGCACTGACCAATAGATTATTCTTTTCAGACCAACTTTAGCCATCCACTACACGTGAAAGTGTCGACTTTACACTGCCGTCTATCATGTTTAATTCATTTTTACACATGTACGTTCCGGCAAGTTTTTATTGAGCACATCTGTTCACAAGGCGACTGTCAGGGGCATTTACGTTTCAAATTCATTTATAATTTCACTTCCATTGAAACTGACTTCCTATATGGCAGACTAATCTTCCGACTGCAGCCATCCAGCTTCTTCCGCCTAAACGTGCAGGTTTTATTATCCATAACAATCCTGTTATCCCATCACCCTTTTCAAGTAAGGAATATGAAAAGGAAGGGTCCCTCCAATTTATATGAATGCATTCACCAGCGAAAATCGCAGAAGTTCATTATATATTATGCGGTCCCACAGTAGTATGAAAGCATTATATACTATATCGACAATTTCACTCCAAACTTGGTTGTGGAGTAGATAGCAATATATGAAATCAAAGAATCTGTGATGATGCACCCGAAACTATCCATAACCAAACACAAGAGTGCACCAATGCTGCTCCTCGATGGTGACAAAACGCCTGCAAGTTACTTTCCAAGATCGGCAAATTGACCAAGAACCACCTGATCAATTACCACGCATAGGCAGTCTTTTACCGGTTTTTCGACCTCTATAGTTTCTGCTTTGACGAGAGAGCTCTTTCGCTTTCCCATCGTTCCAAGTTAACTTATTAAGAGGAAATATCTGGCTAGGCTTGAGGTTAGGAGGACTAGTGGACTACACTATTTTAACGTATTATTTAGCCACTATTTAACACCGCTTATTCCAGTATTTGTCATGCAAATGCGAGAATATTTTGGGCTTCATGCTAGTGGATAGGTGGATAGTTCGACCGGTCGACGATGCACACTAGATTCCATATCATGCCATCAAACTTGTTGTATTAATAAGTACGGGAGATGCATCCCTTGTGCGCTACCAAATCCACAAAATATTTTAATTACGTCGTACTTCTTGTTGACAGCTTAGTAAACTTTGTGGATGACAAAACTGTCCTCCGGTCGAAAACACTGTTCTCAACACATGTCCCATTTATCGCAACAGAAAAAAATTACTACCGATCCATACGTTCTGCTTCCTTAAAGCGTCGTCATTCTAATGTTAGCACTGCACTATAGCAGTTCCATTAATTTTGTCTGTCACATACCGCATTTGGAGTGAAATTTCTTAGGAGAAAACTCCTTAAAGTAACATTTTGTAGTGAATTTCGTCGACCTTCATTACAATTTTGTTTTTTGTGAGGATTTAACTTGCAATCTATGCAGAAAGCTTTTTCCAAAAGTTTGTTGTCGACTCCTGTCAAACATTGTCTGAGCTGAAATAATTATGGGTTAGATTAAGCCCGCCCAGCTGATCTGATCACACCATTCAAGTTCCAGGGACCACTAACAACAACAATGGGCTAGGAGGAGAAATGTCGACTAGCGTGCTGGTTCCTTCCAGATATTCTCACGAAAAACGCAATGGTATAAAGAAAAATAGGTATAATTTAGTATTGCTCCTCAAGTTATTAGGTGACAGTATCCCAAACACTCCACTGAACATTTCAAGCCCGCTTCTTCAAAAAAGACTACAGTCCCATTGGAAAGTTACATTCTTTCGTTGTCAGTCTAATGAGATGTTGGAAATTTCAACATGGGTTTCGTTCCGCAACCGAAATGAGTTCGAATCCCTCTGAATAACCGTGAGATGCATCTCGACGATGGTCCGTATGAGACTGAAACAATGGTGCAGCGCCTCTCGACATTTCGGCAATGATTGGCTTCACTTGCAATACAAAATGTCCACTGGGGTTGAGGTTTTGTCCCTTAGTATGGGCACTATTACACTTTAATTTTCCTTCAGCGGTGAATGGTACATCCTGATCTATAGAGTATATCTTAAACTCCTTCCGTTTTTTTTACTTTTCGTACTTAGGAAATGCTCTCAGTTGAACCCTTTTTAATTGTGCTTTCCATAGCCACAATGTATGTTCACAAACTGTCCCATTGCCATTTCACCAGAAAAGACAAACAGATAGGTGGTCTCCCTCTTTCTTTTCTATTTTTAGAAGAGGCTTTATTCTAATAAATTGGATAATATTTCGTGAAGCTGCTTCTCTCTTCATGGGGCCAAACATTGTGATATTCTGCCACGCAAAACATAGTCACTAACCGTGAATATCGATCACCAAATTTAGGTCAGTAGCTCTTTGTCCGGTGGGCACATTGGAAAACGTGCCAGTTGGGCGAAACTAGAAGAAAACCTACTTTTACAGAGTAACTGCTAAACGTGTGACAAGGCGAACAATAAGTTGATTATTCTCACGCATGACTTTCGGCCTGGTTTTGTAATCTCATATATTCAGAGAGATGTTGGGGATGTGCTGTACGAAAAGAATAATCAACATATGGGAATGAAGACGAAAAAATTTATTGAGAGATCCGAAAAGCAATCATGGATTTATTCGATTTTTTGGATGTTCTTTATACTAGGGGTTGTTATTGGCCGGTAATATGTCTAGTGCGTAGAATGCAAGGACAAGCCGCATACTTGCCCGCTACCGTAAAACTAAAAGCGCGAAATCTAGGCAGTGAGCCACAGTGCTTTCGAAAACTCCGGTGACTACAACACTCTGTGTAGACCACATGAGTAACAGCGACGGGTGTGAGGCGGTATGAAAAGACAACAGTCAGTAACAGGACCTACTTACAAAACACTTACAAACACAATGTTCCTTCACATATAATTCATGCTGTAATAATAAAATATAGTATTCAGCCTTAAAATTTACTAGGACGTGCCACACTCAAATGACCTGAGGCAAACGACTAGTTCCACTGGTTCCACTTGTTCCACTGGTTCTATATATGCCCGCGCCCAAACGCAACAGGTGTAGTACTGGAAGAGATCAAAGACCGGCTCAGAATTGGTTCTGTACGTAGACGTAATACTGAAGTGGAAAAAATATCGAGCCGAGCAAACAGATCCCCAGTTTCCAGCTATTTCGATCTACAGTCTAAATAAACACTTTCCTAAAAAGTTTGTCGTACATATCCTAAAACGAAATTGGCCTACGGCCTTCCACTTCCATTCCAACAGTTTGGTTGAGCAAAGCGTGTTGTCCACCTCATTATCGCTACTATTCCTGCGACTCCGTGTCTGTTTCACTTGGTTGGTTGGTTGGTATCTCGTATGAAATTTTTTTGTGAACACAGGACAATCCACCTCAGACCTGAAAAATGCGGAATCAACAGAGGCTGCTTGAGCTGTTGTGTTGTTATGTGTGGGCAACTGAAGCAAAAGTGAGCGCGGTCACTGGACAGACGCGTAGGATTTCGCTGAAACGTTTTAGGTCCATGCAAAATGAGGATACAAAAAAGAAAATCATCAAATTATTTCTCCAACAACAGACGCACTTCGTGGTCGATTTTCCACTACTTACTGCTGGTTATGATCTCGCAGGAGAATCCCAAAGGGTTGTATTTAAGTTAGACTTTCAAAAGGCTTTATCTCTGTTTATTTTTATGCAGATACACAATTGAATGCAAACTCACCATATCTGTTCACATCGGTCACCGAGCAACCCAACTCTCTCATCCAGTCAAATAGCTCAAAACTCATCTCCAAGTGCTCAAGACTGTTGACTTAGCCACGAGAACGGTGTCAGTCATTGTCTAAAGTACCCTCAAACACGTTATTACAGTTGTGTAAAGACGCTTTGTTCTACGATGTATTAGGGACTGTACCAAGCTTACATATCCAACCAACTGCTATTCTGTGAATAGAAACAAGGACATTCCATCCACAAATGTACCCATAAAATGCATTTTCGCGGACGAATTGACGGTCGAAGGTTACAAAGAGTTTGCGCCTACAGCAGACCGCTGGTCCTGGAATGATAGCACCTCCATCTTGGTTTCAGACCTAAAAAGCGCCAGGTCATGTGTGCACAGTCTGACAAGTTAACATGCGGCTCACACATCTGAACGGGCGCATCCTCATAGGTAGACGAGTCGACAAAAGTGCACACTTTTGTGCACACTCACCAGAATAGTTGCACCATGGAATCAGGAGGAATCTCAGTATGAATGGTAATCTTACTTCTCTTAATCCAAAGTGGTTAAAAATGAACCTCGTAAAAACAAAGTGATGTGAACATGTCGGTATGCCTGACGCATCAAATAGTTTGTCGACAGACCTTTGTGAAGACAAGCAAAAATAAAGCACAAAGCTGTGAGACTGAGTCCATCCATTTAAAAAGACCTGCACCTTTTCTCACCTAAAGATTTTGGGGTGATATCGAATGGTCTAATAAATATTCACTGCTTTATAAAACCTTAGGGGAACCATTTTCGTAGCCAGTCGCGAAGATGGTATCTATGCCAACTTGTTCAAAGACACTGGCTATTCAAAACTATGACACCGATTTTAAGCTGGTGTTAAGCATGCGGTTCTTCAGAAGCGGTTGCATACTGGAACAGATTATGAAGAAAATTCCCAGTTGCTGTTGAAACGAGATTTGTACTAAGTGGAAAACAAACCACTTTGCGAATACTGATTTTTCGAAGCTGGAGTTGTGTTGTTCAACTTTGTACCCTATGATTAAATCTGTGAGTTAGACCAGAAATAATCGCAAAATTCAGCTACCCTATTTTTAACCAAACGAGATGCGTGTGTAATTTAATAATTGCCCACATTACGCGGCGATCTATTGACTTTAATACTGGTACTAAAAGCACGGTGGAAAGATTCCTTTTGTGCATCAACAGTAGTATCAACGGAGCATCTCACTGGACTAACAAAGCTAGAAGACCGGTATTCTGACGTTTGGGTTTATAAGGATTACATCATGGACTGATCGGTATTTTGCGGAACATGCTGAAGGTTTGCTGTTGGTATTTGGCAAGGATTGCAGTTTGTACACTCCGCAGATGCATTCTAAATCCAACCACTGGCAAACCACACACACCTCACACTAACACGTCATTCGCTGCACGATAATCGAAAGGTGCCAGAGCTGAAGGAGTACCACGTGTGTGTAATTAATCATGCCAAAACCTCATTTCGGAAAACCCTTTTTCAAAATCTCACTTTAGTTCCACGAGGCGATAATTTTCTCAAAAGTTGCACTAGTGTCCTTCTCGGTAAGTGTATATCTGGTGCACAGTGGAGTTATGCCCCACGATTAATTTCATGTATTATTTGCTTATCGATGGGTAATTAGCTCAATTTCGACTACTCGTTCTTGTTTCATTCCTCATTTTAGATGCGTCAACAATGTTTGATTGTGCAGACATCGTTACTGCTTATTGATATTTCAGTCATCCTCTTGAATATAAGTGAGCATCTGATAGGAGGCATAAATGGGTCTCTTCTTCAAATCCTGTTATGGTTTATATCGAAAAAACTTAGAGATATCAGGAAAATTACTTCATTTATTTTACGCTAGCAGGTAAGGCAGGCGCTATTCATAACAGTTCCTCATTCGGATTGATGACTTCCTGTGTCAAACCGTTACATGCCTGGCGCCATTCGGAGCGAATCTAGTCACGCAATCACATCCAGCTTGAAGCCACTCAGTTCAATCTGGTAACGTCTACCTTGTTGAGTGGCAGACTGTCGATCAGGAAGGTGCGCAATATCTACTCGTCAGAATTAAGTTTTGAGTAGATCTGTGTATACATCGTAATCTTCCTTTCGTCAGCCGATTCTATAGATGATAACTTACCTGTTGTAACATGCGAATATTTTTCCAGCCCGCCTTTCCTTTCTACGCGTACCAGTGGTGTGTCATAGCACAGCTAACTACTATTGCACGTGCACTTCTAGTAATTCAACAAGTATGCGCAAACTCGTTTATTATTCCTCCACATTTCAGTACAATTCTAAATTATGGTCTCCGTATACCATTTGACAGAATTTTGTTCCTGTTGATGAAACCAGCCAATTACTTCGACATCTTGACTTTCTAACCAGCGTGTTAGACGCTTATATTCTGGTGTTCATCATGGGTTTGCAACACAGGAAGAAGAGTTCTCGTGCGTTCTCGCGCCTGAAATCACGGCTGACTCCCTCCCGGCCCGCAACACGATGACTTTGGTATCTACGCATAATTGTGAATCATTTTTCTGATTGGGTTGTTGCATTCAATTCGAAGTGTAACCGGTTCTGTAGTTAATGCTAACTGTTGATTTTCATTTTTCGGTTATAGTGTCAGAATCGATAAGTTGAAGTAACAGATCGAGGTATTATAGAAGTGAGGGAGATTCTCAACATAACTGTTACTTGTGTTTACGGATAATCTCCTATGCTGCAACGAAATTTTAAATATGGCATAAGCCCACATCGCCTAAAACCACTTACAAAACCCAATGAACATTCTGTCGTTTGGTTCACCACAGATAAAAGATGCTGAAAAATGATAGAAAAAAGTACACTGAAAGAGAACAGTTAGAATTCCTGCAAAGACATACGGAGCTGTGGTTTAACTGAAAAGCTGAACAATTGGGTCTCAATCAAAATAGAGTTCGATGACTGGCTATGTGTTTGAACCATGTGGAAGTTTGTTCTGCTTACATGTCTGACAGCCAGATTAGTGTTTTCTGTGAACATTGATGCAGTCGATAAACGTATCATCATTGACGTGATTTTTCCAGTCTGAAACTCAAATGCTATTTATATTTTCAAATCCAGTTAGGTGTAATCTGGAAACCAACTTTGGGAGCCTATAGTAACGTGGTCTGAAATGAAGTTCCTCAACGTAACAAGCAGTAATTCTAAAATCGACTAAGCCAATTTTAGAACGAAAAAGTAGCTTGGTATAAAATTGTTTGAAACTGCGGCTTACGGGATGGTCGGATGAATAACTAACCGAAGGACCAAACTTTGATGGATGCTGTTGTCAAACGGACATTTCAGATAAGTCAAGATGAAGTTTCTCGTTGTCTACCGGAGAAAGATACCATCAAACACCACTCCATCACTTGCACGTTGTGAATCGTGTCGATTTATGCCGTTTTCGCGGTCAAAGAATTACGGGATAAACCAGCGGTTGTTTAGATTGCAAGAAATGTTTTTTTGCGCAAACGAACTTGAGAAACCTCTCCTAGGATAATTCGGACACTTATACAATCTCATTATTCTTTTCTAGAGAAAGCCTTGAGATCAGATCAATCCCACGAAGGGATCCACTCCAATTTGGGAACCGCATGCGACGGTACAACTGGATCAGGTTAGTTGTATGAGTTCCTTATCGGGGAACCTAGGCATTCTCGTGGCTCTATAGAAACAGGCAAATTACCATTAGTATCATTGAACGCTCTATATAAATTCTACGAATGTTAAATTGCCCTGGAAATATACAAAAGCTTGACCCAATAAAGTCGCCGTTGTAACTTTGTGCTACCGTACCAACTTTTATTCTTGACCTCAACTGTTACGAGAGTGTGAAAATAAAAATAGGATAAAGATGTTTTGCATATTGCTTGGGTAATACAATATAAATGAATAAATATTCCATTGGGTTCACATTTCTGCTCCAGTGAAAAGGCCGCTAGTCTCGCGTAAGTGTCCCCCTTTATAAACTAATTAAGAAAACAACAAGAGCATCAAAAATGGATATATTGTATATAACTATCTCACAATCTTTTTACATGAAATCCGAATCAAGGTCAGGGCAGGATAACGGGCAAGTAACTTGACGGAGCATTTAAGATATTACGCCGAGCAAAGATTATCAGACCCCGGATCAGGTTAGACAAAATTGCTACAGCTGTAGACATGATTCACTAACGGCTCTACCAAGGAAATGCAAGGCTAACCACAAATTCCAGTTAATGTTGTGCTATCGAAACGCCTGCGCGTGAGTAAACCTTAGTAAGTTATTCTCTGGCCCTCCGTTCTCGTTGCAATCCAACAGGTGACGAGCAATTGTGCTGGACGGATAATTCGAGTTATTAGGGGCTAAGATCTTTGGGCACGTTCAGAAGTCCTTGTAGATAAAAGTCTTCCGTCTCTTCAGTGTACTTGCTACAGCAAGTAATTGGAAACGTTACACAGAAGACGAGGTAACCAGTATGCAGTTTGTTTAGGTTGGTTTGTTTTCTGAAAACCAGAAGAACCATAGGGTTGTATGCTGGCATGAGAGTTCGGCTGAATCGGTGTCGCCATTTTCTATCACTTTGGTCCCCTTTGAATGATAATGTGACGACAGCTGTTTACAGGGGTATTCTCTTGTCTATATTTCCGTTCAAGAATCTTGCCATAATTTTTGGTTCAACTACTGGAATAGCCGTTATTCTGCAGTAAGACCGATGTGTTTTAAATCTTTTCCTAAAGTTACATCCGAGCGAATTCTCCCGGATTTTGTAAACAAACCTTGTACAAAGTTTGTTTACAATTTATTGGAAAGAGGGTTTTGAGGATATCTGCCTCTCCAGCTTGGCTTACTTAATCTCAATCTGATGATTGACTTATCTTTGTATCTTACTGCCTACTTACTGCATCTACAATGTGAATAGACCCTCTTTATTCACGTTCAACCGCGAATTCACTGTCCATGCAGTGCTGGTACAACAAGTTCAGCATTCACTGAACACGTAAATTGGCGCATCGTACCACCAAGTGTATTGAGTGATGTGATATTGTATGTCCCAGGTGACACATAAAGAAATCAGCTAGAATTGGCCCAAACGGATTTTCCATTGTCACACCATCAGTTAATCGCTAGAGCCCGTTGTTAGAAAGGGATTATATAACTTTGGAAGTTATTGCACCATCATCGTCACTAATGCCCCATAGCCGTACAAGCATAATTCATCAGATAGCCTCATTTTGAAGGAAAGCATAAAAGTGGGTGCGAAAGGGCCGTAGCGCCTACTACAGTCATTCCGATGTGTCTACATCTGCAGACGCTCATTCAAGCAATCTTGATGGAAACTGAAGACAGGATTGCCACTGAGATCGATCAGCGGGCGCATCTTGCAGTATCTCCACCTAGGCACCGTGGAGGTCACGCGGTCCCCATCCTGGAAGACCAGTAGTATCGGCAGCACCCACACTTTTCGTAGTAACTTTCATATCTCTACCAGGTCTAAGGATGTCCACGCTGCGCTTCTGTCACTTTAAAATGGGTACGAAAAACAGGACCCCCTCTCGGTAAATGATGGTTCGACATGCACAATACATGGCCTAACCACAACGGCTTCTGGCGCTGGACACACTCTTCGATTGAAATCTCTGTTGCACAACTACACACTCACTTTCTAATTGCATCATTGTTTTACCCAACTGCGGCCTAAGTCAGCTATGGTTCTGAGAACGTTTGTCGAAGACCTAAAGGCGTCTCGGTTCCACTGCTTGCAAAGACCACCTCTCACAGCCATACAACAAACAGTCCAAAATGATACACACGTCCCTCGAGATTCAGGAATAAATATACCTTCAACAAAACCTAGGGACTTTCTTAAGGTATCCTAACATGTAACCGAACACTCTATCTATTGATGTTGCCTCCATTTGTTTGGCCTTTAACTTGGAAATATAGCTTGGTAGTGCTCAGAGAAACGAACCCGTGGAGATTGAACTCCTCGAAAAGCTAAGCAAACTGCTGTTTTCTGAATCATTCTGTCGGAAGATCAGATACCTCCCCATGACGGTTACTCAAATAAGGAAACAATCTGTCACACAAAGCTGGAATAAATTGCCCTGGATTTACAAAACCAACGGTTAACTTGGAACAGTTAACTTCTTTCAGAAATAAGCAATTGGTCAGAAAGTAATCTTCCATCATTTGTCATTGCCGGAAGCTTATTTAGTTGATATGGTTTTTAATCCCGTCAAACGGACACAGAAGTTATCCGCTCGTATCTTTTTATCAGTTTATCACTGGCGCACACAGGAAGATCTGAAACGTTTCATCATCCAGCCAACAATCGCAAGCTTTACCTTGATTCCGCACATACCGGGCACCTTCGAACGGTCTCCCTGGCGTAGTTATTCTTGTGAGTTCATACCAAAATTAGGAAGCTTTGGGCTCTGGTTTGGCCCTCATTAGGGCTCATCGATTGTGACCATTCTTGGGTGTGCCGGGTTTCAATTCCACACATCTGACATGCCAGCGAAGCTTGTTACCAATACCACACCAACGCATGTTAGACGTGCCTGAAAATGCAAATTGTTCGCCCTTAGACGACGTTTGTTCAGTGTGACCCTTCGATGTAAACAGGACAAGCTTTCTACGCTCTATTCAATTGTACCTATTCTAATTGTTCAAGATGATCTCACAGTTGTCCTCGCGTCTATGAACTTACTTAGATCATTTTCCACTTGCCATTACTTGATTGCTCTTTCGTTTAGATGCTGTTCGTTTGGTGTGAACGAGTGAATCAGGTGATCGAAAGTGTTATGTTATACTTTTCCAGGTTTACTCCCATCCGACTGTAGAAAACCTCCAATGTGGATACCAAAATTCCAGAATCCTGTTAAGAGAAACAGAGGAACTAAGGTTAGAGCACTGCTAACAATTATTTGGACCAGAGAAGGAAAATAAATCAAGAGTATGCATGCTTCTCACGTGGACGTCGAGCGAAATTCTTTGAATTTCTTGTGAGGTTATTCGCCCAGATGAACTTATACGCAGTTTGCTAAACGCCTCTCTATTCGAACACACTTTTCAGCGACCAAAGCCATGATTCACTATGATACAGATAATAACAAATAAATACACATAATAACTGCTTGTACCATGGGATTTATGCCTTATATTTCATAGCTGTCGTGTCGCATCCAAGCCTATGAGCAAGTTTCCACCACGTGAACAGCGACAATCGTGTAGAAGAGCGGTAGCACAAAAGACCATCCTATCCCAACACAAAACAGCCAAATGTGATTGAGAGTTCATTAGCCCGATAGAATTGCTGAAGCCTTAGACTCGATGGAGTTTCTCACTATCAACAGCATGGTGAGGCTTGTTTCTGCTCCCCAATTAAGTAGTCCTGGATGATTGCGGATTTGGGGCAACCATCCCATCCACTTAATTCGGTGTAAGATATGATCCTTTAGGCAACAAAGTTTTCAAGAAATGACCCTTTTAACCGCCACCTAAGACGGTCCACAACATGTCTGTTGGGGACATCATTGTTAGAGTTGTACGCCAGACGTTGCGGATAGGCATAGCAACATAGTTGGTTACGTCGAAGAGCTAACAGAAGCCATGGTAGTTTAGTCCAAACACTTAGAGGTTTTAAGAGAAATGACTGGTCGGAAAAGCTATGATGTACCCCCTAACTTGTTGTTCTAGTGGTACACTGAAAGTACGCTGTAGTTCAGTGGCAACTGTGTCAGCTGCCGAAACAGGGTTTTGACAAACTAACATTCTGTACTTGCTACACTGGGCTACATGAATCAGACGAATTGATCCGGTGATTTTAACGAACTGATGGACAAAGCAAGTCAGTATGATTCTTAAGTGCGGGGAATTCGCTGGGCAAGACAAACAGGATTATAAGCATTCCTTTAGGTACGAGTTTCGCATAAATATGGCTTTATATTGGTCAAGGGAGCAAAATGACGCTACTACGATAGTCGTGCCGACGTTACAAGCGATTTGGTGGGAACTCATGTTTTTTGTACCTTGCTGCACTTACCGTCTAATAGACAACACAGCTCTGTTAAACTGCATAAGATGCCCCCTGTATTATTAGGAATGCACAACCGGATGAAGCAGGGAAACTTGATACACTCAGCTCCGTATTCACAAATGTGACCGATATTTTTGTCAATGCCATCCTCAGGAAGTACTAGTTCCCGTGTTCGTTTATAGTGGACAGTCTCAAGCAAAATTTAAGATTTTCACAATCTCATATTCCCATGAAAATGACAGCTGAATCGCATTTCCAATAGAAACAGATTTGTCGAGTGGTTAACCTGTCCAGGATAAGGAGCTCTTTCAATAGTTAGTTCGTCGCAGTGAATTTCCACTCTGTTCTGATCATTTATAACTTGGTAACTTGATGAAAAGCCGTTAAAACCGATGCAGTTGTGCAAACTATCAAACTTGCAGCATCCCGAACTATACTAATTAACGTTTCAAACATAAAGAATGCCAAGTTTGTCCGTTTTATTAGCACAGCGCAATTTTATTAGTCACCTATTTCATCGAATCGATTAGCTGCCACATACCTGATATATGAGAGGTACGCACAGAAAATACGCTGAAACTTATTCACTGGAAAAAACTGTTACACTTTATCTTTTCCCGACACACTGCTACGAATATAAGGAAATGTTGGAAAAACTAATTAGTCTCACGTCAAGCTACTGTCATCCAACCGACTGGTTCACTAACCACACGCAAATGCGAGCCAGTAATGTGCGCACGTAGGTGTGAGCAAACGACAAGCGGCCGCAAAATAGTAACACATATAGGCTAGGACAAATTTGTGCAAATCACCAGAACGCTTTATTTCGGGGGAGCTTCGTAAAGAGTGAACTAAGAGCTACCAGAAGTTAGTTTGAAGGTTCGGCTTACTTAGAATCGCTAACCGCCGCTATTTTCAATCTAAAATTAAGCCAACATGGAATAGCAAAAATAAAACCAGTTTTAGAATCAACGATTTGCTGTCTCAAGTTCCCACGTTCAGCCAAACCCATATACTCTGGCGGTGGGACTAATAAACACAATACATGAAGCGGACCAGTTTCTTTGTTCCGTGCACCGAGGTAACGGCATAATTCTTGACGCCACTTAAACCGTCGTAAGTTAACTACTGGTCGTGTGATCCACCAGCATTCTGAACTTGACGACTAGGCAGAAACAACCAGTAAAACGTCACACAATGCATAAACAGCCTTAAATTAACTTGCACACTATAACCCGTCTAGTCACATTGTTGCTACGATGCATAGCTGTGCTGACTAGATCCCCCCTACAATAAGAGACATTTCGGTCTACCTTGGCTTCATGTCTCGTCCACAGACCTGGTCACATCTAAACGCTGAAGACGCAAAACCACTCACGCGAGCATGCGCCAACCACCGTAGCATCACGTGTTCATCGTTGCTAGCGCATACGATAATACTGTAGTCAGGCGTGGAGATTACAGCGCCACAAAACTGGTGATACAAACCCGTAGGAACGGTGGATTAGAGAAACCTTCATTCCTTGGGTCGGCAGCCTGCGGTTCTCCTATTTTGAACATGGTTTATTCGAGTCAGATGGTTTACTGCCCTGAGCCAGCTATAAAAATATACAATTTTCCTGCGGTAAAATTTTTCGTTCGGAAGTTTCCCACATGAGGAACCTTGCATTACCAACGCCAGTGAGAAAAATTGACCTTCGATAGGGAATTACTGAATCATGGCGTGTATGATGTAATCTCTTCCGAAACCATTAGCAAGACTAAATGCAGTCACAGGTAAATAGTTAGGAGAAATTTATTTTGTAGCTGTTTTGAAAGATACCCCATCTTCGATACATACACTCATTTGCACATAAATCTGGTTTTCATGAGAGACTCAACTGAAACTCTAGTTTACGAAGAGTTTTCGGCAACCCTGTGAATAGTCCCCTTCGTGAAAAAGATACAGTATCTTTACATAATCAGCTCTTCAAATGACAATGCATTTGTCATATGTAGTTGATCAAAATGAAGCACTTTTCGGTACAACGAAACCGTTTATTGAAATGGCCATATCTATGGTAATACAACTACAGCCACAGGCCCATTCAAGTACCACTTCAGCTCAAGCTGTCTTAAATATGCTTTTGGCTAGTATCCCGATCAGGTATTAAACTGAAATGATGCGACCAGATTGGCATAGTTAGAAGTTCAGTCTTCCTAACAGACTGACTATTGTGATCGCAAGGTTGATTAAATTCCGAAGTGGTTTACTGTGATCACACCTGTCGATGAAGAATGTTCATTGTGTTAAGGGATGTTGACGGCCTAACGATGTAATTGCCAGTGTAAAGTTCAACCCCCGAGTTTGTAGAAAAAGATTAGTGTAGCATGAATAACAGATAGCTTGTTGGAGAAATTACTACTTTGCAACTGGGCAATATCAGGTTGGCTGCAGCTGAGGGACTCCACCAAGGACTACCAAATACAGTGGTATCTGCTATACACTGCGGCTAAAGCAATTGCACTTGAACGTAGCTCACACACGAACACACATTTGGTTGACTACTACACTCGATTACGAATCCAACTGGCAGGCTTTTAATAGTTCCAGTACACATGCAATACATCGCCGAATCGATCTTTCCAACGCAGTTTGAGCGTTTCCAATAGTGACGCCTGTTCAGACGTAAAAATTCAGATGCGTCCAATGTGCGTTGGTGGAGTAGTGGTAACACGCTCACCTCACATGTCAGATGTCCGGGGTTCAAATCCCGGCACGGCCATTGGATATGCACTGCTGATGAGCTCTAATAAGAGCGAAACTCGAGTCCAGTGCTTCCCTTTGGTGTGGACTCACCGGAATGATTACACCAGAACAGGAGGACGACCGTTCAAACGAGAGTGGTGTGAATATGAACAAAATACCTATCTCGCAAAAGCCCAAATGAAACCTTTATGCTTTTCAGGTTGAATCCTGGAACCTGACTATAAGGGAGAGATGTCTCTTTGGGATAAAAACATCCTGTACTAAGTATTCCTTATCAACCGTAAGCACTCGTGTTGGGAATTCCTCGACAGCTTCGTAAGAAGTACACCAGCTCGTCACATATCTCTACCACCTTCGTAGTCCGTTTTGTGTACATTACAAGCTGTCCACTGATCGGACAAGAAATATAGGATAAACTTTCTCGTTAAGTCATTTCGATGTGTGCATAACACTTTGTCTGTCCCTTTTAGACCCAGTTCCATCAGTCGAACAGCGAGCCAGTAGTCTGAAGAACCTCCACAAAGGACAACTTATCGTAATTAGTTCAGGCCTAACACACAAACCGGACACAAGATACCATGTGAAAGGTGCAACACCATTTAAGACGAACCACTCAGGTGCTGCCGAGGTCAATAAGCCCAAAAATAACCAATGTGACGCCAACATTCGATCACAGTAGGTCTTAGTTTTAGTGCGCTTTTACTGACCTCTGACCATTCATTTTTTGTCCAACGGAAATGTCACCAAACTTGAGTGAATTTTATTGCGCTATCTGTACGTCTTAGTCCAAAAGATACCGAGAAAGGTATCCTCGCACAGTTCACACTGTAGTTATCCCACCTGAATAGTGAAACAAAAATATGCCCCGAGAAATACACTCATTTGCAAATCAGTTTGGTTTTGCGAGAGACACCTGGAACCCAGCTGAATCTCCCGTTTGTGATGTTTCCAGAAGGGCGAAACCGGTCGTGGGCTGTTGAAGAATTTTCAGCAACCTTATGAGTAGTGCATTACGTACATAAAAATATGCCCGTTTATGAACCTTCTGACTTCATACTTCTTCCCAACATGCAAAGCAATTCTTCGATGATTTCAAGCATGGTTCTCCAAGCGTAGCCGAAGAGTACAGTATTCTTGCACGTACTGCCTGCAATTACTACATAAAAATCCAGCTTATGAGTTTTCAGTCGTCATTCCATCGTGCAAGTAGAATCACTTTGTGCTGAATGGCTGAGGAAAGCATCTGTGCAGGTACACTTCACTAGCAGGATGAGATCTCTTTTCCGTGTCGCTATTGTTTCACGAACCTCCCACACTAGCTGAATACCGCTCAACACACAGGATGCAGTTTCTGATCAACTCTAACCTGAAACCTCTGGTCGCCTGAGCTCATTTTTTTACTCCTCATATTCAGACACTAGTAAGCGTTCTTTGGTTGTATTAGTATGATTCAAGCGGCTTTTGACTGACTTAGCACATGCGGCGAAAACTACCGAAATCTGTTGGAATCTATTGAATACTGGTGAACTGTGAGAACGGTCTCGAACTTCACGATCCCCGAAAAAGACATCTTTCGAAGGTATGCAGTGGTAAACTAAGGGTGCGTGGAGAATCTATCTGGATTTGAAATTCACTTTCTTCTTAACACGAGCAGAACACGATAAATCATCCATAAAGGCTGCCTTAGGTAACTACCATATAATAAAATGCCCTCGGTCACCCAAATGTCCAATTGGATGTATTAACGCGAGAAACGGCAGTAGAGCACCAAACTTATTTAAAACTATACAAGCCTCCTAGGATCTAGCGTTCATCAGCCATCAACACTCTACACCACTGAAAATGCCTAGTCCCGAGAGAAAGGGCATGCACATCACAGACAACAGTTTTCAACCGCACCTGATAGTATATTCAGGTTCTTCTGTGAAGTCAAAATTTACCCGCCCTTGGCCGTCCAACGGAAAGCCGTAAGCCAAAGCCAAAAAGCTTGTGAATGCATGTTCAGATGACTCAACAATTGTTCCTTAAAGAACCGTACGTCTTCTAGTGAGGCTCCAAACCTGCGTCATCTGATACCCTCATTGTAAAATACTCGGTACAAGCTTACCTAAGCTATAAATCTGAGGCGCTGAGGTTTAAACATCCACAGTCCTCGATTGAATGAACCCGTACGGTACTTAGTGTGTGGGATTAAATATCCGCGTACACTCAAAGTCGAGCAGCAGTACACGGTATCTTCTCTCAAGAGTCCCGACCAGGGGCAGAGGTTTCGCCAAAGGGTTCATAAGTGTGTTTTTCAAACAGAGCAGAATCCTTTCGAAGTAAGACCACCCACAGAAAGACCAAATGGTCCCTGTCCCACAATGCTCCCTCCTCAGTGCATTAGTGTATTCACCATTTGAAGGCACAAAACGAAGTAACCTTCATTTCAAGAGCGTAGTTCACACATAAATGATGAGTTCATGGAAGTAAATGACATCAACTGCGATTAATATTATCCTTGTATTTGAAAACAACGGTCTCTAGTGCAGCCGAAAGTGAATTCGATTTAAGGATGGCAAACTGTAAATAAACGAGTTACATCTTGACCTTTTTTGTAGAAAACGGAATGACGTTGAAACAATGAAATTCACAGGAAATCTATCCCGCCGACGCCATTTTAGTTCACGTGACCCTCAAATGTGTACTTTAAAGCAATCCAAAAGTGGAAAAACTGCTCCTGTCCTTTCTTCCCTAAAGCTTTCGAGGCTTCAGAAATAAGTGTTTCAATTGATACACCAGTGTACTGATGTGTACTCTTGCCACGACCTAGCGAAATAAACGGCTAGAAACTATTGAAACAGTTAAATCACCTTCCGTGAAGTGTAGTACCGAAGCGCGAGAGTCACCGTAAAATTCAACCTGGTTTGGGCTCGAGGCTCGATAACTTGAACAGGATGTAATTGTCCCCCAAAAGCCTTAGTTCATTAAGAAAAAATTTTCCTCGAACACCCAATTCAGTACTTCCTTCCGTTCATTGCAAACCTTCAGACGACCCAGCATGACAAAAGACTACAACTGAATTCCCACAAAGAGGTCCATAGAAAAGTCCACTGCTGTGCTCCCAGCTTAAAAGTAACCTACCAAAAACAGTAGGAAACCCTCCAAAGGAAGAAAGAAATGTTGGACTCGAACATGGGCTTATCGATATCAACATATGAATGACATCTTAAAGTCCAAACTGTTCGGAAGCTCAGGTTGTTTGATTTGCCATTCTGGCCCACAGATATTGTGGTATTTTCTGCGCAGCCGGATGGTCAGGCTGTCCCAAAAGCCTACTGACAGATGTCTACCGGAATACACTAACTTGGTTTTTGCAGCCGTCTTGTAAAATGGAGCTTTTTGTTTGCTTTTAGTGGTTGGCTACAGAAAAGCGGTCTAGGGGAAGAAACTGAACGGTTCAGACCAATCGTTCACTAGGTTCACTAAACATGTGCGACGACAGTGGTAGCCTCTTAGATATCATCTCAAACGTTTATGCCCCACCCCGTTTTTATACAGAACTACATCGATTGCGGAACCATGTCAATTTGAAACTATGTACCATTTGAGGAGCAGTTACAAGACCTCTGATGAGTGTCCAGACGGTTTAGTTTTAACGAACAATGCGATCTTTTGTAATATTATACTAACATTTCACTTTTTCTCTCTGTTGCAGCCAACTGAGTCGCAGTGCACTTTCCTATATTAGCTAACCTTCATCCAGTCACCTTTTTGTACCTTGGGATTCGCCTACCCAAGTACATAGACCATTCAACGGAACAGAATAATTTCGACCAATTACCGAAACCACCTAGCTACCACGCAGCTACAACGAGTCAATGTGGTCTTTGGTTTGTTCGGTGAGCTGGGTAATTTGATTGCAGACATTTTACCCCAAATCGAGGCGACATCAACAGTGAAGCGAGATGAGTTTTCGCATCAACTTTGTCGATCTGATCATACCGGTTACGGAAGACCAGAGAGGGAGTTGTGGTTCGCACATAAAGAACATGTACAAAGTCAACAGTATTAATTCGCTGCTGCTCATTGTATTATTCAAATACGGCAGAAACATATTTGCTGCGCTAGTTTCATGAAATTCCGTGGACAAACAGCCCGCCAACGCCGTTGTCAGACAGTGTATTGAAGCAACATGATGGACTCATCTGAGATTAGTGGATCGCGTAGACTTTGAGTGTACTGATGTTTTAGAATTTATCCGATAAAAACAGCTGGCACTAACTTCGAGTAAACGGGGAATGTCCAATTGTGTTTCAGCAGAACGGCAAGAGAAGCAGCTTGCGATCAGCTAGTCCAACACACAATATACTGCCAAGGGTATCCGACAAAAGCGGCTTTCTGAAGCTGACCACAGCCCACTTGTTGCACCCGTTTTCAGCAGATACGGATGAAATTAAAGCAACATAAACGATGTTTTTCGGAAAACGAAGGGTTCATTGTACTTAGGGACTGTATTTATGAAGTAGGTATATTCGAAATCCGACAGAAGTTGATCTCCGAGTTTACTAATCGGCTGACTGATCAAGCATCAAAAAATATACGGATAACCTGCCGAATCGTAATCTTTTTTTTCAGTTACGAAGAACAGTACTGGACTTGTGACTCGTGCCCTATCCGGTAAAGTAGCTGGGATTTATCCGCCGTGTTAGAGACAAAACGGACTAGTAGGGGTTGATCGGGTGGATGCTGACAACTCAATCAAGCCAACCGAAACCTTTAGCGTGATTCGTTGTATGTCGTCCCAAAATAACCATAAACGGCGAAAGGCAATTATAGTCCGGATACATTACCAGAAGGGCACATTGAAGCAATAACTTCAGTCTATCAGGTATATTCTCCTACGAAAGTGGAGTAAAGGGTTGCCCTTTTGTGTACATGTAGCAGGCGAGTTATGTTCTTGGCCGTAGAGGTACCATTGACCAACTTAGAAGCTTTATGTAGTTCACTGCTTCTAGCCGCTGAGTTGGGGTACCAATCAGACAATAATTCGTCTGACGTCCATTATCACCGCGTAACACAGTTTTAATCACAATGACCACTTCTTGTGTTCCACTACTTTTGTATTTGCCCTCACTAGGACCTAAATCATTGGATTTACTAACCCCACCCATCCTCAGTTTCCTGTGTTATTAGATTGCTTCGGTTTTAAAGATGGGGTGTAAATTAAATCCATTCTCGTCTATTTGGTTCACTGCTTGCTGTCCTTATCTCTTTTATTTAAGGGTTCTAAACCCGGTCTAAATTCCTCCTATTCCGACGTAAAAGCATCGTTATAGTTAAAGGGTACCTGGGGTGCCTGGGGTTCCTTTTTGTTGGAGGTTAGCTGTGAACAGATGCTGGATAATTTAACATTCTCGGCAACTTCACTGTTTTATACAGCTCCTAGAGACCATGACCCCGAACAATCTTCCACCACGGAATTGCCTAATTTCCGTCCTCACTCCTTCACTAGGATGGCTCTGCCCAAATCTTGGATTTCATTCGACCCCTAACCCGTATGATTGCGCGGTAAATTTGTTCCGTCCAATGATTCTTCAAAAGGTTAGCTTGTCAATCTGTTACATACGTTTTCTCATCAAGAACCTGGCCGATCCTATCGTCACGGATGCTAGCATGATTGTTCCGCCGACTGGGAAGGCATGCGTCCAAACTTTCATAGTTATCATTTGGGTCGTTTAGTTTTCGTACTCTTTCTGATTGGAAAAGTCCAATTTCTCTTTTGACCAAGAAATGTATTATTTCCATGATGTTTTATTCGTGTTTTGAGTGTGCTTGCGCCTGCTACAGAAGGGCAAACCGAACGGGCACTGCCACGCCTCGGTTACTGATTACAGGAAAGTAAGCAGTACTAGCTCTTCTGTGATTGGCAAAGTCAAATGGAAGTTGGACGCAAGAAATGCCATCCGCAACTTCTGTTCCTTGACTTCCTATCTACATTTGACGCATTCCGAAATTCTCAAGACCCTCATCCTTAAACCAGGAATCCTTGTCCAAATTTCTACATCTGATTCCTCTCGTCTTCTCCATCCTCTGTATCGGAGTGCCTGGCTACACAAACCCATTTCCCTTCACTATATTATTAAGAGGGACCCTTAATCCAACTCTCTCTCTCTCTCTCACACTCTCGCTCTTCCCGAACAATCAGGTTCATATGGCTATTCTCTCACATTATGCAATTGTACCTCCCGAACTCTTTCCTACTGTTTTCACGCCTTCCATCTATTCTATTTACTGGCATTTCCTACGCATTCTGGAAGAGCCCTTATGTCCTTCCCATTCCTAAACACAACTTCTACCTGGCCCCATCAATTAACAAGCCGTCTGCATCACAATCATCCAATCTGGAATTAATTTTGAAAGATTCGTCCACTGCATTATTGAGTGACCACTCCCAGCATTTCACGTCACTTTGTTCGGCTACCATTACCCTGAATGCGTACCTTGCCATCTGGGACTGAGGTTTACCGAATGCAACAACGTCCATCTGTCCGTCCATGGGTCCCTCTTTCCATGACATCCCACCCTCAATATCCACCTCGTCGAGGGATTACCTACAAGTCTATAATCCTCCCTGACCTGGAATTTTCACAAATTTACTCTGCTTGCCACACGTCAAAGCATTCAAGACTCGAAGACCTGGATATGTTGTCTTTCTGTTTGGGATACAAAAGCAATTTTTACTGATCCAACATGAATATATGATAAATGACAACAATCACTTAGCGTTAACACCCTTTCGGTTCCCAGCAGACATGCCACCGGAGGACAGTATGAGGACTGACATACTGCGGAGCCTAGACAGGAGCAGTCGAGATACCGGAGTTTGGCTCGAACCACCAAACTTCTAGTCAGTAAGATTGCGCGTTAACCACCGAGATATAGTGAATGTACGTGATACCGGGAGCAACTATGAAAAAAGAACCAAATTTGAAACGCCTCATTCGCAGAGGGCAAAAGACGATGTGCCGAAACGAAGGTCATGAAAGAAAGGTATTAATAAGCTCATACATTTATTGTGCGGAAAGGATTTAAAAAACTGTCACTGTTTAGGTTTCCGGTCTCTCAGGCGGAGGACCGCAGGGTTGCAGCATTCGTTCCATTATGTTAAACCTCACTCTTGCTTTGCATTCATTCTCACATATGGCGAACAAATTGAGCAGGTCGAAATGCCCCAAATAAGATGCACAACTATCACGATGTTGATTAGTTAGCCATTCCCAACGTATTGTATCTGCGTGTCCCGTTCCTAAATTGTGAACATGGGAAAACAGAAGATCACAAACTCACCCACATACTTGGACTGCAAATGTTCCAGCTGAGTGTGTATATTGTAACGATCACCCATTGTGTGCGGTACACAGATTGAAGTGAATAGGGACACGTCAGTAACTAGAGGATCGCTGAAATGCGCAAACAAAAGAAAACTCGGCAAGGAGCCAAAAAGCCACGTTTGCAACTGACGTGCTTAGTAGTTGTTAGCGAGGTGGAGGACCAATAGAGAAATGTTACCCAATGATTTGATACTTGATTTTTCTCATGTCCAAAAAACCTTTACAGCAACCGCGACATGAACATCATCTTCGGCAGCATCAGCATGAAAACACTGATACCCATCTTGTCAAACAACGCTAACCAGGAGTGGCGTGAACACAAATTCTACAAACCCCGCAACCACCTACAACCACGCCAATCTTACCTGGGTAAAGTTCCAAAGCGAAAAAACGGTAGTGCAAAGGAACCTAACGCTATACTACCGCAAAAGTTTGATGTGTCTGCGGCCCCACTTCCTCAATATGGACAGCACAGACGCCGGTGAAAAGCCGACAGTATAAAGGACAGGATACTGCAGAGGTCTTGACTTTTGGCACCAAGAACGGTGAAACTACTTAAAATGTACAAAATTGCTCAGTCAGTGTTGAGAACTCAGGCTACATTGATCACAACAGGAATCCGGAGATACTGACCAAAAAGGGTCATCCTACGACAACTCCACCACTTATGATCTCGGGCCGAAATTAGTTCAAGAAAGTAACCTGGTCCTTGCTGAACAAGGATTATGGCCACAAAGTATGCTTGTATTATAAAGGGAGTAGCTAAAATCGCTTCTTTCCGGGTTGTTGCTTAGAAGGGAGACTGCCTCATCCAACTTTTCGTCACAAAATTACGAGGTGACTTAAAGCCATCGTGACTTCGAAACTAGGGAATATTCCAACAACTACCTTTCACTCAAGAGTTTTTTTTAAATAATTATCTTCCGACAGCCTCAACTACTAGTATCACAAGGGAGCAAACACGAAGTGTGCAAATTAATCCAACACCTTCGAGTGTAAATTGGTTTACTGAAATCAGCTGGTTGTGCCTAATTTTTTTCATACAGAAGAATTTTCCAGGTTTCCCGAATAACATTCACGTCACGAATCCCAAGCGGATGAGAGTTACCACGCAATCGTGAAAAGACGTCCCCCAAGGCTTAGGAAACTTGTTTTTAGAAAAAAGCGTGTGTCTCAATGCACTTATGCAACTCCCATACTGCTCCTTGTCATTTTTCTCAGTCTGCTAAGTGGAAATCGATGAACGCTTTGCCCGTGAGTTCTGCACACTTTTTATGCATCATACTCACCCTTCAAGGCAGTGGGGCGAAACACGGGATCCGCGATTTAGCGCCTACTTCAAACCATGAAAGTAACTTTTGCCTTCTTTGGGTGGGGGCCACTTGAGGTGTTGTGTGCCCTACAACTATGTTAGTGAGTGTCAAACGAATCGATAAATACCAATGTTGATTAATAATCCAAGTAGAACTGTATAAGCCATTCGTATCGTTCAGCAGAAAAGCAGGCAACAGTTGGTTGGAAAGATGATTCGATGACGGCCGTCTGCGACGAATCCAACGAGCAGAGCTAACTATTCAGACCTTATATCCGGGTGACTTTCTCAAGGAATTAACTCACCCGCTCACCTAGCCAGCACCTATCGCGATTCGTTAACATTGCCAGTTTTATATGACTGTCCGTCTACCCACTAGCACTGCACCCTCTACTAAATAGGCCAGTCCCACACCGAAACACAGGTACGCAAGTGTTGACGTGCATTTTTGTCACATTTCACGTACCCAGGTGTTGGAAAACCGGCAGCATGCCCATTTCACGAGTAACCAGTAAAAATAGGATCCACAACTTATGTATGAGTATAAACACCATCATCAAGCTAAGGGTGGCTGGAAACAGTGAGAAAGTTGCAACTCAATAATCAACGATGCAAGTCCCTTAAGGCGATCTTGCGCCGATGGGTTCTTTGACAGAACTATTAAAACCCAATGTGACTTCTGAACATTAACGTACACCTTCCAGATACGTCATGGTTTCCATGTCCGCTCGTGTAGTATGGCCGTCGCTTGCCCGTTCGTCTGTCTTACTTTTCGTTCCGGCCGTCCAAACTGCATTAAACGAATGTGTAGTTAAATCGAGGCTGATTTCGTGAGCCTGATTCGTTGATCGCGCTACCGACAAGTACCAAACATTTATTGTGTTACATCACTTCTCCATATTTCCACCGCGGGGCGATCTTGGAGGAACGAAATAATATAATAATAATTGTAATGCAATCTCCAATCGAGGAAAGTATCCCAAAACCGAGGAAGAATCACTTTTAGTTCCCTAGAATGATTGGTTTACTTCACAAGGAGGGATACCAGAATATGTACCTCACATACCACTGGCCCAGAGTTGCAGAGGATCAGCATTCCTAAACGTTCATGTCGTGAGATCAGTGATATAACCCAGCACATTAATGAACTACTTGTGACAAAGTTCGATTCGACGCACCTGACAAACAAACCTTGGTTGCACAACACAACTACTCGTTCGAAGATAACACGGCTGAAATACCGATGGAAGATGATGTGGCTGAAGAGTATGGTGAAGCAATGCAGTACTTCCAGTTCCCATCAAGTTCACGTCTATCTCATCCAGTGAATGCAATGGTGCTAAACACCCTTTCCATTTGACTCGCAAGTGTCTCTCAGCAACGTCAAAGAGAATGTCGACCATACTTCAGTTTTACCCGTGCCCGGCGATGCACCTACATATCCAAATACATATGACCCTTGAACCTCTGATTTAGCTAGGCTCTAGCAACGTACACGAACCTAAATTTTAGAAAGCCGATAAGCTTGACCATACTTCTCACTACCCTTGATAGATTTTACAAACTTCATTCAGTCCTTGTGTTGGAGTTACCCTGGGTGAACATCATGACTATCCTTTGTGTTCACATTATCACTTCGTACTAACCACGCTTCGCCTTTGCTTTCAGCAGATATAGTCATTCTATGCAATTCCACCTTGTTCTCGCGCTCAACTAGGATCTAGACTCTATCCGTAACAGAGCCTTTATCTGGCTGGATAAGAGCATCAAAAGCGCCAAAAACCGGTCTCTGGAAGATCACAGCTACGTTTCGTCGGGGTGCAACCTGATACAACAAAAATGGTCAATGGACCACTGTTTCCCAAAATTATTTTGCAGGTGTTGCCAAACGAACCACACAGAGGTGATTGCCAACGGGCATTCAATCAAGTAGAGATCCACTCGGTGAAAATCTCAACACCAGTACCCACCAGGCACATCCAGCTGCAGCGGCCTCCACGTCACCAGAGTTGTCCAGCCGAAAGCGGTAAAAGAGTGAGGTAAGTCAGCCCAATCGCAGTAACTGCGTCCTGGATCCTTCCTTCGGACAAACAGCACACAGTGATGCGGAGGAGACCCGGCGTGCGAACAAGAGCCACTTGTTGTCCTGCTTGCGTCGGTGTGGAAACATCACAGGAGGCTAACTAAACTGGCTTTCGTGATTTGAAGATTGAGTCCGGGGGATTGTTAATAAAGACGGACGCATGAAAGCTGAAGCTGAGGGTGATGCAAAGAGGACCAAGCGGTCATCTCTAGTGCTGGGACTATCAGGGATTATTCACCTTAGGGTGGCTTCGGGTAGAAGAGAGAACATATGAAAGGGCAAGAAGAAAGGTGTCAGCAGTACCGTCTCGTCGCTTATCACCCCGCTGTATGAAGTGAGGAAGGCAACCCAGCCGATGACATCACTCGACGTCCGATGTGACATGATAATATCTTTAGTTTTGACGTACACGGCTGAACGCTGATTGGGATGTCCTCGGGTGCCTACACGTAGACAGGAAGAGGATTAATCATCCACCAGCACCACCATCACTGGCAGCCACACCAGACAACACTGGTGCTCCTTTCATTAGAGGGCTCTATTCAAATAAATTAGGTTGGCTAGTGGTTAGAGCACGAATTTACTAGCCGGAAGGTCCGGGGTTCGAACTCGACCTCTGCCTATCGACTTCCCCTGTCTAGGCTTGGGCAACCTGGTAGTATCCCAGTCCTCGTGCTTCCTTCGGGTGGTATGGCAGCTAGGCACCGAAAGGGTGCTACATCATCATCATCATCATCATCACCATCATTGACAGAAACACCAAAGAATACTGATGCTCAACTGTCATACGAACATGTTAATTTACTGGAATAAAACCTTCTATTGGAAATAGAAATGGGACAGACAGAAAGACGTACCCAGCAGCAAATACCGATGTGTCTACACCTCCAACACTCGGTCCGACAATCTGGATAGGAAATGACAGCATGACGTCACTGACATCGGTTACTCAGATTTATTTGTTGGGCTTTCCGAAGGACCCGTGTCCTGGTTCCAGCCGATTCCAGTTACCGTTCCGAGATACCAATGACCCAAGAACTTAAGGCTTCTCAGACCCTCCGCCAGAAGTGGTCAGTTGTACAAAAGAATAGCCCGCACTGTAGACCGCTACACGCGTTCTTTGAGTCTTGGTCAGATGCACTCCTGATGCCACAAGTGGCACAAACTGGCAGAAAAATTACTGGCCCTCGAGATTCATGTGTTGAATTCGTCTGCCACTACCTTCAGAGCTAATTCAAAATCTGACAAACGTACAGTGTCCCACAACTTCCAGTGTCACTCCTTAAAATCGGAGAGGCACGCTCAAAGACTGTACTTCTCGCAACATGACTTTGCAGTCGGGGCGCGAAGTGTGCCAAAGAACTGAACGACTCTGATCAGCCATTCTAGTCAGGCTTTTTCAAGAATAAGAACAATGTCGTCTATATACTTAAGGTCAACAATGTTTTCGCCGGGGCTTTAGAGACTCTCCAGAGATTACCTTATCACCTCATCAACGAAATTAAACAAAACTATAGATAGTGGATCCGTATTCAGGATTTATTAAGACGCCACCAATGAGCAACTTTGCCATTTCTGTTGACGTAATCGTTCCAGGCGTACGCAACACATGTCCCAACCAACGCAGCTTCTGGTGCTGGACACATTCTTCAATGGAAGTACCCGTTGCACAACCCAAAACTCGCTTTCTAATTGCCTCGCTACGCATTCGCCGACACAAACCCACACGAGCTATGGTTCTGAGACGATTGTCGAACACCTGAAGACGTCTCAGTTCCGCTGCTCGAACAAGCCGATTCTCACAGTCATAAAACAAAACAGCCCGCACTGTAGCTTGATACACACGTCCCTTGAGATTCAGGGATACACCACTTTGACGCCATAGATTTCTCAAATTAGCAAACGCGACCCGGACCCTGGAGATTTGTGCACTGACCCCATCTGTCACACTACAATCAGAACTAATACAACTTCCAAGATATGTAAAACGCTCCACAACTTCCATTGTCTCTCCCTGGATTGTAAGTGGCGTGTTCAGTGACTGCATGTCCACGAGCATGACCTTAACTTTGTGGGTTCAAATTGCATACCAAAAGACGGGATGACTTTGGTCAGTTCATCCAAAAACACCTGCGCCTTTTCCTCCTTTTTGAAGATGAGAGCGATATCGTCCGCATATTCCAGATCAACAAGGCGTTTGTCACAGGCTATTTAAACACCGGGATCTTGAAGACCTTCCAGCGCTCGTCTTATGACTTCATCAATCATGAAGGTAAGTAGGAATGGGGACATTGGACATCCCTGACGGAC
The DNA here is from genome assembly GCA_003604175.2 of Clonorchis sinensis. Classification (NCBI taxonomy): domain Eukaryota; kingdom Metazoa; phylum Platyhelminthes; class Trematoda; order Opisthorchiida; family Opisthorchiidae; genus Clonorchis; species Clonorchis sinensis. The sequence goes on from CM030369.1 coordinate 99,498,851, forward strand.
ACCGATTTGTATACGGAAGCTTTTGGAGAGCTCGCCGTATACTCTCACAAGTCCGGAAGTCTGAAAAGATAAAGAGCTTATTATGTTCACAAACTTTCGGGGCAGTCCTTGGTGGGCACGCGTGCCAAGCAGAACAGACCGGTAAACCGAGTCGAATAGGCATTGGAGATCCAGGAACACTAAAAACGTGGGTCGCTTATACGTATGGCGTTGTTCTAGAACCTGACTGAATGTGAAGATTTGGTCAACACAACTCCTACCAGGCCGGAATCCCGCTTGCTGCTCTCAAGTAAGTGTCTCACGAGCCACCATATGGCAACGAAGAACCAGTGACGCCAACAGTTTCATTACGACAAGGGTCAAGCTGATCCTCCTGTGGTTGCCACACCCACGAGCTCCTTTTTTGAAAAAGGGTACTATCACCGACTCTCCCACCGACTCTCTCTATCTGGGACAGACTCCTTTTCTCAATTGCAAGCAGACAGATCAGACAAGCGTTGACTGAGGACTTTTCCCTCGTCTTTGAACAATGCGGGTGGGAGGTCATCCGGACCAGAGGCTCAATGGCGCTTAAGAGAACATATGCAGTCATAAACCTCCGAGGCCGTAGGCGGTTCCACGTTCACCGTCCAGGGTTCTACGTCACCTGTGGGCACAAGATGAGTGCCAGCTGGTGGCCATGACAATTGTTGTTCGAAGTATTCGGCCCAACGGTCGAGGTGTTCTTCTTTATTCAAGATGGTCACTCCATTCCGATCCTTGGTGGTTTCGCTCACAGGTGGTTTACGGCGACCAGTCGCACGGATTAACTGAAATAACCTTCGGGCATTACCGGCTTTCTGGGCCTCTTCCATTTCCTTGACTTTCTGTGTCCACCACACTTCACGGTCGACTTGCACGCTCACCTTCACTTGTCGTCTGATAATTCGTCGCATCAAGTTATGTTCGGGGGCGGCTGGGATATTTACCCGATATTTAAGCAGTGCCACCTTTCGGTCTGACATCCAGTGCTTGAGTGAGCCTGGTGGTGCCGTGCCACAGGCAAAATTCCCAGGACTATGCAAAGAAGTGACAATCTTGTAGCAGTATGAGTTCTTATCTGATGGTGGGACCTTCAGAAGAGACTATAGAAGACGATTCCGGTAAGTTCGTCTAACATCCGGACCTGTCAGTCTTTCAGTTGCCAAGTGATTTGTCCGCACATTACGCGGTCCCGGAAAACTTAGGGAGCAGCGACTCCGAAGTGCGTGGCCGGAATCGACAAATGTGTTCCGAAACGACCAGCAGTCAGTTATTGATACGCGCCATCGGTAACTGATGGCGATGTGATCGATTTGAGTTTGTGGCCGGCACGCCGTTGTGGCCAAACGACTTTGGCTATTCCGGAAGTTGGTACTGCACAAAGACAGCCTGCGATCAGCACACAGCTGAGGCCGTTCACCATTGTCAGTACGTACCGAGTCCAATCCATGTCGACCTCCTAATTGAGTCTCAGATATGTTAAGCCTGTCCACTTGTGCATCCATATCCCCAGCAACAAGATCTGGGCTTTTAGCTCTCCGCAATAGGGCACCCAGGGCGTCGTAAAACCTGTCCTTGACGGCGTCGGAACTACAGTCAGTTGGGGCGTAGGCACACACGATAAACAGATATCTATCAACTTCCCACTTGTGAGACTCCTTTACAGAAGTTGCCAGATTAGCCGCACAGATGCGACTATCAACAGGTATCCAGTCAAGCAAGGATACTTCCACCCGGTGGCTTACGACGATACCAACTCCTGCATATCCCGCCTCCGCAGCCTCTGGATCACAAGAGATGCGTAGCCGGGAGCCAGTGGAGAGCGATGGGACATCTAGCTCAACCACCATGCTTGCATCTCGAATTTTTGTTTCTGAGGCACAGCACACATTAATGCCAAGCGAGTCCAGTGTGAAAGCAAGAGCAACTTGCTGTCCTGCTTGCTTCAGGGTGCGGACATTGAAGGCGGCTAGATAGACTGGGTGTCGGGGCTTGAAGATTGATTTGGAGATACCTGAGGATGTTGGTGCCATGTGAGGAGCAGATGTTGCACGCGAAACCGATGCAAGACGAGCGAAGTCATCAGTTCTAAGAGCTGGGCCTACTAGATGAGAGTTATTATTATTATCATTATTATTATTATTATTATTATTATATGGACTACTAAGTGGGGGGTTGGGAAGGGAGCTATTCATTGAAGGCAATAGCTTAGATGCACGAGCGCCATTGAGGCCGCGATTGGGCCATGTCTGACAATGTCTCTAAACATTGATGTGACCAGTCTCGGGGTCCCCATTCAGGAAGACGGCAGTGACCAGCGCCGCTGAGTTTGTTGGCAATGACTTTTATACTTCGCTGCCAAGTCATTGTTTGACCTCCTCCGGCTCGTTTCCACCCTTCACGTGGTTGTGCGAAAAGAACCCTTCGAGGAAGTCGGTCGACTTGCATGCGCAGCACGTGACCAAGCCAGCGCAGCCTATGCAGTGTGATCAGTTCGTCTATTGAGGGTGAGTTATTTCTCCCGAATACCATTCGACGTACTTCAGCACTGCTGATCCGGTGTTCCCACCAGATTCGAGCAATGCTCCGAAGACATCGATGGTCAAATACTGAAAGTCTCTTGACGTCCTCGGAGCGCAACGGTCAGGTTTCTGATCCGTATAGTAATACGGAGCGCACCGCAGCATTGTAAACTCGACCCTTGACGGATAAGCTGATGTCACGCCTACGCCACAGGTGACGCAGGTTCACAAAAGCTGCTCGGGCCTTCCCAATTCGGATGGAAATATCATCTTTCGCGAGACCACCGGGACTAATACAGCTGCCCAGGTAGACAAATTTGTCTACTACCTCAATCGGTTCACCCGCAAGCACTAGGCTAGGGTTCGGGCCCACCCAGTCTTGCACTAGCACTTTACACTTTGCAGGTGTGAAGCGCATGCCGAACCGTGAGGCGGAATTAGTTAGATTATTTAATATTCTTTGCATTACCACGGCGTCAGATCCAAGAAGAGCTATGTCGTCTGCATACTCGATATCTGTGAGCGGACGCCCCGGGAGCACTTCGACTCCACAGGCATTAGAGGCTGATAATGAGTCTTCCATGATCGTATCAATGACGAAATTGAAGAGGAAAGGTGAAAGAGGACAGCCCTGTCTGACACCACTTGATGTGGTGAACTCAGAAGAGAGCTTCCCGTAGACCTTCACACGGCCGCGGGAGTTGGCGTACAGCGCCTTAAGAAGGGTCAAGAATTTAAGTGGGACACCTTTGCTCCACAGACACTGCCATAGTGCCTGGCGGTCTACAGAGTCAAAGGCAGCCTTCAGATCGAGAAACACAACCATTGTTGGTTGCTGGAAGCAGTGTCGCTGTTCAAGAATCTGTCGGAGGGTGAAGATATGATCGATGCATCCTCTTGCAGGACGGAACCCAGCTTGGTTTTCACGGATTTGTCTCTCCCTGTGTTCAGTTAACCTTCGAAGGATAAGACCAGAGAGTACCTTCGATGCCACAGCTAACAGGCTGATGCCACGGTGGTTTTCGCACAGCGTCCGCGTACCCTTTTTGAAAATAGGGATAACTGTCGACATGCCCCATTCTGCAGGCACCTTCTCTTCGTTCCATATAGCACCAGCAAGCTTTGTCAGATGGGTCACCAGGGATTCTCCGCCTTCTTTGAAGAGGGCTGGATAGAGACCGTCCGGTCCTGGTGCCTTCTCACGTTTTAGTACGGATAGTTCGTACTTTATTTCTTCTTCCGAAGGACGATCAAGGTTTACATTCCACTGGCCCGTATGCATTATCTCCACAGGCTGTGTTGCAGGAGGCCAGCTGAACTGCTCTTCGAAGTGTTCGGCCCATCTTTCCAGTCGACGTTTTTGGGAGTGAATTAATGAGCCGTCTTTTTCACTTATCGTTTCGCTGACCATTGTTTTCCTGGGACCAGTCGATCGTATCAGTTGATATAGGGCACGGCTGTTTCCCGTAGCAAAAGCCTTCTCCATCTCTCGAGCTTTCGACTTCCACCAGAGCTCTCGGTCTTTCCTTAGGCTCTTCACTATTTGGCGTTTAAGGGATTTGCGTGCGCCGTCGTACGCGTTGCCTGCTGGTATGGATTTCCGGGCATCAATCATGGATAGCGACCTCGCCGATATCCAGTGGTTTTGTGGTCGAATCGGGGAGGTTGGACAGACAGCACTGAACGCCGCTAACATGGCTTCTTTCACATTTTGCCATGCTTCATCTACACTCGCACTGCCAGTGCATGTAGAGAGTTGTTGGGCTAGCTCAGATCGGTACTGTTGAGCTATGGTCGATCTTCGAAGATACTGGATTGGCATGCTTCTTTCTAGTTTGCGAGGGCCTGAAGGGAAGCGAACTGTCAGGCGTGCACGCACCATGGCGTGATCGGAATCAAGTGGAGTGCCCCAAAAGGAACGGCAGTCTTGAATTGTGGCTCTCCACCGGTAGCTGATGGCCACGTGGTCCAACTGGGTCCACGGTTGATTTGCAGTTGGTGGCCGCCAGGTCACGCGATGCGAACGCTTATGTTGAAAGTTCGTACTTGCCAGAAACAGTTCATGGTCAGCACACAACTGAAGGAGTCGATCTCCGTTGTCTGTGCGGCGAGCATCGACTCCAAATCGACCGCCCAAATGTGATTCCAAGGAGCTCAGACGACCCACTTGAGCATTCAGATCGCCTGCAAGGATCACAATATCAGTGCTTTTTGCCTGACGAATGAGCCCGGATAGTTCTCGATAAAAGGTATCCTTCTCAACATCAGAACTGCAGTCCGTTGGGGCATAAGCCGACACTACAAACAGGCAGCGCTTTTTATGCCGAGAGGCATTGAGCTTGATTGAACTGGATAACCGGACGGCGCAAAGCCGACTGTTCACTGGGATCCAATCAAGCAAAGCGCGTTCAGCTCTGGGGCTGAGTGCAACTCCCACGCCATATAGTCCACGAGTCATCGCTTCTGGGTCACCGGACACACGGAGGGAGAAATGTGAAAGAGCTGAGTTCATCCTTGGCGTTCTGAGATGCATAACCACGCTTGGGTCTTGTATGCGTGTTTCGGAGACACAGCATACATCAATTTTAAGGGAGTATAAAGTTTCAGCAAGCTCTGCCTGTTTGCCAATTTGACATAGAGTACGGACGTTAAAAGCTCCTATATAGAAAGGATCTCGTGGATTTAGAAGGGTGTTATTTTGTTTACTGTTAATAGGCAGCAAGGGGCATAGGGCCTTTCGGTCAGATAACTGACAGTCAAGTGACCCAGTGACATTTGCTTGTGTGGTGGGAAGGGGTTGGGGAGGGACATCGGTGGACACAGAACTGCGCGGGCAAATGATACTTCCCGGTTGCCCAGGCCGAAGAAGGGGGTTTGGTTGAGGTACCCCACCTTGAGCCTTTGACTCAAAAGTCTGACCCACAAGGCAGTGGGGGGATCTAGGGTTTTGTTCAGGGACCCTGCCCCTAGCCTCTGACTTAAAAGTCTGACCCACGAGGCAGTGGACAGTAGGGTTTTCTTTGGGGACCCTGCCCGGAGCCGATGACTCAATAGTCTGACCTGCTCGGCTGCAGGGGGTTGGCCTAACCCGAGGGCGCAGGGAATAAGGCATTACTGTCTCATTCCTGATGCGGCTGCGCACAGCAGGTGCCTTTTGAGCAGCACCGGACTCTTTGGTTTTAAAAGTATTTCGACCGTAGTGGATAATGCGCCGGCGGTCACGGTCAACCGTTGGGCGATCGGAGTGTGCGGTTTTTAGGGCCGACCTTTTATAACCCGTCCCTCCTCGGGGGAAGGCAGCATCGCTGCCTCCATAAATATGGACATGCTGATCACCTTGGGGAAACACCTCACTGCCTTCACACTCCTGTCGCAGAGGACAGTACGACCTTACCCCAGATCGCCTCGTAGAACGAGTACTCGTAGTACGGGGTCTCGCTGCTCTTGGTCTGACTAATCCCGTTTGGCCTTCTTAGCATGGTTGCACCTTGTGGAACGATGTTCCAGCCAGTGTAGCCCGCGGGATCATTGCAGCACTCAAGCCCGACCACCACGTCAAGGTAGCAGCTTTAGGGGACCCGCCCTGCTGTAAGTAGCGAGTAGGGCGACCTGGCTGATGGCACCACGCGACGGCCGATGTGCATGAGTTTAGTTGTACACGCAATTCGTGGTTGTAAGTGGGGCTGGGATAGTGTCGGTGGACGCCAACACCTAGACAGGAGGACGATTAGGCTCTCAACCAAAGCCATTGGCTCAAAAGCCTAACCGCGAGGCAGCGGTGTTAGGCGGAAATGCGAATGCATTGCCATTGTAGTATGCACGCTATGGAAGAATTAGGACAGTGATTCTCCGGAGGCAGGTGTGCACGACAATCTCTGTGGATGGAAAAACAGAAAGAAAGCTCATGAGCCGAAGCCCAGTAAGCAAGGTTGTACATAACCAATACTTACACATAAATCAATCAAACTGAGACACTGTATACTACACTGGCCCTTTTGAAGAACACCGTCCCCAGTACCATGGCCTACGTGAACCGGCCGGTGCTAGTGGTGTGGTGCGTGAGGCTGGTGAGCGTGTGCTGAAGTTGCTGTGTCTGGGGCTCCGTCCGCTGTGTGTGATTGAGTAACGTGTTAGCTCTGAGGCCTGTATGCACATGTGTAGAGCCAGGGTCTTTGTGGTAGGTCCACAAGTGTGTGGTAACCATCCTGGCGTGGTCGCCAAATATGTAGTATGCACGCTATGGAAGCACCAGGGACAGTGATTCTCCGGAGGCAGGTGTGCACGACAATTCTGTGGATGGAAAACAGAAAGAAAGCTCATGAGCCGAAGCCCAGTAAGCAAGGTTGTACATAACCAATACTTACACATAAATCAATCAAACTGGGAGACACCGTATACTACACTGGCCCCTTTTTGAAGAACACCGTCCCCGGTGTACCATGGCCTACGTGAACCGGCCGGTGCTAGTGGTGTGGTGCGTGAGGCTGGTGAGCGTGTGCTGAAGTTGCTGTGTCTGGGGCTCCGTCCGCTGTGTGTGATTGAGTAAACGTGTTAGCTCTGAGGCCTGTATGCACATGTGTAGAGCCAGGGTCTTTGTGGTAGGTCCACAAGTGTGTGGTAACCATCCTGGCGTGGTCGCCAAATATGTAGTATGCACGCTATGGAAGCACCAGGGGACAGTGATTCTCCGGAGGCAGGTGTGCACGACAATTTCTGTGGATGGAAAACAGAAAGAAAGCTCATGAGCCGAAGCCCAGTAAGCAAGGTTGTACATAACCAATACTTACACATAAATCAATCAAACTGGGAGACACCGTATACTACACCATTTCTACGGAACAAGTCGCCACATGTTTCAACCCCCAACCTGGAGGGCCCGGAGACTGTGGTTGAGACCTCTAACCATTGACAAACCTGGTATGAGAGACTCTGGGTGTCGCGAGGACACCCCTAAATATAGTCGAACGGGTCGCTGACGTGCGCAAACCGTTACACCACAGTAGGGTCCAGTCTCTTCGTGGTGGCTCTCTGCCATGTATGTTATTACATTCACCAACTCCATCGTGCCTGTCAACATTCGACTTCAAAACCGATGTCAGCCAATGCGTCAAATATCAGGCGGTTTTTGGGGGCCTCGCTATTCCTGTGTGGTGGTGTTCACATCATCAGTGGCGCCGATGGCGACGTCCTCATAGCATTTGCGACGAATGAAGATGCTAAGAAGGCGATGCTTTTGGATCGACAAGCAATCAATGGAGAACCTGTCCGCCTTTTCCGCAGTAGTAAAACCGGAATGCAGTCGGTCACTGTGTCTGCCAGTAGCTCTGCTCTTTTTCTAGCGTGGCAGTCTTGATTGCCGCATCAAAAGACTGGATTTCCACCTTCGCAGCCAAAGGAACCGGGATGAAGAGCACCAGGTATTCCTTCATCGAGGAAAGTTCGTTATCGAAGTTCGTCCGGGCCGCTTCGTTCTTTGCGTCTACCAGATCTTTCGATTAAAATGGAACAGTTGCATTGGTCTTTCTTACTTAGAACTTGGTTTCGTCATTGGCAGCTGCCTTTCTAGTTGCTGAATGCATCGCATCTCTAAACTAGATGCAGCCGGCGCATGAAAACGGGTCAAGCGAGTTGGATAACTGACCTAATTGGTCATCCTACAAACCCGTACTTTTAAAATGTAACCAGGCCTGGCAAGCGTGGCACTGCATTTCACGTCTTGCATTCGATAGAAATCCACTTCGTCCATATCTGTTGTGGTCCACCGATAGCTGAAGAGCGCAGCCTGTAATGATCTGGCTCGAGCCAGATCATGATTGGAAGTAATTGGTAGCACCGCGGGAAAGTATATACTTCTGAAGCAGACAGCACGATAAGAGCCGACATGCGACAGCGACTCCCTGAGCCGCCTCAAAACTTGTTAAAGAAGCAGTCGGATGAAGGGCATCATCCAGCGGAACGTATCAGGAGCCGACCACCTCTCAATCGTCAAACATCACGTCGATTGGACAGATGTGTCACGAGCGAGCTGCGGATTGAACGAAACCTTGTCCTGATTGGTCAGTCTTTGGCCGGGCAAACCTATTTAATCAGAGGCCGTATTGATCCCAGACCCTTGGTAGACCGGACTTGAAGCACTGCGACAATGTATCGCAGCTGACTGGTCCTGCCCCGAAATCGTTGATCGAGTTCAGGAAGGTGAATATGTCGCCTTCAGTCTGTCTTCTGTCTTCTGCACCCAAGCAAACTCGTCATATCCAATCACGTCAAGGCCTTATTAAGAACGGCCGCCAACCGACTTGGTCTTCGTCGAAAAGGACGTTCTTCAACTCTTGCACAAGACGGAACTGAACTGCGCGCCAATGCCGTAGGAGGTCCATCCGAGGATCCTACAGGGAACGTCATCCACACTGGCAAAGCGTTTCTCCAGTTTCTTCAGTTGCCCGACGAAGACAGCCTTCCCTCTGCTTTGAAGGAAGCACTTGTCACGCCAATCTACAAAAGTGGTGACTGGTTATCGCTTAGCAGCTGCAGGACTATAAGTCTCACTAGCGTACCGCGCATTCTGAAGTGGGCAATCCTAAATCACCTTACTACCAACAACTTGATATTCCCAGTTCAACACGGGTCCCTCCTAAGCCGTCCTTGCGTAACAAGCATGCTCGTATTTATGAACAGCTTAACCCAAGCTAAGAACGAGCGAGTCAGAGTGGACGCCATATTGTTCGAATTGTCAAATGCACTCGATCGAGTCCCACATGTCCCGCTGTTCCACACACTCGATTGTTACGAGATTCAAGAGGGACTTCTACGTTGGATTAGGGCACTTCCAGCAGACAGAACATTCCGAGTGAATGTAGGCTCGACATACTCTTCTCCGGACAAATCCCTATTGGCGTCCCTCAAGGCTCCGTTTTGGGACCACTGCTGTTTCTGATCTGCGTCAACGACCTTCCGGACGTCTTTTCAAGCCTATGTCTACGTCTCGCGGACGGCTTGAAATCCTGGAGCTCAAATGCTAGTGTCCTCTAAATAGATGTAGACGCTCAAGCAGTGGTCTTGGACAACCACTTTCGTCCGAATGACCAAGAGTGCGTCCATATGTCATTCGGAGACGACCTACTGAACGCCTATGTTGTGCATGGCGAGATTGGACCAGAAGACATCAGGACTGTGGATGCCAAGATGGATTTCGATATCTAGTTCTCATCACACATGCCCTTCTCACTGCACGCGGTATCTGGTTGGTGCGACGACATTTTGAGTCCAGGCACTCTGATGAACGACTTTGGACAGCGCCGCCGTCCTCTAGACCCGGTGAGCTGGAGCTCCACCCAGAAGGCCTTGGGGACGTTAAAATCACCTACCACCGAGAGATGTGTGAAGTCGTAGCGGAAGGACAGTTGCTCAGGGATTTGTATGTGGAATTGGCCATCATCCCGAAGACTCGGTGGGCAACGGTAGACCATGCCAAGAGGAAGAGAATCGGTCCCACGCGGCGGGGCTTGAGTACACAGTGCACTGCAAAAAGTGCGGGAGTGATGGAGAGGACAATCGAGATGGTCGGGGCCGCATGTAATTTCGCGAAGTTTGTTGAATAGACTTGAGCAGTTTGTGGATACGCATTTCAACACTGTCTCCGCTGCCTTCGGGTTTGGAGAGCCGAGCGGTGTGCTGTCAGAGATGTTAGCAGATTTAATAGCTGTACGCCGGAGTTGATCCCAAGGCACTGAAGGGGCCTCTGTTTTATACTTGTGGTATACTTCAAGAGCTCCACTTCATTTGCGGGGGGGGTTATGCTCTGTTGGAGCCTGGTATGCGCGAGCCTTCTACCTTTAAGAGGTGCAATTTCTCCCTCGTGGGTTACTTACTATCCTGTACATTAAGATGGTATTAGATTTCATATGTGCCACATAGGCTGTGTACGCAGTATTTATGTTGAATCTCTGGATACATTTCGACCCTTCAGGCTTTTGAGGATTGGAGTGAGATTGCCGCAAACATATGGTGGACAATGTTGGAGACGAAAACCATGCCTGGTGTTGCCAAATGTAATAAATCATTCGCAGCCTACCGTACAATTTTACTCGTCCGTAGGAGTTGGCGCATGGACCATCAAAATGGTGAGCTCCTTTGATCCGTAGACCTGACGGCAGTCGAAGTCAACGGTAGATTTGGAGTCCAAAAAGCAGCATTTACTGATTGCAGGAAACAACCTGTGTCCCAAAATCTGATGGAGTGCAAACAAGCGGTGGATGCATCCCCTCGCCTACGGAACTTAGCTTCTTTTTCACGGGACTTCTCAGTCAATCTTCAAAGTATGAGAACAGGGAGCACCGAAGGCGCCACAGCTATCAGGCCTATGTGGAGTTAACGGTATGTTTTGGCAGTAAAGAATTACTACCAGTGTGCCCCAGTCTACAAGCAACTTCTCTTTATACCTCATGTCACCCGTAACCTTCGCCCCGTAGGTAAAACGAGTAAAAGACTTTCCTGAACATTGCTGAATAGGAACCGTCCAGTACTGTAGCCTTTTCAGGCTTCTGCGAGGATTTATCGTGCTCTATAGCTTCTGATGGGTGGTCTATGTTCACATTTCATTCATGTCCAGCGCTGTCGTGTGAGCAAAACTGTCCTTCGTATGATTCCTATGTATGTACATCTCTACAGTAGCAGTTTTTGTGTTTCACTGCCTGCCGCTTTCTTTGTGTTGTTCGTTTGCACTTAGTTAAGCATAACATGTCCTTCGGGCGCTGAAAGCCTTCACAGCCCCTGTAACGTTCCTTGCTTATTAAGGTCCTTGATTATCCCTCAGACTCTTCACTATTAGGCGCTTGAGGGACGTGACTGAGGCCTTGTACTCGATGCCTGTATGGATTTCCAAGCGTCGATCAAGATTAGGGACCTAGACGATATTTTATGGCAATTCGCTCGTAATTAGGGAGTCGGAGTGGGGAGTAGATCTCGGACCCTGAAAATCAGTGTAACTTTTTCCGACCCCTGATATACGTGCCCCGGTGACATCAGGTTATCAGCCGAGGGCAGAGTGGGACGACCCATGCCGCTTTATGGCTCAGAAGCGTGGCCTACACTCGCAGGGAATTTTTGAAAGCTGTTAATGTTTGACCACCAGTGCCATTGAAGCCACGGCGGGGTCCGTCGGGAACGACGCACTGCGCATATTTTTACTTCCTTTCGGGTGCATACAACAATGCGTGTCCTTGACGATTCTTTAGTTCGGAAAGATAGAACCCAGAAGAGCTGGGGTATTACTGTTATTAAACTGCCGTATTATCGGTGTTGAAACTTCGTGTCGATCAACACCAGTTAATGGTTAGTACACAGCCAGCGAAATCACTCTCCATTTTCTGTGTACCAAAGGCGGACTCCAAATCAACCGCCTTAATGCAATTCCGAAGAAGCTCAGTTGGAAGACTACAGCAGTGCCCTTAAAGAGCTCAAGGTAAACGTTTTTTGCCTGGTGGAGTCGCTCGGATAGAGCCCGATGGCATGTATCCGTCTTGGTGTCACGACTGTGGTACTTTAAAGCATAATTCGACACAACAGACATGCGCCGTTTTCATGTCAAGTAGCACTAAGCTTAATTGAATTCGATAACTAAATGGGGCAGAGAGGATCCTCTACTATAATCTAGTCCATAACGGAGAGAGACTACGAGCCTCAAACTGCGGCGTTAGATAGGGGAATCAGATTGTGTCCAAAAACGCTGGTATGGCCTAAAGTTTTCAGGAGAGGGAGTGGAATTTTTATACATGAAATATAGGCAATATTTTTCTAGTACCAGCAGATCTAGTTAGCAAAGTTGTTTGATGGATGGCTGAGCTAGACAACGCTTTCAATCGGGGAAATGAGACGGATGGTAAGACTCGACTGGTCGCTCGTTTAAAGGCGTGAAACGATAGTGCGGACATTTCTGATACTGGAAACTCAATCCAGAACGGATTCACCCTCGATGAGAAAAATTGCTGAACTATCGTGAAATGTTGCGGTGAATAAGTTGGTTGGTGACTGTGCAGTTGAGAATTTCTGGAGAGTTTAAAGAAGCCATCTGAGGAACGGGTCACGAAGAGGCCACAGGTATAGACAGGACGCTTATGCAGTTGACAGCTCTTAAATGACGTTGTGTTTGGGCACTTCAGCATCTCTACGCAGAATAAATTACCGAGCAACTTTATTGGGTTCGTAGACTAGGCCGGACGTGTTGCGCATATTTTTGTCATGCTTTAGCAGGGGGAGCCATTTGGGAGCAAATTTCTCCAGGGTTGGCAGGGTGAAAAGACACCCGGTTGCAACAAATTAGTGTTCATCTGTTGAGGACCACATGTTGGAGTAACTTGAATATTCTGATATTTTTGTTCGGGAACTGAGATAAAATTTTTTGCGTGATTCAAACTGCAAGCAGAGACTTGTGTGCCACAGTGGCTTCTGGTTAGGGTCACGAAGAGGGTGGTGCTTGCCGTAACAGTCTGTGTGCCCTCGTGACCCACTGAGCTACACTGAACGCAGTGTGCGACAGTTGAGGTGTCTGCCGTCCCTGGTTGGCCAGCAACCAACACAGTCTTGTCGCGCACCAGGTTGGGGTCTGGAGCAGGTGTTGTGTCTTGTTCTACAAAAATGAAAACATTACTTTTTGCGAACATTTCCGCCTGTTGCTCAAGCTTTTGAGCCAGAGGCTTTGGTTGGAGAACTTGACTATACTTCTGCCTTGGTCCAAAGGCTCCGGCAGACCACCCGCTCTTTGCACTGAGCTAGGAGTTTTGTCTTTGGTACGGCGCTACCAGACCCGCCCATACCAAGGATATCATACAAACCACTGACGCTGTTTCTTCCTAGGAGATGCGTCACTCCTGTCACGAGAATAATTTGGCTCCACAAATTATTAGACGTCATGTGAATATGAGGAAATAGGCGCGTAAAGCCAGAAATAACCCAGGAAGGTTATCCATGCGACCCGTCCCCTGACTTCTCCGTTGACCGAAACCATGAATAGTCCATAGTCAACTGGTGCAGCAATGTTCTGTAAACAGCAGTGGGTAGACGGGCTGCACCAAGCACTTCAAAATAACAACTCTGACTGCTGCCTACTGCTGTACTTGCTAAATGACCATCTGCACACGACCGCATGATGCTAAATCAAGAACTTCATATGGACTTAGAGGTTATTAACTGTACGTGTCCCCTCAAGCACCACAGACACCCTGCATTAGATGACCTACCTACCGGAATCTTCAAAAATGGAGTGAAGGTATCACTCAGATCTTGTCTTATTTCTTTGTCCGATTCCGTGAAATAGACTGCCACAGACAACTGGCCTCATAATAGCACCCAAAACATTGGATGTAGATGATCTAGCGATATCCCGGCCTTCTAGATACTGCATCGACCAAGTATTCTTACTACGCCCGAACAACTCCTAACTATTGACCACACACAAATTTAGCATTCCTGAATTTCCAAGGCGCCCGGGACTCGGTTGTTTCGCCTGTTCTACTTATCATTATTTCGCAATACGGAATACATCGAAATTTTGTAAGTTTAATTAGTTCTTAATACTTACACACGTTTGGTCCATAAAAAGCATGCATGAACTCTCCAAAACTGATACACGACAATTTCCCTCACCTGGTTTCTTCCTATTTAAGTTTGCGATCGACGAGGCAGAGGAGGATTGCGTTTCAAAACCTTGGTGTTCAACCAGCTGCTGGTGCCAGTTTTGTCGACCTGGAATATGCATACGATTTTCTTACTCCATTCAGGAAGGAGAATTCTCACATATCTCTAGACTAGACCAAAGTCACCCCATCATTCGGCGTGCGCTCTGTCACCAAAAAGCGGTAGGTCATGCTTCGGGATATGCATCAGTTGACAGGAAAGCCACCCCTGAGGGGCGTTTTTCGCATTTTAAAAGTTGTATAGACTCTAATTTTAGCACTACAGATAATACCAGTGCACGAGTTCGCAAGCCTCTGGTCGCCTATGCCGATTTGGGATACCTACGGCAACGAAGCGATATATCACTGAATATTGAAGAATGTGTGCATCGGGCAATACAATAGGTTGCTATGCTGCAAAACTGTGAAACCTGGCCTTTACGAGCAGCGAAACTGAGGTGTTTTCAGGTTGGCGACGTTTGATGTCTGCGGCCCATACCTGGCTAGGAAAGCTGTTGGTTGCTCCGCAACAACGCAATTAGAAATCGAGTGTTCAGTTGTGCAACAGAGATTTTAGCCAACGAATATGTCCCGCACCAGAAGTTGCAGTGGGTACGCCATATGTTACGCTTGCCCAAACATCGTTTTCCGAAAAAGCATCTGTTTTCGGCGCCCCATTCAATGGCGCGAGCACAGGTTGGACTTTCCTTGACCTGGTATAAGGACACGAAAGCGACTAAAAAGTGTTGATACTGTTAGTGCGACACGCCTTTCAGGATACGGGCCACACCGTGTCCGGCTGGAAACACCGTCAGATATGGTTGCTTGGGTACCAGATCATAGACTACTCGCATACTTCATCAGTAGTATGCACTGTTACACCCAATTTTCCTTTCAAAGGTTGCGTTCGTGCCACCAATATTTTATCTGCGTCCGCCGGGTCGCCTTCAGCAGCTGGCCTATTCCGAACTTCATCGAGCGTATCGCGCTACTCTAAAAGCTAAGCTCTGTTTACTCCCTTCGATCCCCGACCGTTTTGGATTGTAGCAGCTAACCCGGGCCTTGCTACCGATTACCCAACCTCTGGGACCCTATTCGAATCTTTCCAGGAGTCTGATGATCTTTCCGTTTGACCTTCATCCCCACACGGAATGGTCGTGCCTTCCTACCTGCCGTTTTCTTTCTAGTCCTTTCCCGAAAGGCAGCCAAGCTTCTTTGAACTCTCCTCTTTTCCTCTCCTAGCTCTCCCGTAGACTGGCGTGTCATCGACCACAATTCAATTCCCCTATCAATTGGAGGGCGTAGATTTTTACCGTGTACTAGCACGAATAGGGATTTTCTGTGTTTGCTGATTCGGTAAACTTTGTGCTAACAACAACATTGTTAAGTTTATTTTCTAGTCGCCTCGTTTGGCAACTAGCCGCTCCTTCATCGTTCGGTTATTGCCTTTTGTTCAGTTCATTCCACGTCGGAAATCCACGCAAAAGCGGTGTTGCCTTTTCGCTTTATTTAAAAGCACAACCGGGGAGTTTTATACACTGTTTGCCTCCTCAATTATACCACTTTTTCAAAATTTCCCAAACCTGCTTATGGAGCTGCTCTAGTGGGCGGAGCAGTAGGTTACGAGGGACGTAAGGCTGAATGCGTTCGAAAAACAGGTGGATTTGGTTTTCAATCTACGACCAGGAGTTAAAGGATCTTCATCGCCTGTGAACAGTTCGAAGTTTTTCTCGACCACTGACTATCCTGACTGCACGTTACAAGCTTTCGAACGCGCAGCTTGGGAAACCTTCAAGCTTAAATGAGCTATAATTTGTCACCAGTTTCCTACGCTTAGGTTAAACACGAATTCTGCTCTGTTGAGAAAAACTGCCTCCTCCCAAATTGTTTGCTGTATGCTTGGGCTAGTTTGGAACTCGTGCTGTACCAACTTGCTGCCTAGGCGCACTGATTTCACTGACGGTCCGTCAATAGTAATAATAATGATGTCTTATCCCAACTTGTGGGCGGCATGCTGTCAAGTGATCATCAGAATAAAGGCGTGACTTGTGGAGGCTGTGGGTACAGGGGGTTTTGGGAAAAGGGACAGCGTCATCAGCTGTGGGCTCTATCCGATGTAGACGCAGTCACCACTCAACCGGCATCCATCAACTGCCCTGACTGCCAGCGCACACGGTTTGCGTTCAGTTTCGTTTACCTCTGCCACAGTGAAACACCTGCTCGTGTATCAATTAGGCATAATTACCTCTTCCCCTCTATCTCGATAACGACTTTTATAGCAGCCTTTGTCATCTCACTAATCGGAATTCACCCTGGAAAAGATTAGTATTACAAAGCGTTATTACTTACAAGTGGTCGGACAGGGTGACACGGATTCTTCCATTGAACGGGCATACCACCGCTGCGGTATCTGCTTTTTTCTGGCATGCTCCTGCCTCCATGGCTGTAAGTCACCTAGCTACTTGGTCCACTTTGGTCTAAAGATTTTTCGCTACTGAACAATCCCTCTTCTCCTGCAACTCTAACGTTGCCAATGGTGCTTGACCGATTCCCGTGCCAGATCACTGGAGGTTGCCCTCGCCAACCTCAACTGGGCAACAAGCGCCGGCTCCACATCTATGACGAACTTGTCAGACGGCAACTGCTGGCGCGATACCCCGTCAACTGCCGGCAAGTGACGATCCAACCACTGTTACGGACCGGTGAAGTACACTGTTGGATCGCACCCCAGTCCATTCCCGGCTGCCTCTAACCGCCCCGAAGCGTTCTGGTAGTCGGCCGGTTTGTCACACTCCATTACAAGTGAATTTCGCGGGACGCCTCCGTCAGGCCTCTGAGGAGGGTCCTCAGTGCCACCAGCTTTCTGTAGTCGGTCTCTAATCCAGGCGTCTCCGCAATTTCGTCGAAGTCTTCCAGAAAGTCCATTACATCCCGACCTCCGAAAGGTTGTGGCCACTGAATCTTCATCTGTATCCTGGCGAAGGTACCAAATAAAATGAGTGAACCTTCTTGGCACGAGGTCGTCTATTAAAAACACCAACTAAGCAGTTATGAGTCGTTGAACAGGAAAGCAAAAACCTCATATGCCAATGGTCCGAAAAGTAAACATTCTCCCGCGTCCTCTTTAGATTTACCAGATATCCGCTGACAATTACAAGGTAATAAACGACCACTGCAATGCGGTTTTACTACTTCAGCACTAAACTTCAACTTCCGTTAAATGCCGGAAAGAGCTTGGACACAAGTCATAGACAATCGAAGGCCATTCACATCTGGTATTAAGCAGACCGCAGTCAACGACCTTAGGGGAGTCGTAGAAATAACTCCGTTGCACTTTTGCCCCAGTGGAAAATACGCAAAGGTAAAGTGACAAACGACCTACTCAGTCGTATCTGTTAATCCATATCCTCATTCAACACCACACCTCTGAGAATCTTCTTATTCCCACAAACTTGTTTCCTTCCAGTTGCGGGCTACAACGGTTACAAGACAGTGTAATTTAAAACTCAGTTCCTATTTTCTAATTTGATCTCAAAAACCCAATAAGTTTAGTCGGTGTAATGTCAGGTATTTTTTCAAAATTTCTTATTCATTCTAACTACAGCGCGATGCGTTCGTTTACAATAGCTTAGAATAACAGCTGTATAGTTCTTCACAAACTTTCCACAACATTCGTTGTACAGAGCAAACTGGCCTATCCTTGCAATGCTTACGTTATGCTCGCAATGTTTTCTTTTGTCGTCAGCATATTCATAGTAGCCTTTTGTACACATCAAGGCTATAACGTCCAAGGGGTGGAGTTTACAGGGAGCTGATGTAGTGTTTAGAATTCAGTTGTTACGTTCAATCTTGTTATTAAATTTTTGTCCGTTTTAGAAGACCAGGCCTTTGTGCATGAATATTTTGGCATCGGTGTATCTTTTATGTTCCGCCGTTACACTAACTTTTTTGGAAATCGCAGGAGTATCAAGCGCAAAAAATTTTCAATTTTAAAGTCACAAGTAATATTTATAATACAAGCATTTAAATAATAAAAGTTTTCGACCACATTATTTCTGGACGGCGGCTTCAGGCGCACAAATTTATAATACATAATATTGGGAGATCTATCCTCATCACAATCGTGAGAGCAAGCGATAAAGTTGTCCTTTATTTGGCCATTGTTGTGAACGCACAAGGTATTGAAACCGTCATCGATGGCTAATATATCATGTGTGGTTGCTTAAATTAAAGTCGCTAGAATCTTTGGTGTTCCGTTTAAAAGTTTTTGTTCAAGGTATCGCACTTGTCAACGCATTTAGAACGCAAATTATTTCAAACTTGCTTCAGCTATCCTCTCATTAGGGCTCATTTTCCTGTTGGGATATTTCTAGGTCCCCGTATCTGTAAAAATAGTTTGGGGGCTTTCAGGAGAGTAGAAAATAGCCTTGTGCCCGAACACTGACAAGTTTCGAGTACTTAAAGAATAGGTTCGGCGGAAATCGTCACCTTAAAACCTGATTATGGGTTCTTCTGCCGTCGGCCGTCACCCGGAACAAGTGCCTGACGTAAAGTACGGTACAGTTTGCAAACGGCGTTTTCAAGCGACATTATTTTGGACCAAATGAAAGGTTTTACTTTACCAGCAGGGAGATCCGTTTTGATAGCTAATTATCTCCACCTAGCCCAAAATCACACGGGCACCAAACTATTTAACTACGGTTTGCAGATAAATAGGCGAGTACCAGAAGATGTCCTGAACGGCTCCCGCCATTATCATACTACTAAACATCACCAAACAAGACCATTGTTTGTTTTGTGCGAATTTAGCAGCTGGCCCACCGCTATGCTTATACAGAAATCAATGCCAACGCGCCTTACTCGACATTATTTCAAAACATGTAGCGGTCTTGGGTCACTTGGAATCCTTTCTTAACCGGCTAGAAATCCGGTCGCTAAGTAGTACAGATGGGCGAAGGCAACCAAATTTATTACATTTATTTTACCGTACGTCAACAAATGCTCCGAAATTGAAAGTTTCCAGACATTTTCAGCGTTGATCCTGCTCCGTACGATTTGGTATTGTCTACATGTCCTGGAGAACCCTATATGCCGTACAAAATGCATGGGTTTCGTAAATACCCCCATCAAAAGCCGATGCATCCAACCTACTTTACTATTTGCTTGACAGATCTATTACATTCTGTTGGCTCCACGACTACTTAACTGATGCGCCCGTGCGTTTTCGCATACACAAACGATTGTTTTCAATAGGTACCTTATCGGAGAGCTGAACGGCATCGCCGCAAGTCTACTCTCCTCAGCCAAAGTCCATTGAGTACTTAACAATCCATCGAAATTTCGGAGGTGAAATTAACTGCACGAACACAAGGCAGAAGAAGATTTTACTTTGATGGTGGATTACAATAACGTTCAGCTTCGACTGACGAATGGTACTGACCCTGTGGGGGTGAGGGACGAAGCTGGAAAAAATCAACGCCAGCATTAATTACCAAAACGTGTGCAGTCTGTGTTGTTTGCTAAGCCAGTTTGCCCATTGGCTTGATTTGACATTTGACACATTCCCGGAACTCCGTATTCGTCAAGATGCTCATGCATATGAACGAGCATTCCACGAACAGTGAAGGAAATATTTTTCCGCCAAAAATCCTAGAGCATATTCAACACTGAGTAGCATCAACCACAAATATTCGTGGTGCCATAAGAGGCAGTTAAGTGGTTGCAGCCCTCAGCGATGGTCATGGCCCAGTTTCGCTTTGTAACATTGATGCAGCGGTGAGGCTTGGTTATTCGAACTCCCGCATATTGTGCTGTTGTTCAAGTCAAAATCATGCCAGGAAAGCCAAAGCAGTATGTCCGGGTCAATGACAGCTTCCTTGTGATCAGTTGCTCCGAGGGATTTGGAACCCGGTAGGAGCCCGGACTGTTTGAGTATGAAGCTATTCTCATACGAAGGAACACAACCCTTGAAAAACTCAACCATGCAAGCCCGAATTCACTGTGCATCAGCGCTCACAATCTGCCTAAAGCAAAGCACACAGCTCTGGGTTGTAGCATGCTCAGGTTGTTTTCCATGCACGAGCAGCTGAGCAACTCCCAAACAATTTACTTCGTGGAGCAGTCACTACTGAGGATGGCTTGCGTGCAGACTTGGTTTTTTATATGAATAGATAACAATTGTCTGGCGGCAAACCAGTTGGGCTCTTCAGCTACGAGCCAGGAGTTCTGCAGTCTTATACATCTGTGAAGGCGCGCAGCTTTGCAGTGACTTTCGTCGGTGAGTAAGGTGCATGATGTCCGCCAGTTCATTTCTGAATGAGACCACTTTTCTTCCGTCGCGCGGCAATAACATGACACAGGCGTTGCCAAGAATGGCTCCCGATTATTTTTTCGTGGCGGAACAATGCTCGAGGAATACGAGATTAGCCAATGGTACATCTTGTAAGATTTAATTTGTGAGGTTCTTCCATTACGTATCGAAGGGTCACTTGTCCTTAGAAAGAGGCCATTTTCACCTCTCCACCTCCAATACTTATTTTTAAAACGCTTCATAGAAATCCATGCTGGATTCAGTAGGGTACGGTGAATGTATCCCGTTTGGCCGTAGATTTTAGTGCATAACTTGGTATTACCGTATGCGTATAACGTATGGTCTTTTTCTGAGTTTTGGTGTGGCCTAGTATCCACGACTCCATTAGGGATTGGATAATGGTAATTTATCTCGAGCTTGTGCACGTGGTTGTACGCTTGAATATTCCGTGCCTAGTGCCGCGAGTACTATACGCTGTTCGCTGGTATATTCAGGGGTTAACCCCCCATTGATGTGGATCTGTCCACCGTGGCACAGTACGTTGCGTTGCGCAACAAGGTTAATGCCACCACACAATGGCGTTCTTTTGCGCGTTCATCAAGATTCCATCGTGTCTGGTAGCAGCTTGTTTCCCTTCCCTAGTAATCCCACAAATCTACCAATGGATTGTTTGATGCTGGTAGAGATGAACTACATCTTTCAACAGGCTATATGTTAAAGTTGTAGCGGTCATTTCCTTGTTCCTTCAACCAACTTCGATTAATCAGTCTTCTTTAGAGCAAGTTTGAGGAGGCCAGTGTGTCCAACCTGTTTCCAAGCGAGATCAGGTGAGAACTACAAGCCTTCTTTTGAGGGTAGGCACAAGACGGACACCATATCCTGAATGAAAACGAGCGCATGATGAAAAAAGGTAATATCCAGAAGCAACAGGTTTGTTGTGAGCAAAGAATATGTTCAATCTCGAACAGTGTTGCTTCTGAAGATCCAAACAGCTAAGCAGACAACTCGCGAAATGCAACACCGTCTTAAGCTCAAGGCTCGTCACACGTTCCAACGAAAATATGCACCGGTAAAGCAGACAAAGATTCTTCTCACTTGAATATCAGAAGGAGGTTCCGCACACTTTCCGGCTCTTGCGACGGAGATCTTTCGGTAGAAGTGTGCTATATTGCACCGTAGCCTCCCGACCTAGTCGCTCGAGAAATATCCCCGATAGAGCTTTATTTTACCAGGATATTATCAACCATGGTTTACTGCTGAATCATTGCACGGTATGGACGCGGAAGTAGAATTTTCAATCTTCATGGCTCACTGCCAGCATACAACAGTTTTCCTTGGTTCGTCAACTTACCGTGCAGAATATGATGTGCTTTTTTTCAGGTGTAAATGTCACCCTTGGATGGAAAACGGAGTAGACTCCCGGCTTTACATGCGGCATCTCGATTCGACATACCTCTTGTCCTACAGGGAGATATCAAAGAGCAATGCCGAATCTTTTTTCTAATATTGCTTTGCAGTAGTCATGCAAAGCGAGTGCGATTACTGGAGATTCCAATTTAGAAAGGCTTGGTTTACAACTCGAGGGCATAGTTGCTGAGGCTGAAAAATACTTCGAAATACGAGTCACGGCCTGTTGGACAAAGAAGAAAAAGCTCATTGATTTCAATTATATTTAACACGAAGTCTAAGATTTAGCAGCTTTCGAAAATACCAGCTGCTTTAGTAACAAAGATAAACGCCTCCGATTTTGCACGCAGCAAAAATTTCAAATTTCGCGCGTGAAACTAAAATATGGCATTCGTGGGAAGGCGGAAGTGCGTGATTTCAAGACATTTGCACATACCAAATATCTCGGAACTTCCAGTTTAATAAACAGTAATTGGAACTGCAAGGTGGCGCATCTAAGCAATTCGTATTGAATGGCGGGAATCCACTGTTAAGACCCAGTTCCATCTTCGCCCTTTGTTCTCTCTACGGAGTTGGATTTCCTGTACAGTCCATATTCTGTTCAAAGTGACCGGCATAAAGAAAATTTCTGTGGATTTTATAGATAAACTTTCTTCACAGACTGGCGTATACCAGATGTGTACCTCCTATGGCAGGAATAGGACAGTGAGTATCTGCATTTGATTTTGGCTAGCATGTTCAGGCGTTTCACTTCTGCTGATCATACTGCCCCTTGGAACACTCAAACTCAGTAGGGTTATCTTTATTTTGTCACGTAATTCTAGATACACGATGGGAAGATCAGTTTTGCGCGACTGTGGGAAGCATGTTACAAGCTGTGGGGAAACCCTCAACAAGCGTGTAAGCTTTAACTAGGCGTAGTTTTATGGGTATTCACATAGACGTTTATCCCGTATTTTCTGTATATAGCTGGCTAGATGGAGCTGGGTCATGTGATTTTAGGAAATTTTGTGCTAGGTCCTGTTACGCCCTCTGATCAGCAGAGTCCGTGATGCTCATATTGTCGTATTTATATCCCAACAGCATAAGATGAAAAGTAGAGGTGACGCCACTAAAATACATGATAAAGGATAGTGAATTTAGGGGCAAAAAGTGGGAGTCATTCATAATGACGTTCCGGCGAAGATCAAAGTCAGATCTTACCTAAAGTTATATGACGGTTACCGGTCGTTGTTTTTTAAATTTACATAAACATTTACATAAACATAACTGGGAGACTCGTTTTTTGGACTGCGTGTGCTGCAAGGGTTGTTACAAACCACAATAACTGGCACTTCAGGGACATGCATTAACAATTCAGTCAGTTCCGTAGCTCAGCATTGAACCGCAGCGGTTCCAGCTACTACAGCTTCGTTCATCGACGATAAGTAGAATAAAGAAATGAGTGCCCCGCACTGGATGCGATGACCCATGCGTATAGGCGGTGAGTAGTTCCATTCGTCCAGTTTGACAGGGGTGGAGACTTGACTGACATCGACGACGGAAGTTTTGCGTGAAATATCATTTTCTCAGTGTAAAAATACACCCAAACTACACGTTTTGCACTCAGAACTCTTCTTACTGGGTGGTGAGTCCTTCGTAAATACCTTAACGACCATACTACAAACCGTCTGGAATGAGGGAGAGCTTCCAACAGAATTAAGCGCCTCAACGATGCTTCCCATATTCAAAGGGTACAAGAACATCGTAAGAACTCCACTGGAGCACCATCTAAGTGGCCATGGCTTCCAAGTTGCTCTATGACATCCTCAGCAAGTTGATCCACCATCAGGAGAGTCAGATTCGCGAAGAACCTGCCGTGGCCGGGCCGAGGTTGCATCGTTCATAGCTCCAGTTTGAGACATGCACCGGAACTACGCCACTCCTTTCGACGATCAAAGTTGATGTCTTCGTCGATCTCAGATCTGATTATGACTGTCGATCGTCAGAAACTGGCAGTATCTGACGATGAAGAATGCCCCCTCTAAATTCCTGTCCCCTACCTGTCTTCTCCCTTGGGCGCCTGTGTCTTCGACAAACTTTCCACCCAGTTCACCGCATGTAGTGGTATCAAGCAAGGATGTCTTCTGTCGCCCTTTCATACATTAACACTGCTGTAGAGCACTTTCAGTGTCTAGCTGCCATGCCACCCGAAGGAAGCATGAGGGCCGAGATACTGCCAAGTTTGCCAAACCTAGACAGGAGCATTCGAGATACATAGGTCGGTTGCGAACCACGGACCTTCCGGCCAGTATGTTCACCGCTTAACCATTGAACCATTGGGCTTCCCACCCTTTCTCTTCAAATTCGTACTATACCTCCCTACCTACCCCTTACACCTCGTGCATCGGGATACTACTGGAAGATTTACTCATGGGCATTAAGTACGCCGACGGCATTGCTCTTCTTGGATCAGAAATGCAAACCATTTTCAATGATGATTCCACTGCACAGTTCAGGATGCGCTTCGAAACTCCAGTGTTTCTGCAAGACTGGGTGTGATGAAACCCAAACCTCAAAATTACAGGTGAATCCACCGATGCAGTAGATAAGTTCGTTTATCTGGACGTCTGCATATGTGCTGCCAGTCTGGCGAAAGACGAAATCAGTTCCATAATTGTGAAGGACAAGGCGTTTGCTACTCTTATATTTATGGCGCCGATGTGACAACAGCTTGACCGTCAAGGGTATAATGTCGCGGTCCGATCTGTCCCACTTCGTGCATCAGGGACATGGTCGCTACGTGTGGAAGTCATTTGATTACTCTCTATTTTAGGATGTAGGTGCCTCTTAAGCATGGCGCGAGTCTGCTGGGAACACCAGATCAGTAATATTGAAGAATGATAGATGGTGTGCAATAAACTTCATCCTACCTCGATAGCTCAGCTGGTCACACCACAGGTTACGTTGAGTAGGCCGTATGCTTCTTAGGATAGAGGACCGTTTGTTTCGTAGAAGCCTTTTCGCTGAGCCTTGTGTCGGATGGAGTCGGCCCGGGAGTGGTCAGTCCGTGATCTGGCATGGAAAACCTCGCCAGCCGTCCTCCCGGATGGGTACCGCGGGACAAGACTAATAGCTAGCGACCTGACAGATGTCTGTGTCATGCAGCCAATTTCGATTTTGAATCAAAGCTACCGACTTCACTACTTAGGTCCCACTTGATTCGATACTGGACAAGCATGCTTTTGGGGTTAGTACACGCATGAAGTCATTTTCTCCAACGCGTGACTCTCATTCCGTTGTTCCCTTTACCGCCGGTGAACGAAGCTGTAGTGGCTGGAACCAACGCGATTCAATGCGCGGTTTGTGAGCTGAAAAGCTGAACTGGACTGAACTGAGTATTGTCGCGCACATTCCCTTACACCATAAAACTTTTCGAAATGATTGTATGTGTAAGCTTCTCCAGCCTCGTTGGTTTCCAACAGCAAAGACGGAAAGCACATTTATACGTTGTGACTACCGCTCATTTGCAGTAGGTATTGGCTGGATACACTGAGTGTACAGAGGGCTCTAAACTGATTTGTCGCCAATGTCCTATGCTTGAGGCAACACGTTGGAACACGAAATTAGCCTTTGTGAGATAAAAACATGTCCATCACTCTCAAAGTTTCTGCGGCGCGGTCGCGGCTCATATTAGGTTTCTTTGCTCAGTTGCTAAATCACCCTTTGTTGTGTGCAGTCTACGAAACAAACGTTTTTTTGAAGCTTTATGCGGGACAGCTTGAGTTGCTAATTCTTTTCATCCTATTGGTAACCATTCGTTTCCGTATTGCACCGTGACAGAACGAGATTTGTAGTTCTACCACCCACGAGTTCGGTTCAGTAATATCGTTTGAGTTGGCTTATTGCTGCCTGTCCATCTAGGTCACAATGATTTTTGTATCTCGCTAGACCTTCATCTACAGATCATCTTGGGTTGCATTCATTTAAGCTACGTTACGGATACGTTATTTTGGGGTGTTGGGGCGTTGAATAAATGAGGCATCCTTTCTTATTAAGACTTGTTTACTTTCGGCCTATTAACCTAAAGCAGGGTCGAGCAGGTCAAGCATCATGTGTTGCGCAATTTAAACCCTTAATAAAGTCAAGGTTTATATACCTTTTACAATAATGCTGAAAGTTAGTTGTTGTTCCGCATCTGTCATTAGTATTGATTCCTTCACTTGTTCTCCGTTCTTCCGTTTGCTATCTCACTGGTTAGTAGTCTTAAGCTACGTTGCATTCGTTTGGTTGAACTGCTCACCTTATGTTACTCTATTGCCGACTCAAAACGCACGTTATCCACCGAACAGCCCAGGCTCCTTTCCCGAGACTGCCCAGTGGTTAGAACACGAGTTTACTGACCTGAAGGTCCTGACCTGTGCCTTTCGACTTCCCCTATCTAGGTTTGGGCAACTTGGCAGTATCCCAGCCCTCGTGCTTCCTTCGGGTGGCATGGCACCGAAAGGGTTTTACAGCTGAACGATTTCTTGACTATTTAGTCTTATTTGATAAATGGCTGACAAGGTTTTTAAAGTTTGAACAGTTGTTTATTTTTTTAGCACTGAGATAATATATTGGTAGATTTTTGCACACAACTCTGTTTGGTATCCATTTAAGATCCATGCAATAATTACATTGAGTTAATTGCTCACTGTGAACAGATTCAAATACACTGGTCCCTCATTAGGTACCATCATTAAGATTTGGTCACGGTAGTTTCTTTCGAGGGGAGGTCGACGAGGAAAGCTGGACGGTCTGTCCGTCGTACAGTCGTTTTATGGGAAATTTGTAATATCTGCTTTGATTTTTTATTTCCCCTTCATTCTCGCTCCTGTGAAGTATTTTCACACTGACAAAATAGATTGGATTTAACCAGGATAATAGTTATAATCGTTTAGCCGTGTAAGCCCTTCAGGGCATTGCTGCCATGCGGAAGCATGCGGGCTGCACTAGGTTGCTCAGGCATAACCATGGGCGATCGGAAAGCCAGGTTGGGTTCGAAACCCGGACTTTACGACCAGTATTTCAACGCCTCTACTACTGAGCTACTTCGAGAAACAAGGGTCCGAAATACTCTTGTTCTCGGAAAACAAAGATCTCTTGGATCCATTTTCCAACGACATTGTAACCAACCCACCGATTGTATTCGATTCAGGTGAGCAGTTTGATGTGACCTCTTCTTGACCAAGCTGGGTGATCCGCATTTGACCTTTGAGGATCAGAGAAACCTCATTTCTTTTGACTGAGTCGTCTTGAGACTCGGACCGTAGTATATAAAATCCCAGCATCGACTTTGTCTTTGAGCGGCTCTGAGTTTGGCTAGAACAGCCAAACAAGCCTCGATTCATTCAAGGTCCCAAGGTATACTCATTATCTTATGCAGTGAAAACAAGCAAAATCAGTTGTCAGACTAATTAATCAGCACAGTAGCGAGCATCACATAATCAGCGGAGTCAAACTTAGCATTCGAACATCTGGCTAATCATGGCTGGGCAGATCTCGATCACCATACTAAGTAATGTTCGTGTCTTCTAGCTCCCGAAAGGGGATCCCTCTATTAGCGAGTATTTAGGCAAAATTGAGAAAATATTCTAGCGTTTCTTTCAAGAACAGGGATTGTTTTTTTCATCAATCCAATGGTAAACTTCTACTGACTCCGGGCAAATCAGCCACCTTTAGAGCGGGATCGATGTTTCTAATCGTTGGGGGAGAATTTATTAAACGGTAGGTCGGTGGTTAGAACCCGGCCTCTGCATATCGACTTCTCCTGTCTAGGCTTGGGCAACCTGGCAGTATCCCAGCCTTCATGCTTCCTTCGGACAGTATGGCAGCTAGGCACCGAAAGGGTGTTGAAGCTGAACGGTTAGATTCGAACCACAGGCCTTCCAATGAGTAGGTTCGCGCCTTATCTACTGAACTATCTCGAACTCATGAGCTGTCACGAGTTCGCGTTCAGCTATTGATTTCCACGTAACTACTTTAGTGGCTTTCTAGTTCCTTCGCCTTGTGAGTTGGACCTAGTTGTTTTATTAATATTTATAGAGTGAGATGCATATTTAGAAAGTTACGCCTTGCTTATCACTCTGTGCAGTAGTGCAATTAAATGTGTGTTCAACTTTACCGACGGTTATGTGTATTTATGACAAATTTATCTTATTCATGAAGAGGAGGTATCTGATGTCACTGCCATTCATTCTCTTACACCACAGGCTCTTTTCAGTACTGGTCCTAGCAGTACTGTAGGTGCGCCGTCTTTCAGCGACATGGCCGCCTTTTGTCCCTCCGGTTACAGCTCCAGACCTGGTTCCTCGCAGCACAATGGGGACGTACTGAACCCTGCGACCGGTGCTTTTTCTTTACGACCAGGATACTCCAATGCAGCAGATACGAATCCTGAAGACGTTTCCTCCTATTTCAACGCGATCGGATATAATGGTGGACAGTCTTGTCCTCCTCGGAATTTTTCTGAACCATCGTTGTTTCCTTCCCTGTCCGTCATTAATCGGACGATGGGACATGACCTGGGTGGTAGCCGCATTGTTGGTTCGGGAACTTCAACAAGACCAACAAGTGAATCTTTGGCGACCAACAATACTCGAACCTCTGGCAACCTTTTCTCTTCGGGTTTAACCAGCGAACCTGGGACTACTAACACGAGTTTGACCTCCTCATCCTCGCGAGGTGTCAAGTTAGATCCTGCTGAATTCCCCCCCATCCTGACTGCCGTTGGTCGCGGTGGAAGTAGTTCGCTTGGTGGAACGTTCCATGCCTCTTCGAATCAACCTCCCCTCCGTAACTATGTTTCTGTAATGTCGAAAGGATCACTCGGGTCGGACTCAGGCGCAAGCCCTATTACTCAATTCACTCACACTGTCACAAGCCAGGCCACTCCTGAGTTTTCAAAGCAAGATTTTCCGGCTCTTCCAGGCCAGCATACTTCTGCGTCTAACACTTCCACCTCCGCGTCATTGTCAAATCTGACCGCTGCCTCTGGGACAGTACATAGGTCCATGGTGATGAACCCGTCCTCCGTTACTCCCGGTTCTTGTGGAAGCACACTGGGCACACACCGGACGTTCACACAAGCATCCGGATCACCGCTGCCCGTAGGAACGGCTGCAACATCAGTGAATGCCGTGTCTATGGGTCCTGGTATCCAGCTTTTGCCAAACCACCTTGTGGCAAATATTCCAAAAAATATGATATGCGATCAGTTCGGTATGGTGGGCTTATTGAAGTTGATTCGAGTAGGGGACTACGATACGACATTAAATATGTTAGCTCCAGGTCTGGACCTTTCGACTTTACACAGTAACTGGCAAAGCCCAGGGTAAGTTTGTTTCAATCTTCCCTAATTCACGCTAAATTTGCTGATTTCATCATGCTGGTTTACTCTTCCTCGTATCATTCGGTATGAACTCCGTTTACCAAACTATGACCCAACCTTTTGAACGAACAACGTTTCCGACTTATTCTCCCAGGAATGGGTCGGAACGGTCCTGAAGAATTTATTGAGATGTATATTTTAATGAGGATTTTGTCATGAAGCACTGTAGGTTGCGGGTGTCTTTAGTTGTATACCATGTCCTATGCCAATGAAATATGACACCGTAACTTTGCACCAAGCAGGGTTTGTAGCCACAATTGGACGATGCTGCTCCTAGGACCTATAACGCTAATCGGCATTCGATCCGATCGGGCGAGTGAATCGTTGCATTTTCCTCTATTAGTAAACAGCCTTAGGGGGCGAGGTAGCTCAGCGGTTAGAGCGCGAGCGTGCTGACCGGAAGGTCCGTGGTTCGAACCCTGCCTCTGACTCTCGACTTCCCCTGTCTGAGCTTGGGCAACCTGGCAGTATCCCAGCCCTCGTGCTTCCTTCGGGTGGCATGGCAGCTAGGCACCGAAGGGCTGCTACAGCTGAACGATATATATATATATATATATATAAACAGCCTTTGTTAAGATGATCCAAGGGACTACAGATAAACTTTCTTCTAACCGGAACACGACGGGTCAGATAAACATCTTTTTCTGTTTTCCTCCTTCCATCTAATTAGCGGTTCTTTTCCCAGCCTCAGCAGAGATCATGTCAACTCGTTTCTGCACCGTTACCTGCTCATCCACCTGACTTTTTTAATGCACTGGTCTGGCACCACACCCAGCTTCAGGCCACTTGTTTTCGCTCAGTCTTTGCGGGACCGAAGCATGACCTCTCCAGCTCTTGGTATTTTCGACTCTTTGATCCCAGAAAACCTGAGGACCATTCTTTTAAATTAACACTTACTTCTCTGCAGTCGTCATTTTGTTATTCTTAAACACGGTGGTAAAATAGGTGACCATTCAAATCGAACTTTTCCTTAATCTTGCTCGGAAATGGCGCAGTGCTACTATATGCATTGAGGTTTCCTTCGTGTAGGTGACTATCTTACATGCCTACCCAACTGAAAAAACCCAATGCGACAAAACGCATCCGTCGAGTAAATATTCTGAATCGATTATAGAAACATGTGACAACATGTTAAATCCATTGCTAATTATTTTGGTTGTAGCTTCCTTGAGATTACTTTTCATGTGTTCCGATGGCCATCGTTCGAATGAGAGGCGTAAATCGCAGGTCCTCATTTCGTTGGTCCCAAACAACAAGCTTTCAGAAAAAACAGTTTAGTTAGTGCAGATGCGCTTAATACAATACTAAACTTTTCGACATCTCGAATATCAGTCCAATCGTAACATGTGACGGACTGCCCATCACTCTTTGAAGACTTGATGTACTAGCTGTCCATTTGTATCTCCCTGATGCCATTTTATTTTGCAAACGAGTGTTTATCTCTAGCATTGGGCCTTGTTCGCTATGAGGGATAATCTCATTGCTGTTTGCTTACTTTCATCTCCTGAGTATTCTGCTATAATCGGTTGCAGCCACCAGACCTGTTTTATGTGTGTTTAAGCCTCTGTTTCAATTTTCCTGTTTTCCATGTTGCAGCCTGACCAATATACGGAGAGTAGTTGTAGTTCCAATTTTTGCATAACTGGGTCTTTGAGTATGGTTTTTACAAGTTCTTTGGTTCCGGAGTGTCACGGACTCCTGTACGACGTAACCTCTATAATGGGTTCAGTTGGATTGAAAATACTTTTCACATGAAGTCTAATTTGGATACGATGAAATACTGAGCAGCAGAAATTGCGTCCGAATGATATATATATATAATCTATATTATATATATTATATTATACATATCTGTCCTTGAGTCTTCAGGATTTGTTAATGAATTTAACGAAGGAAATACATCCCATTTGAGGCTCATTCTAGAAAACATTGTAAATCTTAGTATTATCATCAGTACTGGGACCAAATTAGGCTGTTTATACTTTCCTTCTACCGCGTGCATATTATGAGGTTTTCATATGATTGTCCTTCTCTTTATCCACCGTTGTCCTTTCAGTGAACTACATAGCACGTTTGTTTCCCCTTGTCACGATTCTTGTATTGGTCGACCACAAGACATGGATTATGCTGTTCCACCTGAATATCTTATTCGACATCTAATCGCCGACCGCTTACCAGATCCACCGATGGATCAGTTGTCTGAGGAGACGTTGTTCTGGTTGTTTTACAATTGCTGCAGAGAGGAGGCGCAGTTGGTTGTAGCGAAAGAACTGTAAGTCACAAATCGACATAGTTCTCTGTAGTTGGGTCATTTTTCCTGAAGTATGCCTTTGAGGTTTTTCGGCTTGGTCTTGACAACCATCTGGTGCAGGAACTACCATGGAAAAGGATCATTTCAGCATCTAGTAGTGGTCTGGGGTGGAAGGGCTGGCCGCTCTCCGGGGGTTGTTGTCTTTGGTCTGATATCAGGACACCAGAATGTGGAAATTTGCTTAGTTAGTGTCGGACTGTACAGAAAAAGTACCTTTTGAGAAACTCCGGTCTTCCTTGAGTAGGTATGTGTCTTAATTTCAGTGCAGTGCAATTCACACTGAATTGTGGAGTCTTCACCAGAAGTTGTGGGTATTCCTCCACAGAAAACCTCAGAGTTACTTGATAAGCAAGTAGCTTACATTTACGTCATTTGTGGGTCATACTTGCTCGTACTTCGTTCCTAACGAAAGCCTTCAGATTAGTAAGTCACCATCAGTTTATCTGAGTACAAGGGTGTCTGGTCAAACTGTGGCAATATCATAGTCATCCTTAAAATTACTTTGCGAGTTAGTTGTTACCATAATGCCTACCTTCATTATGGGTTTAATGTCATTATCTTGACTGTTTCCAAGTCAGTGTGTTGCATCTTCTGTTTACTGAAAGCGGACATCCATTGCCTATGCCGTAGTAATGATGGAGTAATAATTCGTTGTAATAATGTCTGCATAGGTTTTTAGCTGTCCATCACTGGGGACAGTATGTTTTTACTGAATACCTATTGGGCTTATAAATCCTAGTTAAAAACTCTCGAAAAGATGTAGCGCGATAGGCTTAATATTCTGAGGTCTGGGTAACTTCTGTTGAGCAGATTATTGCAACACCTCATTTTAAGGATTATCCGCGTGCATCACCGATGGATCGTCAGTTACCCGCAGGGATAAAGTCATAATTAAGCAAGCTAGAATCCTGGAGTGTTTCATTCATACACGGCTTTTATTCAACGTTTACGGTATTTCGATCCGCACCGTCACAGTCGCGCTCTTTGGGGTTGTTCCCTTGTCATTCCGTTGTGTTCTGGTGCTAGATATATCTCCAGGAAGCAAACTCCACAACTGCAGTATGCTCTGAATAGCTGGTGTCTTTACAATAATCTCGCTTGAACAGTCCTTTTCCTGTCCTGGGCAGTTATTCTAATGAGTCCTCTCTTTGATATGGGCTCACCAGAGTAGTTACAGCAGGACAAGAGGCGGACTGTTCAGACGAGAATGATGTGAATACAAACTATAGAAATCTCACACCCGGCCCATAGCTAACTGATAACGCCTTCATCAGTCACCTCTAGCCCTATGTGTGCCTCAAAGTACCAGTGTTCGATCGAACAGCCAGTCGCATTATTTAGACCCATCCTTGCCCCTAATCTACAGCTTGTTCACTTATCCAATTATCACCGAAATGGATGGCATTCTGAAAATAGAACAGTCTCCACTGGTACGTGGGTCTGTTTGAAAAGCACCTAAATCCCAGTTAAACACTCAACTCATCATTGGACCTTGTTGAAAACCGTACACTGAGGCCAAATCCCACCGCCTCACAACCAATGGGATTAGAAGGAATAATTCACATAGATGAATATGTGAATTGGGGTCGCATTTCACACAAACCAATGTTCATAAATTTTTCAACCACCTATTGAATGAAAACAAGGTGATTTGCTCCCGTTAAATGCTAGCGGTACTTTGGTAACATCGTTGGCCAGACGTTTGCTCGGAACTGGCTAACTGTTGCAGGAACAAATCAATGGTAAGGTTGAGCCGAATTCTGTTTCTTGATTCATTAAGACGAAAAATGACAGATTTGGTATTTCTGGACTGATTCTCCTGGCATCGACAACTTTTACTATCGGTTAGGTCTCTGTAGTTTCAAGAAAACACTAAACATCTCATACAAAGGATCTACAAAGAGATTGTTCCTACTACCGTAATTGACCGAAGGTAACTGGTCCGTCAGGTTCCCTTCCTACCCACTGAATTAATGTTACTGGTTCAAACTGTTCAATATTAGCACTAATCTGTTCAGAAATATGGCTTTCTTTCAACACTTAATTTTTAATTCGGAAAATCCAAGATTTTTTGTGTGATTTTAATAGCACTGAACATTAAGGCAATCTAAAATTAGGCTCCACTTCCATATACACGTTCTATGCGCCTGCCGATTCAGTGTTTCCAACATAGACTGATTTCCTTGACGAGAAACGTGTGCAATTTGTCCAGTTGGTCCAACTGTCAGAGATTGTTCCACACAATGACGGAATCGACTCAGATATAAACCGCGATCTACGGACCGTGGTCAGAAATTTCAATGCAAAAATGTCAAGACGCGAAAGCATAGTGTTGATCTAATTTGTACCAGTTGTCTATTGTATTCCGGTAGACTAAGTTGATGTATTTGCCCCCAGGCCACCCTCTAGACCACGTCTAAGGGGTTACAAAAACATCCAAGTGCCGCTTAACTGTGTCAGTGGTTTATACGATGCATGAAGGCGGTGACGTTTGCAAGAAAATAGGGTGTCAGCGTTTCATTCAAACATATAGAGTTTGATATCAGATTAAACTGGCAGCGCGATGAGGTGGTGTGGGGAGTTGGAGAAGCGATCTGCATGGTTCTGAGTGACAGCAGTTACACACGAAGACTGTCATCGTTCACTCGGATCTGTCGACCATCACAAATTCAGGGACTTGGACCCAAGAACAGAGAATGCCTAGCCTGAGACAAGCTGTGATGTTGGGCGGGTCGGAAGTTGGTGGGCTACGTGCTCCAGTATGTAGGGAAATTAAACCACTTTCGATACTCTGACATGTCTGCTGTGACACAGTTCCGTACGTCTGTTGGGCGTTATACGCAATACATTATATATATATATGTATATATATATATATACTCAGTGAGTTTTTGAATCTGGAAGAAATGGATAATAGTTAAACGGAATAACTCCACTTCTCCACTCAAAGTAACTCGCCCACATTATCTACCATCAACATTTGTTACAAGCACTTCAAATCGATTTCTCAACCATATTTATATGACCTTATTAGGAACTCTCGTTTCCGACCTTTGCTTATCTGTTCCACACTTCATTAGGCTATAGGTGGTATGATTTTTTGTGTGCTTCAATGTTACGTCGAGATAACCTAATTTGGGAGGAATCTTTGTGGCGGCCTGTTCAGAAGACGATGGTCTCAGACGATTATAAAAAATGGATTCAAGGCATCTGCATCCGTTTGGTGCTTGGTGCTGACGGCTGCCTGAATGGTATCTCGTCTTATTGGTTTTTAATCATGAAAGGTTTGATGAACAGAATTCACAATCTTTGTCGGTGCATAGCAGAATTAATAGTTCTGATGCCTCGGGGTGGTTTATGAATAATTGTTTGAATAATTGTTTGCATTGGCAACTTCGGGGTTTCCAGTTCTTTTGACATTTTTGCTCAGATTTTTGCGGACGTATAAGGTCTACGTAAATATAATGCTCGGGGAGGGGGCTTAGCTGAACTACCTTGTAAACATTGTGCTAACCATTTTGCAAACGAGCAAACCATTATTTTCTTACTATAATGCAATGATTCCGCAGATTAGAATACCAGTGTTTTATTTGCTAGATTTTCCCGGTGTTGGGGTTGGGCGTTAGATTGGGTCAAATCTACCTTTTTACTTATCAAGTCTGGCGCTTCCTAAAGTTAGCATTCTGACCGATGGTATTGCGGAGGACACCGACCTGGCCATTTGCTGGTTGGTAGTGACTCGTTTATGAACCAAATGGTTATCGCTTTGTGATCTGAGCACTACCTGTGAAGGCGATGAGTGGGGAGTGGTTTTTACGTCGCGGCGTTTTGCTTAGGGTTTCTGTTGCTTCAAACCCATTTATCAAAAGTGGTTAACTGTGTTTGCTTCTGTACTCAGAAGTGTCAAAGCGATAGAATGGGTCACATGTGGCGAATATCTGATGCGCATATCTCATGCTTAACTGTTTTTCCAAGGATATTAGCTTCCTTACATACTCCGTCCTGATTAATTCCATGTTACCAATTGCCATGATTAGAGATTGTTCCAGTTGTGCGTCTCAGTGGCTATCTCAGTTTGAGTAGTTCGGTTGAGTGGCTTACTCATCTCAGAACGTGCGTCTGCATTAGTTACCGAAGACGGATTTAATCATACTTGAACCAGTGACCTTGGACACGTCACAATCGCTGAGTAGAGACAGTACTTCCTTACCTATGAATGTTGTCTAGTGGTCAGTTAATTTGTCTGAAGATTACCGTGAGTTGAAGATCCATGTTATTCTTCTGGAAACTATTTTTTCTGCCCTTCAAAATTTCAGCAAACGATAATCATGAGCTTTGATGGAACTCTGCACGGATGATCGTAGCCTTATTCATGGTAGACTAAAACTCCAAACAGAATTCATCCAATTTTGGTTCAATTGATTGTGTTCGTCAATATTCTGGCAAATATTATCGGCTCTGTGGGTTGTTTGAATGTCCCCAACGGTCATATTAGGTCACCTGACGAGCTGAAGCACAATTCGCATAACATGGATGCAATGGACACCAGTGAGGTGAGTCGCACGCGTGTCGTGTGACAATTGCAAGTGAAAACCTGCGGTTTCACCCACCAACATCTGAGAGAATGTTTTCGTTTATGATATTTCGTGACTGAAACAAAAATCATCGGAAGCTTTGAGTTCAGTGAATATTCCGATTTTAATTAGCAAACAAGTTTGCGAATGATCGCTTTTAATTGTATCCCATTGAACAAGAACGGCGATAAAGGAAAATAGGTTGAAATGCTGTGCTTTGCGATTGATGTATAAACTTGGACGTTATCTATTTAGTAGTGCGGACGTTTGGCTGGTTGGGCCAAGTCAGATGTTTCACATGTCCTTTTTGCTGGTATAGAGAGAGGTCGCCTATCCGAATAGTAACCACCTCAGCTGTTGCGACCATTCGATGGCAAATAACCTTTGACCGATTTTGCGGTGCTCGATAGATTACGAAGAAGCACGCGGCCGGATTGATCCGGTGGTCTGTATTGATCAGCTGACTAGCGATTGCGCTTGTCACGTGTCTGGCTGCTCCAGTTCTTCGGCAAATCAATAAATGCTCCTTGATTCTCTGAGACATGCCCCGAGTCATTCGACCTATACAATGCGGAGTATTCGTAAACAGATGACTATGTGACCATAGAGGAATCGTGGGTCCTTACTCTACCACAAATTCGTATGAACAGTCGACCGCTGCTGAATTTTATCCTTCGTTGAGTTGCACTGAACTTTCGTCCCAGACAGGTAGTCAGGCAAAGGGTCACTTTTTCTGAACACATGGCGCAGTTAAATAATAGGTGAGTGCAGATAAGCCTTCTTACCACTTGATATCAGGTCAAACATCCTGCGAACTACTCTGCGTAACCATTTTCCACCAAATTCCTCCAGATTACCTATAATTCAGGATCCAGTTTGTCCTTTGTGCGGATCGTACGGACTCTTTAGGTCAGGGATTCCTTCTACACTTCATACCCACTATTCTGTGGAAATTGGTATACTAGCCAGACCATGTAGGTTTTCCGAACAGCCTTTTCTGGTGTGATCCGTCCTGAATTCTGGTCAGTGCGATTTCGAGGAGCTATAAGTTGCGGTTGAACTCGTGTGCCTCAGTAAAACGCAACATCTCGTGGGCAGTGTTTAAAGGAGCTTCTAGTTGCATAGCATAGGATTCGGGGCTACCGAAAATATCATCAGCATATCGTTTATAAAGTGGCGAATGTTTTATGGTAGGTTTTAAAGCGTCGTTTTTGAACTTATTCGTAAAAATATCACCTCTAAAGGCTCTGAGTAGAGAGCCCGTCGCAACTCCTGTTTGTTGGCAGGTAGTTCTACTGAATAAATATTGAAAGCAAGGTGTAAAAGCAGTCCTTTAAAGTCACTCGGTGGGATGGATGAAGCGTTGTTGGAATTGGTTGACTTTTCGACGACTTCAAAAGCCAGCACAAGACTAATACGTCTAATGTACGCGTGCGTATGTTTGCGATTTACACATTGCGAAAAGCTAAATCTGAATGTCCTGTGTGCTTACAAACTGGTTCAGGTAGCTCTCTTAGCCACCAAAGTTTTTCCCTTAAGCTCTGCATAGCCTATTGCAATGCATGTAGGCACTGAACAGAGCCTTCATCGCCGCCTTTGGATTTAGATGGATTTGTTTGCCCACAACATTCCCACCATTGACCTTAATCAAGCATCTGGACTATCCGATGATACCCGATTTGATCCGTCGGTCGAAACGGTGCCTGGTGTACGTGCTGTAACATCCAAACGGTTGCGTATTGTCACACCTGAGAACTTACGGTTAGGCATCAGACTGACAAACTGGCATGTGGGATTCAATAGGCTCAGCACTACGTAATTTCCTCATGTCATGACAATATTTCACTAATCTGACGGCTGATTTTCCCAGCGTGAATCCTGTGTATATGGCATAATGCCCCTGCATGTCCCCCAGTTTTTTCGTAACCATTAAAGGTTTTGTATGGGTACTGAACTTGGGTACCTTCCCCCCCCCGTGATCCACTCAGCTTAACAGTTTAATTCTAGTCCCGACCGTTGTCATTGGAGGAAAGCGAATAAAGGGCAACTTCTCGAGGGAACGATTATTTAGTCGACTTGTATGAGAGTTACTATGGCTGTCCCCGTCAACTGTGCTGGATAAATTTAGCCCAGAAAACACTTCGGCCCTCATCATCAAACCGAATACTGGTAGTTAAATGCCACTCCGATGAACTTCAGTCTGCCAAATTGCTACCGAATAGCGGTAGTTGATCAAACCCTGGTATTACAAACCCAAGGGTCAACATTTTTGTGAGATGCTCAACGAACAAAGTGCAGCCATATAGAAACTTCATGTAGATGGATGTCCTTTTTTATCAACAACAGTCAGGCGCTCGTCAAACTGACCACCCCTGCTGACGTTTGGAAACGGCAGACTACTGAGAGTAGTGTATTTTGTTCGCGGAAATTCTACTCTGGTTTCACTTTGCATAGCGTCTCGGTGCATATCTTGAGATACGACATCTCTTCTTTCGTTACGTCCGAAATAGAATCCAGCAACCATCCGGCAGTCTGTCTTTTAGCCTACACAATGTTCCATGAGCGTACTTGTAGTCGCTTGGCAGCTACTGTGATGGTTTGTGCTTTGACTGCGGGTAACGCACCATTTCTTTTTTTATCATTTTTCCCTTTTACAGTTACCAACGCGAATGGCGGTTCCATAAAAAAGAACAAATCTGGCTTACTCGGATTATGGGTGCGAATTTCACAACGGACAGTAATTCAGAGCAAGGAGAGTACTATTTCTGGGACCCATTCAAAGCACAGAAGTCCACTCACCAAATGACTATTCTTTACTCGGACTTGGATGATGCACCGGCTGCGTTTCGTGTGAGTTCGAATACCTTGAGTGCGTTTGTTGGTATCGGACATCCGATGGGAGCAGCTAGTGGGTCACATCATATCACTGGATCTCATTCGCAAACGAATTTACAGCAACAACACCTTGTCAACTACCAGCAGGCGTTTCCCCATTCCCAGAGTCAGGCTATGTTGAATCGGCATCAAGTTACCGGCGGCGCGTCCATTTCAAGTACAGCCTCGCATCAACCAAGTTCACAGTTGGTAAGCGCACAAGGTGGGTCTGGTTCAGCCTCTGCTGCTACACTTGCCAGTTTGTTCAATGCGCGGACTCAATCGAAACCGGCCCAGCTTAGTCCCACAGCAAGTTACTTTCAACCACCACCTCCTCACACTCGAAGCGTTGCCGTGGCCCCCTTGTTTGCGTCGCGATCACTAGCGGGCGGTGTAGTACAGTCGAACACGCCGTCAGTATCTCCTGCGACTACTCTGTGTTCTGTGCCTGTGACGTCGAGCACTGCAGCTGCTAGCAACTCTAGTTCTGTTTCAACCACGAACGTAACACAC
Source organism: Clonorchis sinensis (assembly GCA_003604175.2). NCBI lineage: Eukaryota > Metazoa > Platyhelminthes > Trematoda > Opisthorchiida > Opisthorchiidae > Clonorchis > Clonorchis sinensis. The sequence continues at coordinate 99,538,460 of CM030369.1, forward strand.
AGTTTGTCGGCGGTTGACTCGAACCATACGAACGATCCTACTCAGAATCGGACGTCAAATTCGTTGGGCGGCGTCGAGGATTCTAAATTTGAATCGTCCCACCTCTAGTTCGCTTATTAAGAAGTAGTCAGCCGCGCCTGTTCACGGTCTGGGGATCGGGTTCAGAAGACCATGGGGGCTCACTGGCGACCGCATATCTGCATCTCTTTTTCGTTTCCTCTCTTTCTAATTACTTTACATGAACCTCTCTTACCGTCCATTCCTGTTCAGTCTATTTATTCTACGACTGTGGGATCCGTTAGTTTTCTGTCCTGCCTGATGATCAGAGAAGTGCTACCTCACCTTGCCTCGGGAGGTAACCCGCACATCACTTGGGCCATTGCTGCTAACGAACGATCGGTCTCCAAACAAACGACAGTGGTTCGCTACATCTAGCAAGAACGCGGAACAAATGTTTGTTCCAATTCTCCGTTGAGCATAATTGAGGTGTAATGCCTTTCTCCCGGTTCCACGGCATTTTCACACTTCCATCTCCATGTTTACTTTGCCCATTCTTTGACGGTTGTATCTTTCAAGTAATAACCGACTTTTGGATGTATGGTATGACAATCTTGTGTCCCGTGTCATTCCGTATGACCCCTTTCTCTTCTTGTTCCGTCCTCTCAGTCCGAGCTCAGTTCCCTTTCCCAAGCTTGATCAGCTTCACTCAGTTATGGCAGCCTTCTTATTTATTGTGATGGCGCTTTTTCTCTTATCTTTTCTTCATCCGTGTACAGTGCTTGTCCATGGGAGTGACCGCGGCATTCCTCAGACAACTATGTGCGACATCTGGTCTATGTAACTTACCTACTTCCCACCTCAGCGTCAAGTTCGATTTCCATCCCGGCCGTATTAGATCTTGTGCGTTGCGGCACACGTACCCCTGCTCTACCGTTCCTAAATAGAAAAGATTGATTTCGATTGAAGATTGTACACCCTGGTGTTGTGCCGACGAAATTTCTTCTAACCGTTTTCCTCTCCACTTCAATTTCTTGATCTCCAACATGTCTTCATCGTGATTGAACGCGTTATTAGCTAATTGTTGTTTGTTGTCTAGTGATTGTTGCACTAATCAGGTCGTTTGTTCTACCCTCTGCCTCCTACCCTTTTTGACCTTCAGCCGTGTTCTCATTCGTTTGTTATTCTTTTGTACTTGAGCCCTCATTCGTCGACTGACCCAATGTCGGTAGGTCGGGTCCTATGCTGCTTTAGGCACGCTCTTCATGTTTTCCTTCTCTTTGTCGGCTGGCGGCTCGGTTTGTGTGCGCACACACGCTATCAGACAAACAGGTGTACCAAAAGATCACGGCCATTCTGCAAAAACTAGTGTTTCCCAACTTGGCTGTACCATACACAACAACAACACTGTATTAAATATGATTTTGATGACATGTTCTGTACCCTTGTGAAATGCCTTTCCACGTTGTATCTCTTCTCACCCTCACTTTTACCCATGCTTTAAACAGTAAGATATACCTATCCTGGTAAGATTATCTTTTTCGATGACCTTATCCTGCACGTCGGGTTAGTTCACACCAATCTGAACTGAACTAAAATAATTGACCGTTACATTTATTGATGGTGGTGTGAGATTCGGGGAATTTCATTAGCACTGATGACTGCATTCGTCTTGCATCGGTTTCGCGTGCAACATCTGCTCCTCACATGGCACCAACATCCTCAGGCATCTCCAAATCAATCTTCAAGCCCCGACACCCAGTCTATCTAGCCGCCTTCTATGTCCGCACCCTGAAGCAAGCAGGACAGCAAGTTGCTCTCACACTGGTTTCGCTTGGCATTAATGTGTGCTGTGCCTCAGAAACAAAAATTCGAGATGCAAGCACGGTGGTTGAGCTAACTGTCCCATCGCTTTCCACTGGTTCCCGGCCACGGAGGCGGGATATGCAGGAGTTGGTATCGTCCTAAGCCACCGGGCGGAAGTATCCTTGCTTGACTGGATACCTGTTGATAGTCGCATCTGTGCGGCTCATCTGGCAACGTCTGTAAAGGAGTCTCACAAGTGGGGAGTTGATAGATATCTGTTTATCGTGTCTGCTTACGCCCCAACTGAATGCAGTTCCGACGCCGTCAAAGACAGGTTTTACGACGCCCTGGGTGCCCTATTGCGGAGAGCTAAAAGCCCAGATCTTGTTGTTGGGGATATGGATGCACAAGTGGACAGGCTTAACATATCTGAGACTCAATTAGGAGGTCGACATGGATTGGACTCGGTACGTACGGACAATGGTGAACGGCCTCAGCTGTGTGCTGATCGCAGGCTGTTTTTGTGCAATACCAACTTCCGGAATAGCCAAAGTCGTTTGGCCACAAACTCAAATCGATCACATTACCATCAGTTACCGATGGCGCGCATCAATAACTGGCTGCCGGTCGTTTTGGAACATATTTGTCGATTCCGGCCGCGCACTCGTCCGGAGTCGCTCCTCCCTAATTTTTCCGGGACCGCGTAATGTGCGGACAAGTCGCTTAGCAACTGAGATACTAGCAGGACTTTAGACAAACATACCAGAATTGTCTTCAAGAGTCCCTTCCGAATGCTCCACCATCAGATGTGAAGTCATACTGGTACGAGATTGCCACTTCTTGCATAGTGCTAGGAATTTCGCCTGTGGCGGGTACGCCAGACCCACTCAAGCACCGGATATCAGACCGAATGGTGGCGCTCCTTAAATCTCGGAGAAATTCCAGCCGGTCCGAACACAACTTAATGCGAGAATCATCAGACGTCGGTTGAAGGTGAGCGTGCGAACCGACCGTGAAGTGTGGTGGACACAGAAAGCCAAGGAAATGGAAGAGGTCCAGAATGCTGGTAATACCCGAAGATTATTTCAGTTGCGCATTGTTCGAAATTGGGGGTGAAGTCTTCAGTCAGCGCCGATCTGATTTGTTTGTTTGTATTTGGAAAAAGGAGTCTGTCCCAGACAACTGGGGAGAGTCGGTGATAGTGCCTATTTTCAAAAAGAGGCTCGTAGTGAGTGTGGCAACCACAGGGGGATCAGGCTGACCCCGGTCGTAACGAGACTGTTGGCATCACTTGTGCTTCGTCGCCTTATGGTGGCTCGTGGGACACTGATTCGAGAGGAGCAAGCAGGATCCCGGCCTGGTCGCGGTTGCGTTGACCGAATCTTCACACTCCGTTAGGTGCTGGGACAACGCCTTACGTATAAGAGGCCCACAATTCTAGTATTCCTGAGTTCCCAAGGCGCATTCGACTCGGTTGACCGGTCTGTGCTTCTTGACACGCTTGCCCACCAAGGAATACCCCGGAAGTTATTTACTGGTTTTTCGTCTACTCGTGTAGACGACATTTAGTTCGCAGCAAAACATGCTGAACATTTGCTCTTGTTTTTTGACTTACTCCGCTAAAAGAATGCTTTTATTCGTGATTTTGAAATGGAAAATGAATATCTCCACAGAACACATTTCCCGGGGTTGCTGGGAGCTCTTTGACACTGTGATCGGTTTCACTTCTAGGACTCATCAGGAAGAATATCATAGACGAGAGAGTTGAGTCCGGTTAAAAGCGACTTGATTTGCATATCAATGTGACTCATGAAAATGGTATATACATCTACAAAAAGCCAAAATAAGTTGGACAGTATCTAAGTATTGTACGCTTCTGTCCCGTGAAGCACAAGCGCATCTTGAACCAGATCTTATTCCATAGAGCAAGACTAGTTTGCACTCCAGATAGGCTCACTAAGAAACTAAGAACATCTAATGACTGAGTGGTGTGATACGGTCAAACGTCAGAAACGGCGCACCAAGTAGTCCGGTTAACTTGATCACTGGAGCTACAAAAGGCAATTTAAACTGGGGAATTATTAATACGTTTATCTCTCCAAGAGAGGCCACAGCAAGTAGTCCCCCCAGGTTGCCTACCTCCGGAGGTCGACCCTCAGAATCCACAATTTCACTTTTCTGAGAAAGATGAGCAGGCTGGTCCACATGGAAAGTACAAGAAAAATCCGAGACTCAATAGATAGCACAAATCCTCTATTGAAAATGTTTGATGAGAAAACGGGTCAATACTGTCCAAAATTAGTGAAAACCACCAAGTCCCGAAAATCATTTAAGGGTCGGAATCAACTATGTTGTATTACAGTGACCTCTGTGAGAACAGGTGGCTTGAGTTCCGATACGAAATGCAGACGAACCGGACGAAGCGAACTCGTGCAACAGATCTGACCCACAAACCACAGTTCAACGACCGCTGGTCTCATCCACTCCTTAACCACAAGTGTGGGCCTCTGCTATACAAGTGTAAGTTCTCCGAGTTCGCCATGTTTCCCTCTAATAATTCCTCATTACGTGCAAACCTAATCACAATACTATGCAATGACTAGGGCAAGTCGATTTCTACTCCATCACAGATGAAGAGCAGTCAAAACAGGTAGTGCCAAACGGTAACGCTTATTGTGTACCCGCGAGATTTAAGTACGGCTATCGACACCACAGTGATCACTTAAGAGCGCGCAGAGACGTTTATAAGTCACAAACATTTCAGCTATCCACGAAATGTGCATCTTCACACGGCTTTTCGGTTTACTAAAATAAGCCTTCGATGAAAAGCCGAAGCAGTTGAATCCACTGTATTCAACAAATCAACTAGGCTCCTCTGGCCCACCACCACCACAGTCCCTACCAAACTCGGTGCAACTGATACTGTAGGCGTGCAGTATGCGGCGGGATGCTTCAACCATAATTCGCGACAAGTGCCTGCGAGTAAATAGTAGGCATTGAAGAAACTGGCCTACTGTTATCAAGGCTCAAGCGTCTGAGCATAGGTCACTGTGCATCGTGCGAGCAGACATAGGTTCACCCTAAAAGGCAATACGCCAATGCCAGAGGTGGCATCATAATCCATTCCCCTATCCAGACACACCGGCTGTACACTTTGTGGCTACATCATACGGTCCACAAGGTTTCCCACTTGAAATGCGAGAAACCGGTTTCAGCAACCATCGGGCGACAGAAGCTCGCTAATTTGCAAATTTACGTGCCGTTCTTCCACACGAAAGTCGGGTACTGTACTGTACCTGGGTGGTATCTGTCTAGAGGCAGTGAGGAAAATTTAGTGAGAGACTGAAAAGCGATCCTTTTGAGGGGATCTTTATACACGGACCTAACGGGAAAATAGCCGCAAGCTGTTGTGGAAGGGTTCGACTGCAGAAACCAGTTAGAGTGAGTGCACCAACTTAATTCATTTGTGAGCCATATGGTGGAACTGAACCGTGAAACTGGGTGTCCTGCGAATCTGGTGAAACCGTATGGCAGAAAAATTATTCCTGGCTCTCCTCGTTCGGAAAACGAACGATTTACTCGACACGTAGGATCAAAGTGTGTCGCCGGGGCTATGTAAATAGTTTTGAATGGCTCATCAAGTTTTGAAGTCACTACTGATATGAACACAGATTAAGTAGTAGGCTGCAGTGACGGTTTGTCCGAACTCATCGAATACAAAAAAAGTGACAGAGCTGAAATTACATCTGGTTGTACCGGTCAATGTGAAAATTGTAAAATCAAAGTTTCTACCAATGGAACTGATCGTCACAGCAAAAACGGTACCTAAATCACGGTTTATCGATTGTTACAGTGAAGGCAAAAGTAAACACATTGCTGAGTAAAGGAGACTGGTACAGTTGGGTGACAGGATTCCGTGGACGTCGCTTTGGATGGCATAGGATACATAGAAAAATAAGAAAGCATCATAGAAAACAGGTCAGACATCTGCAGATAGGTAAATTGAAACAGGCAGTGTGAAGGACGAATAATATGACAAAAATAAGATTTGGAGACAAGAAATAGCCGGCTCAAGCAGAAATTCCATGTGCAGTAAGTGATATAACCCGGGATACAAAAGAATGGCAACGAAAGAAAGGGTACTTATAGAGGTGGGAATCAAATAGAAAAAGCGAATATTTTCCGGGCTAAAGATGGACACAGGAAGGCAAAACCGGCGAGGGTTCATGCAAACATAAGTCGAGGTAAGGTGGGATAAGGTGGCCGAGGTTGAATAAGTGTGATGTGTATACACGCAATGACATTATAGAGTTGTTTGCTCTCGATTATTCGGCGCACATCCATCAGACCCAGGGCGAGTTGTCTGCAAAGGATAGAAACATGAGGGTATAGTATGAGCAAATAGCAAAAAGTGACAGAGTTGAGGAGGATGTGTAAAGAAAAGTTAAAGGTCCTCGGAAACTGACCATGGACGACATTCGGCAATGCGACGACAACAAAGCTAAGGGGATTTGGGCAACATCGGGCGTGTATGCGAGTAAGCATCTATCGCACCCAGTACAGGGGTTTGAAGATGAAGTGTATCCAAGCAACATCTAGCGGAGAAGTGGTTAGCCGTTTCAAGCACCACTACTTGGTTGGTTGTGGCTGAGAAAAACTGTATATAACCTCTATATGGGACATGATAAATGAATGCACTAACGTAAGTCAGTCACAAAGAAGCCAATGGTCTTGCATAAGAGGAGAGTAATGAAACCCACATAGCCAATATTTAGTTAGTCCGTAGAACCACGGAGTTCCCCATTTGCCTTGGTCCGTTGTTTTCAAGGAGTTGGGACAAAACACCATCATGCTACTGGCGATAATAGCTGACTAAAGATCCCATACCAGCCTATACATATACAAAAATCAAGTTAGCCTGTTGAGTCTGTGAGGTGAAAACGAGTGGGCGTATAATAACTCCGCCCGTTCGAGCGACGGAAATGGGACAACCGCTGCCTTAGAACCATAGCTCGTGTAGGTTGGTGTCACTGAATCAGTGACGAGGCCATTAGAAAGCGAGTGTTCGGTTGTGCAACGAAGAATGTGTTCAACATCAGAAGCTGCATTTGTTAGGTCATGTATCGCGCATGTCGAACTATCGTTTGCCGATGAGACTGCTGTTTACCGTGCCGAATTCAGAGAGTTGGCCAAATTTCGGTCTGGCAGAGGGATAAGACAAAGATGACAAAAAGTCAGGATGCTGTCGGTGCGATTGGCCTTCCAGGATGGGGACTGTGTAACCCCCAATGAGCCTGGTTGGAGACGCTGGAAGATATGGCTGCTAATCGATGTCAGTGGCATTCTCGTTGTCAGTTTCTATCCTGATTGCCTGAATGAGTGTCTGGAGATGTAGACACATCGAAATGACTGTGGTAGTCCTTTCTCCGTCCAATTTTATTATTTTCTTCCCAATAAGGCTTTCAACTAAACCATCGTTGTACGGCAGTGAAGCATCAGTGTTGAGCACAGATGTTATGCTGTAGATGATGATGATAATTATTAACCATCTTCCTAAAGACAGCCGAGAGCATCGGTTAAGTACTTTCAGCATGTTTCCGCAGACCAGCACAGCAATGATCCGGTCACGCGCATGAGAAAGCGATGGTGAAGGTGGCACTAACTCGTTAGAAAAAGCACAACTGTTTGACTGAATCAAACAACATAGCGCATTTTCAGCGTAACGAACTATAGGGACAAACAGGACTCGTCCCGGACTCTTAGGCATCATAGCAGTTCTACTGCTAGTTTTTCAGAGGTGATTATCATTTGACGGCCCACGCCGTCAGCCGGTTGTGCAGAAAACCAAACCTGCGACGAAATCGTTGTTTTACTATCGTCAGGCCACATATGCCTACTTGAGGAAAGCCTGGATTTGTGAAAGGTGCTGGCCTACTATAAACGTTCGAAGTGCCCGCATTTGCTTCACTTAGTCAGACAAACTGAATAGAAACTGACAACACAAACGCCACCTATATCACACCGCATACCTATTAGCTTGCTTGGTTAATCAGTATGTCTCGAAATCAACCGTGCACTTGCACGTTCCAGCAGTTGTGCCCCCACAACGATTAGAATGCTGACATCTTTTGAGTGTGTAACAGACCGAACAAGTTTCAACGTTACCATCATTGAATGTCATGGGTCAGGTTCAGACCCAGCCACTGAATTCAGGGCAACAGCTTGGCCAAACAGTAAGCGAAGGGACATCCTCATATTCAGAAACCAAAACACTATCACATTTATTTGGCTGATCAACAGCCTCCTTCGGGAATTCATCAAGATATTCCCGTGCTCACGTTGGCCGACCGGTTCACCTACTTTTTAACTGCATGCTTTCTGTTTCATCCGTTTATTTAACACCGCTGTTTGGTGTTCTCAAGAGACTACGTGACTTACGAGAAACAGCATGTAAACGAACCTGCTCGATGTTCACTGGTATCGATAGGGGTTGGTCAAGATCCACGACGTAGTTCGTAATCGAAGGTCGGAACAGCAATTCGTTCACGCTTGATGGACCAGTCAAAGACCCTCGAGCACCGACAGGCCAGGATTGTTCATCCGCTATCCTCCATCCACGCAAGAGACTGAAAAGTGAACCGCACGACAGTTTGTTAACCGGCTGAGACATATGATTACACCTGTGGAAGGTGTAAGACCATGCGAACTCTATGAAAACCAGTGCTCCGGATTAAAAGCGGGTCGAATGAACCGATAACAGTTCTGTTAGCGATCAGAAGGCTCCAATTTCGGAAGGCCTACTTGTATATGGCAAGACGTTTTTACCTCTGTACTGAGGTTGATTGCACGGACAGAAATCCTTCTGCTAACGACTCGACTGTCTCACGACAAGGTACCCGAGGTGAACTGGTCAGCCACTAGACGGTGTCACTGAATGCTGCCAGAATGGATAAAGTATCAGAGAACTGGAAAGTCCGAAAGGAAAGCCACAAGGACATTAGGATTTTGAGCACATCCGAAACCAGAAGGACAACTGGCCACATTTCGTCACGGACAAAGGTGCTAGGCTTCTCAAACAGTGCTTTTGAATTCAATGGTAATATTAACGCAAGAGATTCGATAAGCATGAGGTCTACATTCTAGGGGTGCCGACTAGGCCAAGTGGACGAAACTTCCGAATGATTCCACTTCTTTTAGTTCACGACAGTTGTCGGAAGGGAGCATTGATCAATATGCCATGGCGCTGAATGCCCCCGCGAATTGAGACTGCATTCTCGACTACAAGCCTGGTAAGCTAACAAACCATTCTGGATGTTCATGCAGTTTAAATAGGCTGCAAAACTGCTACCAGTTATCCCCCGAATAATGAATAAACAACCAGAAAATTCTTTGTGCTGCCGCTCAGCAGTAAATTATCCAACTTGCTCGGTTCGCTTCCGTCACTGTTCTTCTCTGACGAGGCTGAATTACCTAGTGAGGTCATTCCGAACATCCCTGAGCTGGCACTATTGTACCTCTTCGTCCGGATGGACAAGATATTTGGCAGTGACTTTGTTCTTTTCATTAACCAGATGTTTCATATGCTGGTTGTTTTCGTTAAGCTAGTCCGGGGGTCTCGAGCGCGATTGCCACGTTTCTGCTGCCGGAATTAAAGCATCAAAGACCGCCAGTTCGGATGTTACACGGTGCCGGTACATCAACCTGATATTCTGGTCTTTCATACATTTTTATTCAACCTTTTATGCATTCACCGACGCTTTTGTTGTAGTGTAACCTCCAACGCTGGCTGTTAGACTTTGTTCGCACTAGCTGGTGGACTGATTCACTGTCGGAACATCGCATCGTTCATGTGATGCATATCTTTCGAACGTCTCGCTGGCGAACAGCAACGTAATCGAGAAAGCTGCTAGTGTAGATACATTTGTGCAGATAAATGATTGTTCTGGGCGTCCAATAGACTGGGTGTATCTTCTGTGGTGGTTCTATTAAGGTCACGGATCCAGACCCGTAATTGAACCGAGGCACAACCGTTATATCACTGTTAGTCTCTCGACTCAACTGATTTATTTTATTCGCACGTCAGTTGCGAATTGGAATAGTGGCACGCCTGAATGATCTAGCTTACTTATGAAAGTAAAACGTTCACAAAATCGAGAGGAGCACCCTGCGTATCAGGTGTTCCGGACAGATAAAATACACTCTTCAACGGAAAGAACATCGAAATTCACTGGTATCAATCACTGGTATTTTAAGTAAATCCGCTACGTATTTGATGTAGGTTTCACTGAGAACAGGAAAAACGAGGGATCACACTGCAACACAGACTAGGGGACGATGGATACGGTGTCAAGGTAAGACAAACGAAGCAAGAGAAGAACAGTCAAATTTCAGGAGACAAGCCAATCCAACCAGTACGATCAGAACAAAACAATCAAGCGGAGTGAACATGAGCACTATATATCCGCAACGATGCGGATATCCAAGGCATCACCGACAGACCTACCTCGGTTGAAGAGGGCCAAACAAGATGTAGACAAAATTCAAGCATCCGTTCTTCCGTGAAAACGGATTCTTGTGACCGGCTTGGCGAAGAATGCGCGGAAAATGCCGTATCTTCAAAAAAGAGTACAACAAATGTTACAGTTACAGCTAGCACCGGCCGTATTCGGAACGAGAGAGAGAAACGGGTGAACACGCCGTTGCAATACGCAATGTCTAACAACTTATTAAACTAAATTAAACAAGGAGAGCTCATGTCGCAAATGAGGCTGCGGACTAGGGATTAGTCGTAATTTCAAAATAAGAAATATTTTTTTCACGCAAATCATTTTGCTGACACGACTGACCTCAAAACACATGAGGGAATAACTCGGCAGAACAGTTATTCGGAAAGGTACAGTAGGTCTAGCTGAATCAATTGTATTTATAATCCGGGATTTGCAACTAAAAAACGAAGTAGTAGGACTGATAAAGATATAGGTTACACACACACACGGAAAGTACCAATTGCTAATGGTAACGTCTTGGAGCAGTTATATCGTCGAGCTGCATAGCTACAGAGTTACCGGTTAGAAAGTGTAAGATAAACAGTGACCAAGAATGGGAAACCACCAGAATGGTTCCCATGAACACTGCAAAGGAAGAACCTGACAATTGCGACAGCGGTTCTAGACATTAGTTAAGTAAAAAAAACCGGTTGAGGAAACTGTTAGCATGCACAAATTCCTCAGATTCAGAATAGCCGGTATATAAATCCCATAGTACCGGACACGCCGGTCGCATGCCAAGGCAGCCCAATAAGAAAATCCTGCACGAATGATCGGTAAATTGTCACGTAACCCTGATATTTGACGGTTAACTACTACAAGAACAGGATGTCTCTAGGTATCGACAGGAGTTGTAAAAGCGAAATATTGCTCTCTGTCGCATACGAGCACTACTGAGTGCAGTGTGTTTGCATCTACATTGGAAATCCCTGTCGAACTATTTATAAAACAGAAATCAGATGGATTATAGGTTACAGATGAGTCGAGAATACGTCAAGTGTATCTGGCGGTCAGAGCATGAGTAATGTAGACATGTCATCATGACAGGAATATGGATTGATGGGTAATAACTTCACAAGTTCCTGTCTGTTTCGGTTAGTTTAGCTGTACAACTCAGCCTAGGAACAGTAGAAATGGCGAGACGGCTCAAGTGGTTAGAGCGCGAATTTACTGACCGGAAGGTCCGTGGTTCGAACCCAACCTCCGCCTCTCGACTTCCCTGTCTAGGCTTGGGCAACCTCGCAGTATCTCAGCCCTCGTGCTTCCTTCGGGCGACATAGCAGCTAGGCACCGAAAGGGTGTTACAGCTGAACGATTTTTTTTCAAATAGGCGACTAATCCGGGATGGATTTCACCACAATTTATCCCTGTCAGAAGTTGTGAAAGGGCACCCTTCGATATCGAGTCCAAGGGCAGCCAAATAGAGTCCCGTCTTGGACCGTTCGTCACAGCCGAAATCTTAGAATTTGAGTCCAATGGTCTGCGAATCCCAGCTACACAGATGGCGCTGATAACTTTCACGTTCCTGTTCGTACACAACTGTCGGGCACAGACTTTTCCCCCATTACTATGCATCGATAAATTGGACATGGAATACGTTTCACGTGGATGATAAACTATCATGCATGGCATGAAATGACTAAATGGGTGCAATACGCCATGATTTCTGTCTCTCACAACTGAGTATATGCTTCTCGGTGGGCCAAAACCAATTATGTTTGAGACACTGGCTATCGAAAGCCATATTCTGCTCACAGAGAAGGTACGCTGTACATGCATAACCAAAAAAGGAGCACACCATTTCCCAGGACTTTTCAACCCAGAGACATCATTCTGTAGTGGTAGCAAAAGGACCAAGAAAGCATTAGCAAAGTGGGGTTTTAAGGTGACAGTACGGCATAAAAACGAGCGCCAAAGCAGGAACTGCCCTTCACGACTTTCGATACTTGACCACCCTGAAGTACACAGATAATCTCCTAAAAATGACTGTGCCCGTTTTGAGGAAAATTGATGGTAAGCGAGGGTGTCGGTAGAACGAATTTGATTGACTTGTAAGCCTTATCCTCAAATTATTGACAAACTTTCACCACCGGAAACGAGAGACATATGAAACACAGGAGGAAAAACAGTTTTCAATGGCTATCAAGCTGAATACCAAGCAGAATATTTGTCTTTGTTTTACAAATGGGATCAGTTTTTCCAGTACCGATCTCCGGAAGTTTTCAACTTTACAGAACAATGAAGGCAAACTGAATCGCTTCTGTTCATTCTTCGCATTCGACTTCGCTGATGATTTTTCAAGCTTTTAACTGTTCTCCTCCGCAAACATTTTGACCTGAGCGGTCGCTCATGGTCATGATGGGTAGGCAGTGATGAAGCTCTTCAGGGTCATTTGCCGGATGGATTTTGATATCCATTAGAGCAATCAAAGCAACACGGTTCTTGGATTAGTATGATTCCAAACAATCAAACAGGATTTCTAAAGCAGACTTGTGTAGGCTGCCAGGTCAAAGGCGGATGACCTCTTATTTCCGAAACTGAATTGGACACGGTGAAAAGCACTCCCATCGGTAAACGATGGTTCGGCATACGAGGTACCTGACTTACTCAATGTTGATTCTGATGTTGAACACATTACTCGATGAAACTCCCTGCTGCACAACTGAACACTCGCTTTCTGATGACATTGTTACCTACATGAGATATGGTTCTGAGATAATGGCCGTCGAAAACCTGAACATATCTCAGTTCCGCTGCTTGAATGCCGATATGACTGGAGTATAGTGCAGCACGCTACATACCATGCACAGTGGCTTCGGCCGTTGCGGTATCTACTACCAGCTCCACGCTTAAAAGACATAGAGAGCAGCCTAACAGGATATGCTGGATCAGTATGATACCAATGGACATTGCACTTATGCTACAAAAACGGTGAGATGAGAAAAAGAATACACAGTGAGTCAATTGGATCGAATGCAAGACAGCCACCAGCTGGCCATAAGTAAACGGTAGGACGGCTGATCTGTAGTTCTTATGTTTACTAATTGTCTGGCTGCTCTCAGCTTTTTTTGCTCGGAGGAATACGCTGCATCGATTGACATAAGAATGATTTAAGTGGGATCAATGCAACCTATACACTGTTATCGCTCCATTGTAGCAGTCGACCTGTGTCTCCACAAGCCTGCACCTAATGGTAACTGATCGGACGAGCCCAACAGTGTTGGGGCGGGTTTGGATGCTGACGAGGTGGGCCAGACTCCTGCTATCAAACCACGCTATGAAAGGCGTCGCTGAGTCAATCACAACCCACTTCACTCTAAGATGTCTGCATCCTAACTGGGGGCATTTCGGCTTTGCTGCAGCATCTCATTTGATACGTATAAAAGTCGCTTGAAAGTAGGTGAGTAGTATCTCCAACATTTCTCGGCTTCAGACGGGTGCCCCTACTGGCATTCATTTAAAGACAGATAGATAAAATGGAGATTCCCCGCACCCTGACCTACGAGTCCTACTGCGGCGGTTAATTTGCCAACCTAGATATCAGTGGCGTCGTCCATCACAGCACGAACGCAATATTCATTCTACATGAGACTATATTCTTTACCTTATCCAATGTGCAACCCTGAAGAAAGCCAATCGCTCATTCGCAGTCATTCGTCAGAACAATGGTTGAACAGGGCGAACAAAATATCACATCAAATGTGAGCTAGATATGAAAAAAACTAGTACAAAGTCAAATTCCGTCATCAATAAAGAAACTTACGTCTTCATGGGTGGACAATTCGCGACAGACCAACATTGTGTGGTAACCGGAGAGTCCAAAGACGGTTAGAATAGTAAAAAATGTTACAAGTATCTCCAACAAGGTGAAAAACCGATCGATCAGCCACACGTTTCGAGTTAAGGAATAAGGTGACACATGTGACTGATTAAACGCCGCGCATCCGCTTAAAATATTTCTCGGTTCCAGCCGATTCGGTTAAAAATTCGCAGACTGTTGTCCGCAATAGCACTCGATTTTCGTATAAAAATAACAATCTGATATTGGTGAATTACCAAATACACACGTGCTTGACCTGAATCTTCCACCCGCAATGCAAATACGATAGATCACATGAGTCGTCACAGAGTGAAACAGCACAAGGAATTCAAAGAGATACGGAGAACGAATTCATCTGCTTGCGCTCAGGTGTGAACTCTGAAAGTATTGCCTAAATGGATAAGCATTGTGCAGGCAACTGTAAAAAAAACACTGAGGTAAGATGAAGAAATCGAAAAACCGTGCCGAAGGGATACGCAAAAATACACCATTATGTACGAGTCTCAGTATAGAAAGCTGTAGCTTAGGTCACTCTGAGGGGCGGTAGCAAAGAGCATCCGGAGATGCATACGGAAAGGTGGAGTGGTAAACATTCACATTAGGTTACAGTAGGAACATTAGAACTTGGAACAAGCTTATGTAAAGTATGTGGCTGGAATGCTCGGCGTTCGGTAAGCTAAAACAAATGCCACTATACTTGCAGATTACAAAGTTGGAGGACGTCGCTTGATATTCTATCATATTTTGAAACCTGATTCCTAGGACCAGATAGAGAGGCAAGATACATGTCAAGCACCATGATAAATGAGAAGTCTGAGGGCAAAAAACACAACATTCTGGAGTTTGATGAAGGCGAACTCTACATAAAGGACCGGTTCAAGTCACTGTGAGGTTATCCCTGATAACTCTACCGTGAACGGTCTCCCAGCGGTAAGAAGTGGAAGGTTACCGATCAATTGATGACAATGAAAGAAACTAATGACAAGGTTGCTGAAAACTCTTCGACAGCCCACTACTCCAGCTTTCTTGGGGCTCATCGTCAACCTTGTTCCACTTGAACCTAAGTTGCCCGAAATCCGCCAAATGCACTCGTTTACACACCAATTTGGTTTTCATGGGATACTCACAGGAACCCTACCTGAATCTCTCGTTTATGATAGTCCTCAACTAAATGTGCTGCACAAAGGTCACTATATATATATATATATATATAAGATATCAGCCGAATGAGAGATCACTAGAACCGTATACGTTTATTTCGGTGCCACCTATATATGAGTGGGACAAAATGGGACACAAAAAACATAAAGACCGAGAATTTAATTTTTATTTCTTTTTTAGTTTCCTGGTAAAGCTCATTAACCTTTATGGTACCATATAATGACACACTACCATAGAATGATAGTCAGTGAGAAAGCCCATAACCTTAAGTATTTTATTGAGACACTTCGTAGATGGGAAGATCCGCGCATTAATTACTATGATACAGAAGACGAGCAGTTACTACTGACAACATTTTAGATAGATCCTTCTTCCGGACGTTGTGATTCAGCCGAAAGGTTTTCAAGCAGTCAATAAAATGGTCGCATCCATGAATGTACTGCATTTCGGTTATCTATCTAACGCATACATACAGAATTATGTGTGAGTGCAACAAATCCGCATACGACGGCCGAGTGTATTTCTAAATATTCAAGAGCAGCCAGGAAGTAATTAACTAACAACTTAAGTGATGAACAAGTCCTATTAACTTAGCACTAGAACGACAGGCAAGAACCTGTGTAATGAGGTTTGTAACTCTCCAATTAAGTACTGTTCTCGCATTTTTGAATAAGGTACATAACAACAACGATACGAACACGTTGTAAAAATATTTGGTGATCGATTTTTACACACCGGACTTGGACGATGCTTATTGTTTGTCATAGTGTGCACCTTACGTAGGTTACTATGATGAAAACCTTCTGATTGTTGCATATTTCTTAGGAGAAGACAGCAGCTGAAAACAAAACATATACACGCGAGGCCCTGTCTATATGTGTATCCACCACATTCAGTCTCACTAGTTTACACCAGCCGCTGTGATTAATTTTGGGAGTGCATTAACTGTCGCATCTTCGTAGAAAATAGGCAACCATAGTTATATATATATATATATATATATATA